>JARHVA010005962.1:537500-590000 GCA_037957365.1 Torreya grandis | reverse complement strand
CATATTTTCTCCAAGGTTGGGGGTATGTTCTCTCCTATCTCTCTATATACTTACATATATGCACTTTATATATTTATATTTTTCTTAATCTCAATTTTAGTGATTCATAATGATACATATTTTAAATTACATTTCCAAAAGGTAAGATGGTTACATCGATACATAGGTGTACTCCTTAACCTTGCTTTCTTTTAATTTCAATATTTTTAATTTTATATTATATGAACTAATTATATACTATAACATGTTCTTGGTTGTAGGTCAATCAATAGTAAATAACTAAATTTGGACTCAATCAAAGATGATACATGTTGTATGCACCTATATATGAACTCTTTTTCCTTTAAACAATCAATTTCATTACTAGATTAAAGGGGGAAAATATAGACATTATTTATAAATTGTATAACACCTCATCCTTGTACACTTGTAACATTCATATCATGGATATAACTTCAATGTTTATACCTTTTCTAATACCAAAAGACTTGCATACACTATCTCTCTATGCTTAATTTTCTTTCTCTTAGTATAACTAATGTTTTCTTGAGACCCATGACTTTTATCATGCCCATAATGTTATAAACCTTCTTATATTCCATATCTACATGTTCTATACCTATACCTAATTTTATACTACCTAGACACTTACGTCTTAGTCAGATGTTTATATAGACATAAGTGTACTACCCTAATACAAGTGTCTAGTTCCCTAAAGTCATCTAATTTACAAATGAGACATATTACTATGGTAAATCTAAGTGATTAAATATGAGATATTATCCAATGGTATTGGTATAAATATAATATTAAATGTCATTCATTATGAACCTATAAAATATATAAAGAGACCAAGATGACATATTAAAAGCTTTCATATTTTCTCCTATTTTAATATCAGTCATATGGATGCCACATTTATAGCTCTAAAGTGTTGAATGAGTATCCAAAGAGCTATATTTTCCAAGTTAAAAGATAGATCACTATTTTACTTACTTATCACACATTACATGATTTACACACAATCCAACACATAAGAAATATATAAATAATTATAAGGCCCTCTTCAAAGTATTAGATATGTAGGAACCACTGATTGATAGAGGGATCTTTAGGGCAACTCAATACCATGTGTGCACTAACTAGAATTTTGTTATTTGATAAGGAATGCATGAAATAAATTTAGATGTGCAAATAAAGTAAACTAATTATGATCTAAGCTAAAATTCCAATTATAGTAGAGAAAAAAATAAAGAAAACAATAATCACAAAATTTATGCTTTGAATGCACAATATTTCTCCATTGCGATACACATTTGATTTTCCCTTTGAAATATGTGGTGATCACTCCTCCAATGCAATGAAATAATGGGTATCATTTTGGTGAAAAAGGAATTCTTTGATTTGCCTTCATTTTCTTTGATTCACTTGTGTGTGGATCTTTATTTTTACTTATTTGATTTCAAGATTATGATTATGATCCTTTGATATCATGCTTAAAATTGGGGATTTGTAAGTTTATTTATAGATGTTTGGAGAAGGATCCAATGGTGGAGGATAATTTGGGATTTTTTAATGATCCAAATAATCAACAATGGATAATGAGTCTTCACCCATGAGAATGAAGACCATTTCAAAATGATTGAGAAAAACATGGGTTTGGTTAGTTGACTCAACAAGATTATGTCAATTTTCTTGGAAACTTATGGGATGAGTCATAAGAGGTTGATAATTTTGTGGGTTTGGTTAGGGTGAGGGAGAAAATGGTGAGAGATGTTTTGATGAGGTGGAAAATTTAGATTTTATTATTTAAAATAAGGATTTAAGGGTGCATAATTACCTTATTAAATATTTTGAATTATTAAATTATTTGAATTTGGGAAAAAATATGATTTCTTAATTTAAGAAGAATTATTAAATAGATTTAGGTGTATTTTGAAACTAAATGAAATTTAGGTGTCTACATTTTCCCCTCTTTGAAATAGTGTTGTGAAACAATGTTGTTCCAAAGAATAGTAGAAGTAGAGTGTTGATGATAGAAAAGGAAAAAAATTCTACAAATGAATGAAAATGAGTTTGATGATGCCCCCTCGAGGGTTTGTATGAGAACATAGATAAACACTTGAAATTGATGAAAATAAGAAATGGACAAAGAAATGTGGAGAAATAATAAATCAA
Organism: Torreya grandis; assembly: GCA_037957365.1. NCBI lineage: Eukaryota > Viridiplantae > Streptophyta > Pinopsida > Cupressales > Taxaceae > Torreya > Torreya grandis. The sequence continues at coordinate 587,822 of JARHVA010005962.1, read as the reverse complement.
GTTATATCATAGTTGATATCAAATTTGAAAGATGTTGGTGGCATAAAAATGTTCCCCTTAGTTAACAAAAACTTGAGTATGGATTTAAAAAACATTAGTTTAATCATTTAGAGATTGCACACTTAATATTATTGTTAATGGCACAAGGGTCAAATGAGTAGTTGTGGGAATGATATATCCTAGCAAGAATAAATTATAGATTTATAAATAGAAAAAATATATTGAGTTTTCTTTTGTTGATTTTACATTGACAGATTATTGAAAGATTTTGAATATAAATCTAGAATAAATTGATTTAATATTTCTTGAATGGTCTAGATGAATGAAATAATGAGTTAGATGAGAGGATTGGAGGGGGGGGGGGAATATTTGGTAAGAAATAAAAAATAAGTACAAGAAATGGTGATTTAAAAAAATCATTTGTGAAAATTAATCTCTAAGATTAGTAGCTAAGAATTATTTTTTAAGATATTTTAGTTGAGCATTGCAATTAAATATGGATTGTATTCTACACCACGAACACCAAATAGAATAAGTGAGATGATTCTAGAGACCTGAGATGAGCGGGCCTCCGATAAGTTATTTGGTTTTTAATTTTTTTTTCATTTATAAGAATTTATTAGGACTTAAAATTAGAGGAAATGAAATCATTATTGTGAAAATGGTGATTTTGGAATTTATTGTAGTGATTTAATAAGGCTAAACATCAAGTTTTCTAAACTTAGAGGAAAAATCATCAAATAGGGTAGTGATTTTGTATAGGTAGATTTTGATAATTTTGTTGTTTGGGGTTCTAGTGAAATCACTAAATAGGGTAGTGAAATCATCATTAATAAAATTAATTTTTTTAAGGTTAACAATGATTTTACAAAGAGAAGGTTAAATCTAAATTTTCAAAAGTCAGGAGCAAATTTTTAATTTTTAATGGCAATTTTGCATAGAATGAATGAAGATGTTTTGGGTTGACTTTATTGTTATTATTAATTTTTTATGGTGAAGTATTTATGTGGTAATGAAAATGAAGAACATAATGTTGATTTAAAATGAATAAAATGCTAACATTTTTTATTACCATTGATTGTGACATGGGAGCAAAGATTTGCATCTATGGTGCACATGGATAGCTTCACTACGTATGATTTTTTCATTATAGAGGGGATTAGTTTATCTTACATTTCATAGATGCCATAGGTTCGAGTTGATAGACCTATTTTGATAAAATTAGTAGAGAGGTGGCATAGTGAGACAAGCACTTTTCACTTGCCTATTGGGGAGATGACTATTACACTTGAGGATGTGTATCATATTTTGGGTATATCAATATGAGGTAGACTTGTTTTATGGGGATAGGATCCTTAGGAGGTTAATTTATACCTAATTTTTGGTGATGGATTGATCTCAATTATTAGAGGTGGGATCGATGTATACTATTGCACTAATTTAGATATGGATTCTCTAACTATTGTACTCATGGCTATTATCAATGGAATTTTGATTCGTGACAAGAGTGGGGGAATATTTCCTATTAAATTGTTAGATGTGATTGGAGATATCATGGAGATGTGAGAGAGATTCACATTGGTTCCATGCATTTTATCATGTCTATACCATGATTTACATCATTTTATGTATTCAAGTCAGATAGAGATAGGGCCTTCTACATTACTACAATTTTGGTGATAGAAGAACATTGCAATTAAGAAGTTGTTTGGGAATCTGAGGACATAAGAGGAGGATGAGCTATTGGCATATGGATGGCATGTTATTATTGGGGTTTGTTGACCACATTTAGGAGATATATACTTTTATAGGAGGGAAATTGATGAGGTAGGTGATGGTCAAATCTCCTAGAGACCTTATAGAGAAATTTTGTTTCAATGGCCTCATGAGGAGATTCATATAGATTACATGATGACCCCTTGCTACATCATCAAGATACATGCCTATATTATAGATAGATATTACCTATACAAGGTGATGAAAAAATTTGGTGTGAGGTAGCATATACTAGTTGGTCTACATGTATTTGCTCATTCTATGAGGGAGAGACCATATTGGAGTATGATGATTGATCTAGATATTGTTGATCATATCTAGACATGGTTACAAACTATTAGATGGAGGAATAGGAGATAAATAATTGATGCAAGAGTGATTGATAGGTATGAAAATTAGTGGGATTGATAGATACCATTGAGATTTATGATGCCATTTACACCACCATGGACATGGAGGTAGAGGTTAGTGGATAGCTTTAGTAGACAACCACAAGGTATAGGTTTAGGATATCAAATCAAAAAGGTCTTTATAGGAGATAGAGGATCATCATAAGCATGAGTAGGAGGTAGAGGCCATGCTAAGGAGGCTAGTCATCTTCATAATGTGTAAATCATAGATGTGGAGGACATTGAAATTTTGTAGGAGGTAGTGGTTGATATGGATGTTAATACAAAGCAGATGGTTGGAGTATACACTTCAATAATATAGGTGGAGATAAATGAAGAGGATGTAGGATCAGATACTAATATGAGATAAGCACATGTTACATAGGTAGACAAAGGGGATGTGGTTGGCTCTACACATGCTTTGAGATTGGCATTGGACTATGAACTTATTTAGAAATTTTGAGAGGAGATTAAAGATTGAGATAGAGAGATATATGGATTGCACCGGGAAGTATCTAGATTATAGGGTATAGTCAATGGTAGAGGGGGCCAAATTATGTAGATAAGGTAATTACAAGCTAAGGTAGATAAGTTTTAGGGTATTATTAATGGGATGGATGGGGATACCATGGATACATGATTGGTTACCCATGATGTAAAGACACAGATGCCAAATTAAATTATACTCATACAAATTTATAGATAGGAGAGGAACATAACTTAGATAGATCTTATAGAGGCTAGAGTACAATTAGTTAGAGATGGACAACTAACCACTTTGGATAGGGTGATGTGAGATATGGAGTATAATACATACTATAGGAGCTTATATGAGGGGTTTGTACCACAAGACCAAAGGCTAGCATAATTTAGAGAGTACTCTATGAGATGATCAACATCTTCTAGATCTGTTCAGCTAGTGGAGTAAGAGAGGTCATTAGGGTAGGTACCTTGTGTGATGGGTCCTTCATGAGTCACACCATGATGCGGAGATCTATTCCCAAGACTAGATACCCCATCTAAGGAATAGGATGAGACAAAGATATAGGGGATATTATGATAGATGGATTTCATCGATGTATACATATATTGAGATATACCTTTTTGTATAGACACATTTGATATATACATATATGATGATTTGTACTATGGACTATGGACATTAATGGATTAGTTATTAGTTTACATGGATTTGATGGATATATGCATGGATAGATGAAAGCACTAATTATATTTATTGAATTATGATTTATGTTAGCATGTATGAATTATTTTAGCATAGTTATTATGGATGTATGACTGACATATGATTGGATAATGTGCATGGATGTATAATGTGACATTATTGTATGTCTTTTATTTCCATTCTTGGCATTGGATTTCTAATAAAATTTGAGCATTTTGAGCAACCTGATTTTTAATATAACATAAAACATAGTACCACTAATGATATTGAATCATCATGATGAATGTTGATGTTTTAATCATTTTGAATAAAATAAAATAATAAATTATGTTTTTAGCAAAGTACTTCATGATATAAAAATTGAACACACTTGATAAAATATATAAAAATATCCAACTTGGCTAAGGATAAAAAAGAAGTGAAAATAACCAACTTAATGGATAAGGACAAATAAAAATATAAAAATAACCAAGTGAATGGATAGGTATATAAAACCAACAAGATGACAATAAAAAACAAACAAATATAAAAGTGGAAAATTTTGTAAACAAAGACAAGACTAAATAATTGTATCCAAGATCGAGGATAAGAACTGAGTAATTGAGGGACAAGGTGAAGGATAAGATTATCCAAAATTAGAAAAATGGATGATGGGAAAGATAGTGGCCAAACTTAACCTAGAGACCCCATGTCTCTAAGCACTACCTACATAATCCACCTTAGATAAAGTCTATGTGGGGATATCAGGCCCTATGCAGTTCTTCCAATATAGGAAGTGATGGGAAAGTGGATGATTAATGAATCATGTTAAATGTTATGGTAAAAAGGATACACAAGTGACCCACCAAAGAATAGGTGAATGATGTGGAAAATAGGTATGTTGAAATTGATGCTTTTGGAATGCTTGGATTTTATTTTTTTGTTATTCTATGATTTTTTTTGTTTTGATTTGGTTTATGATTTTTTTGGGTATTTTTGAGAGGTTTATGATTTTTTTCTTGATTTTGTTTAATTTTTGGGTATTTTGTGAAATAGGGTATAAGATGTTTTTATCAACCATGAGCAAGAATGCATATTTACATAAAGAAATAACAACCTTGAACTTTAGCATGCTATTGGATAAAGAACTAACAATTGATAAATGACACACTAGGAAATATACAATGGATGAATGAAAGATGATGCCCCAAAATAATTGGTGTATTTATAGATAATGGTTTACACATGGTTCTCAATTCCTAGTATTCACCATGGTATTTATCCGAAGCACCAATAAACTAGTTTTCATGTTTAGACAATCTATGTACACTTGTTTTGTTTTTGATTTTTGATTTTTTTTAATTTTTTTTGTTATTGTTTTAATCATTTTGATGTTATTTTTTTAATTTTTGACCTTGGATATACCAATAAAAACATATAAAACCAATTTAACCATATAATTTTTTAAGGTGCATGATGTTCATAGGTTCATCAAGCTCTTCTCCATCTTAAGTGGTTAATTTAAAAGCTCTTGATCCATATTTGGTAATAAAAATGTATGGAACTAAATAATTAGGTTCAAACTTCACCTTGTCTCTTTCAACATTAATATTTCATTGATTATCTTGAGAACAAGATCTCTGATTTCAAATTCCCTAGATTTAATCTACTTGTTATAGCTACGACAAAGGTGATTAAGGTAAACTTATAGGTGGTTTAAATCATTGAGTCATTTCTCATCCAAGAAGTCAAGTTCACTTAGGCATTATGTTTGATATGATTCTTCATCTATGATATATTATAAATATATTCAAAAAGATGGAATATTAACCTTGATGGGTAAAATAGACTCACTACCATAAACAAGGGAATAAGGGGTTGCCCCAATGGGTGTGTAGATACTACTGTGGTATGCCCAAAGGGTAGGATACAATTGAGTATGCCAGTCATAACCAACTTCATTGACAACTTTCTTAAGAATGAGTAGAATATTATTGTATGTTGACTTAACTTGGTTGTTACCTTATAGGTAATAAGGATTAGACCATGAATGCTTGATATGATAGGTGTGGAAAAGAGTCTTAACATATTTATTTTTGAATAATTTTCCATTATCAAAAATGAGAGTGGAGGGAATACTAAAATGGAATATAATGTGGTTAAGGATAAACTTGCAAGTTTGCTTTCCAGTCACATTGCTTCTACCCACTTGGTAAAATATTTAGTTATAGTTATAATGTGTTTTTCCCATTAGAATAACTAAGATTTATTTTCCCAATGAGGTCTAACCCACATGTGAAAAATGGCCAAGGTGTTGTGATATGTTGTAAAGCTTGTGAAGGACTATGGATAAGATATCCATGATTTTGATAGGGTATACACTTTTTGACATAATTGAATGAATTAGATTCTATTGTTGGCCAATAATAACCAACTAGAAGAAGATTTTTCAAAAGGACTATACCATTTAAATGCTCTCCAAAAATTCCCTCATGGACTTCTCTAATTACCAAAGTAGATGATGAGGCCGGGATATGCCCAATAAATGTATAATAAATGACCTCATCTTACTCTCTCTTTTTTATTAAATTTGATTGAATTTTGTAACTTTTATTTTGATCTGAGATGAGTTAGGATGTGATTATCCATCTTTTGTTGATTGTGATTCTAACTTTTTAAAAGACCTATAAATCCTAACAAGTGTGTTGGAAAATTCTAGTTTTGTAATAAAATAGGTCATCATCAAGCTAAAGAATAAATATGAAGTGGATTACATGTTATTTTGAAGTATTGGACTCAATTTAGATTAGTTCTAGAACCTATAAAATCTATTCTAGAACCATCACAGTCAGTTCCAGAACTTCACCATACTATTTCAAGTTGTCACATGTTTGGACTTAGCTCTGGAAATCTATATTTAGCTCTGGTACTCCTTCAGATAAGTTACAAAACTTTTGTAGCTAGATATGGAACTGATGAGGATCTATTCCAAATGGCTGATGATCTGTTAAAGATCAATGATCCCATTAAATTAGGAACAAATTCTTGATTTTTTGAACTAGAAAAATCAAGACAATTATCACACAGCTAGACATCCAACCACATCTTGATTCAGCATCTATTCTGGGCACAATTCCATTCTATCATATCTATGAAACAATTATAACCATCAAATCATCTATATAAACAGACCTGATATAGATAAAAAAAAGAGAATAAAAATAAAGAAGATAGTAGAAGAATAGAGAGAAAAAGGATAACTTAGTATATTTGTAATACAAAACACTTTTTATCAATGAAATAGCCATTCCTATTTTGAAAGCAAATTGAATTGTTCAAATCCTATTCTAAACGGAGTAAGGGCCCACTCCTCTAAAGGACCAGGATCTTCATTTTTGTTGGTATTTATATTTATATTAGCAAAAGTAAATAGGTAACTCTGTTAAATTTATAAATGATTCCAACTCTTTAAAATTAAGATTCATTGTAAATTTGTTCCTGTAGGCATTTAAGATTAAATTTTCACTTTTACAACATATGCTTATTTCTAGCAATCAATTTCATTCCTGTAACACATGTTTATTTCTAGTAATCAATTTCATTCCTGTAATGTGTGTTTATTTCCAGCAATCAATTTCATTCCTATAATGTGTGTTTATTTCTAGAATATTTGCATAGTTTGATTTCAATAAGGTTTTAACCAAGAAGTCCTTAAGACATTAAACCCCCCCCCCCCCCCCCAAACAAGAAAAATATATAAATACCCCCATTTAATTACTAAATCATTAAGATTCCTCTTGTTGCATATAGCTTCAGACATAACTCTGGTCAAATATGACATCAACAAAAAGTTGATTAAATGAACGGGATAACAACACCCAACATTTTTTGTGCCTTTGCTGGGGATTACTAGTTAGAAATTTCTAATTAGGTGTCAACAAGAGAAACAATCATTCATTTAGTAATTAAAGAAATTTTCCCCAATTTATGAGTAGACCACAAGATTCCAAGGGAAGATTTATCCACAAAATTTTTGAACAATAAATTCCATCATCCTCAAATTTAAGAAAAAATGTTAAACAAGAATTGGAGGCACCATTATCTCCTTTAAGACAAGAAGCAAAATTGCCATCTTTAGAATTTTTGGATCAGTCACTAGAACCAAGTAGAACCATAATAATGAGGATTATTTCTCAAGATCCATTGAGGGAAAGTTTGGATTCTCAATTGAGTAGTCAACCCCCTACTCTTGACTTTTCACCATCTCCAAAGCAGACCACATACCACATTGATTGGGAGAAGGAATTAGAGAATACCATAGAAATAGAACAAGAAGCTGTAAGAGAACCTGAGAGAACCTTTACCTATCCTATTTATATCAAGGATGATGAAACCACTATGAAAAACATTTCACCTACACATTTTCCCACATTTAGAGGAATGTCATCTGAGGATTCTAACCAATTTTTGTTTGAGTTTAAATTACTATTTCAAACTTATGATTACAAGACAAATAATCAAAAACTGAAGTTGTTTCCATCTACCCTGAAAGATGTAGCAATGAGGTGGTTTATGGGATTAACATCTAATTCTATTACCAATTGGGAACAAATGGAAACTTTATTCCTAGATAAATATCAAGATTATTGTAGAGGAAGAAATCGAAAGGAAGAATTTTTCAAAATCAAATAGGAAGAAGATGAAAATATGGAAGATTATTTGGACAGATTCCTCTTTGTGAGTAAAAGATGTGGATTTGTACTTCAGGAAGATTTAAATAAAACAATATTTCTCAAAGGTTTGGATGATGAATCTAGAGAAAATCATGATTTAATTGGTGGACGAAACATTGCTCAATTAAGAATGGATGAAATCATATAAATTTGTAGAAACTATTCAAGAACAAGGGGAGGACCTATAAAAGGGAAAATAGTTAAAAATTTGAATCTAGATATGAACAAATTGATGGATGAATTGGCAATTTTTAAAATAGATATATTAGTTCAATTAACCTCCACCATGCATGGATTGCAAGCTAAAGCAAATGCCCAACTTGAACCATTAGCCATGTATTATCCTAGATGCAGGAAGAAACATGCACTAAGAGAATGTCCTTTAGATAAAATGGAAGTATGTATTATCTATGAATCTAAACAACATAATACTCACACTTGTTCTCTTCTTCCATTCATAAAAAATCAGCTCAAACAAACCAATACATCAGCCACCATAGAAGAATTAAATTTTGTTTAGAGACAACCTAATCAAGGATAGTTTATGACAAGACCAAATCCTAATCCCTTGATGATGCCATGGGTAGATCAAATAGTACCACAAAATTGGGGATTACCACCTTCAGCTCCTCAACCCACATGGGCAAGTCAATCTTGGAATACTCAAGGACATCAACAACTTTGGGCTGGTCAAGGAAATCCTTATACTTTAGATGGAGCCCTACCAATTATGTGCAAGGAAAAACATATCCAAATCAGAACCAACAAAACATAATGGGACCTCCAACACAAAATCCATAGATTGAAAATATAGTCCAAACCCAAATGCTAGTACAATCAGTAGCAAACCCAAGAAAGAAATAAATAACTCTTGTATACAAAACAGAACTAGAAAAATCAGTTGATTTAAATATAATGGATTATAAAAACATTCAAACAAGATCTGGAAAAATAGTTAGCAGTCCACTTGTTATAATCACTGAGATGATAGAAGAAGCCAAACCCCTAGCATAATTACACCTCAAGAAGATGACAAAGAAAAAGATAAAAAACCAGAAAAAAAATCTACTGAGATTCCATTTCTAGAAAGACTTAAAGAAACCATAGAACTTAAAGAATCTAAATTGGTGCAAGAACTAAGAAGATTGAATATTTAAATACCATTGTTATGAGAAATTAAGGATATTCTAGAGTTGAACAAATTAATTAAATAATTATGTTTTAAAAAACCTAGAAGAAACAAATAGTACCCTAGGACTATTCAGGTAGATGAGAAACTTGTTGATTTATTAGCAGGGAAACTCTTACTACCTAAAATGGAGATCCTAGAAGCCCAGTTATTTTTTTTCTATAGGGAATAAGGATATACATAACATTTTTATTGATTTGGGCACAACTATCAATGTAATGATAGTGGACACTTTGTAAACATTACCATTAATAGGCATACAACCTACTAATACCATATTATAGATGGTAGATCAGTCTGTAGCAAAACTGGAAGGAGTTATTGAAGATGTGGCAGTAATGGTGGAATCATGGGAATATCTAGTTGACTTCCTTATATTACAGCCAAAAGGTAAAAAACTTAGTTATCCCATTATTTTGGGGTGACCATGATTAGCTACAGTTACTACCTTAATTGATTGTAGGTTAGGTGATATGACTATTTCAAAAGGTAAGAATTCTAAACAAATTTCATTATATCCATCTGCACAACCTTTTATTGATAATCAAGTGAAATTATGGGTTGATAATCCTGATATTAATGAGCAAAATCTATCTTCTTTGGCTATGATAACATTGCAAGATCATGTATGGGAAATAGATGATATGGTTAATCCTTCATTAAATAAACATCAATCATCATTGGAGCAGTCAAGATTAGTTCCAAAACCATCATAATTAGTTTCAGAACCATCACAGTTAGTTTTGAAATCATCACAGTTAGTTTTAGAACCACACCAATTCTCTGCAAGTGAAGATAAATTCACTCTAGGGGAATGTGATTTCTCTTGGGGAGAGGAAGGATCTGTAGCATCAGCTTTATAGATATCAGGAGATGATGAAGAATTTTTTGAAAATATCAGTAATGAGGAGTTTAACCTATAACAAGATAAGTATCATAACTCTTCCTGTTGTCTTTTGTCCAGCATTCTACCTCTAGGAACTTTCAGAGATGTTATTACATATCATATATTGTTACCACATGCTTGTCCACTAAACACCTTAATGGAACCCTTTCAACAAATCAGTTCATCATATCCTGGAACCAAACATGTTGAGATTCAACCAAGATTTTTTTTAAATATTAATAGCTGGTTAAAGAATGATGAAGTCAAACTGTTTGATGTTATAAGGAATAACACTAAAGCATTAGAAACTGGTCCTTGTTGGTTTAGAAACTAGTATTGATCTTTGTTTTCTTTTTGTAATCTTTTGACTGTTGTGCTACCAGTTCTCTATTTTTGGGTTTTGACCGGATGCTTCTCTGATGGTTTCAGGTCCATTTAAAACCTGTTTTTACTACTTCCTTGTAGTGTTTTTAGGCTTTGCCTGTGGACTTAGACGTTCTTTCTTTCACTCTTTGTTATAGGGTTTCGGGGCCCCTTCAAAACCTATTTTTACCTTAATCTAAAACACTAAAGCATTTGGTTGGGACTATAGAGATGTGAAAGGAATTCATCCAAGTATCTGCACTCATCACATTTATACTAAAAATATTAGACTAGTTAGGCAACCTCAGAGAAGGATTAATCCAGCCTTAATGGATATAGTCATACAAGAAATTAAAAAACTATTACAAGTAGGTTTTATCTACCTTATCTCAAATAGCCAGTGGGTGTCTCCTCTTGTCATTGTTCCTAAAAGGAATGGGAAATGGAGAATTTGTGTTGACTATAGGGAACTGAACAAAGCCACCCTGAGAGATTATTTTCCCTTACCATTCATAGATCAAGTTTTAGACAACCTTTCAGGTAAACAATATTTTTCCTTCTTGGATGGATTTAGTGGATACAATAAATTCCAAATTGCTGCTGAGGATTAGGACAAAATTGCATTTACTTGTTCATGGGGTACCTTTGCTTACAGGGTATTGACATTTGGACTATGTAATACTCTAGAAACCTTTCAAAGAGCTGTATTAGCAATTTTTGTAGATCTAAAAAATGACTGTGTGGAGGTATACATGGATGACTTTACTGTGTATGGAGATACATTTGATGATGCCTTAAAATTTTTGGACAGAGTATTAACACAATGTGAACAACATCACTTGTCTCTTAGTCATGAGAAATGTTTGATGATGGTTGATGAAGGGATCATATTAGGGCACCATATTTCAAAAAGAGGAATTCAAGTTGACCAAAACAAAATTAAGATTATTTTAGACTTGCCTATTCCTCAAACTCCTACAGATATCAAATCATTCTTAGGACATGCTAGATACTATAGGTATTTTATCAAGGATTTTAGTAAAAGTTTAGCCCCCATGTTCAAATTGCTTACCAAGGACTGTGAATTTCTTTAGGATGAACAATGTCAACATGATTTTGAAGAAATTAAAGAGAAATTAGTAATTACCCCAATATTGCAAGGATCTAAATGGGAAAAACCTTTTCACATCCAAACTGATGCATCAAATACCTCAATTGGTGTAGTTTTGGGATAAAGAGATGAAGAAGGAAGAATGTATGCTATTTACTATCTTAGTAAAAATCTTACTCCCACTAAAACAAATTACATTACCACTGAAAAAGAATTTATGGCTGTAATCTATGCAATCAACAAATTTAGACATTACATTACAGGGTACAAAACATTTGTACATACAGATCACTCAGTAATTAAATATTTAATAAACAAACCAGTGGTTGGAGGTAGAATAATTAGATGGTCATTAATTTTACAATAATTTGATATTACCATTGTGGACAATCCAGGCAAATCTAATGTGGTAGCTGATTTCTTGTCAAGATTGACCAGCGTAATGGAGCAGGATCTAGTTAAGGATAACTTTCCAGATGAACAATTGTTTGTTATTTCAGCTAACACACCATGGTTTTCTAACATGGAAAATTATCTTGAAACAGGGAAGTTTCCTCCTTATTTCACTAAAAAGCAAATAAAAAAATTAATTAAAACTAGTGCATAGTTCAAATGGTTAAATGGAATGCTATTTAAATGTGGTCCTAATTTGGTTTTACACAGGTGTGTAAGAGAAGATGAAATTTTTGACATCCTCCAGACATGTCATGATGAACCAAGTGGAGGACACTATTTAGTGAAAAGAACAACTCATAAGATACTTGGCACTAGTTACTATTGGCCATCTCTATACAAAGATGTGAAGAGATATATTAGGAAGTGTGATCCTTGTCAAAGGATGGGACAACCAATCATTACCAATGAAACGCCTCTGTAACCACAAGTAGTGATTGAACCATTTGAGAGATGGGGATTGGATTTTGTTGGACCTTTTAATCCTCCTTCACAAGGAAAAGAGCATATTCTTGTGTGTAATGATTATGTAATAAAATGGGTAGAAGTGTAGGCTTTAACAAATGCCACTGAATAAGTAGTTGTTGATTTCCTTTGGCATAGAATTGTGGTAAAGTTTGGAGCACCAAGAATCTTAGTTTTAGACTAGGGACCATAATTTATGTCCAATATGATCCAGGCCTTCACAATGTATTATCAAATTAATCATAGAAAGTCATCTCCCTATCACCTACAAGTAAATGGATAAGTTGAAGTAACAAATAGAGAATTAGAAAACATCCTCACTAAAATAGTTGAAGCTGAAAGAAGAGATTAGGTAAAAAGACTACTTGAAGCTGTCTGGGCTTACAATACAACTTGGAAAACCACAATAGGGTTTTCACCATATGAGTTAGTTTATGGAAAAATCCCTTGTTTCCTATTGAGTTTGAACTACAGACATTGAGGACAATAGCTAAGGTAGGAATTGAATTAGATGTATCTCAAAAGGAGTGAATCCTTCAACTCAATGAATTACATGAATTCAAAATGGAAGCACTTCACCAGACAAATATAATCCAAGGTCAAAGGAAGTAATGGCATGATTCACATATCAAAGAAATACAATTCAAAGTAGGAGACTGGGTATTGCTATTTGATTCTAAGTACCAACAATTCAAAGGTAAATTAAGAACTAGATGGTTGGGACCTTATTAGATCAAGCAGATATTTGACAATGGTTCTATCCAGTTACTTCCCATTGATGGTAGTAGAAGAATACTATTGGTCAATGGACATAGGCTAAAACTTTATAGGAAGCCTCCTACTAAAGATGAATTCTTGAAGAAGATTGAAGCAAGCAAAGAATTTGATCATATGAAAGAACCTAGTTCTTCCAAAATGATCACATAACTAGATGAAGAGATCCATAATAAAGAGAAGAGAATGAAAACCAGTAAAAAGTGTTCTCTTCCCAAAAAAAATTAAAAATTAAAAATTAAAAAAAAAAAAAAAAGAGAATGAAAACCAATAAATGGCATTCTCTTCCCAAAAAATAAAAGATAAAAAAAGGAAGAGAACAAAAACCAGTAAATGGCGTTCTATTCCAAAAAAAATAAATAAGATCAATTGAAAATCAGTGATGATGTTGATCTTCTCAAATAAATGGCTAATTCAAATAAAACTTTTTGAATTCTAATTATTTTCTAACCATTTTTTAGGGATGATGTGTCTGCATAACAGTGGCATTACATCCTCAAGGATGGTAATTATGTTTTTAACTTATTAAAGGTTAAATGAAAGTTTACATGTGTGATTATACTTGATTTAGAAAGATCAGTATGATGAGTCATCTATTATACACCATTGTTAAATGTGCAAATTCATGAGAAGGATGTTGGTAATGGAATGAGTGGGTAGATAACCATATAAAATATATATATCATTTTTATGATTGAAACAACCAAATCTGCCAGTTCTACAGCTAAGTAAAGTAGTTCCACAACTGAGTACAATAATTATGCAACTGAATTCACCAAAATAGCAATTGAATCCACCAATTCCAAAGCCATAATCATCAATTCCACTGATACAAGAAGCAATTTTCAAGCTAACCTGTGAAAGATTCAAGAAAAAAAAGAGTGAATCATGGGAATCAAAAATAAGTCAGAACCAAACACTGATACCCAACTTGTTGCAGATGAAGAAGTATCAAATATCTTTCAACAAGCAGGATGGATGGATTTTCTATGGAAATTTCCCAAATATAATGATGAACTAGTAAGAGAATTTATTATTAATTTAGAGTAAACAAGGACAAAGGTTAAAAAGGTTTTCATTCCTTTTTCTGTGAAAATCATAAGTGAGATGTTTGGAATACCTATAATGCATGTCCCAAACCTTGTCAAAGGAACATTGAAAGACTTGGCTAAAACCCTATTGAAAGAAGGGGAAACTGAACCCTAATATATTTATAATACAAATCAAATCATCAAAGGAGTTAAGAGGCTCAACTTGCCTAAACCTTTGATAGATTAGCATTTTGGATAGTTAAATATTTAACCTGTGATAGATAACATGGGACAGTAGGAAAAGAAGTCCTAAAAATCCTTATACACCTTAGATATGGAGCTAAAAAACTAGAATATATAGTAAACCTTCTAGGGTTTCTTTTTGACTCCATCCATACCATGGACCAGAGGTATTCTTGGGGTGTAGGAATAATTAGACATCATGGGTTAGTGCATTTGATATGCCAACACCATTTCCTTTCCAAGAAAAATGAGGAAGAAATGTGGGACAAGTTTCTTGGCAAATTTGGACAAAAACTTGGTATTCCCAGAAGAACAATAACAACTCCTCTTGCTCCTTCAATTCATTTGAAACCTACTAATATTGTTGAAGAAAAGAAAAGATTAGGGGAGGAGGAAATATCAAAAAGGAGAAAATCTATAAGAAAATTTAAAATTTTAGACCCTACTATACCTTCTCAAGTCATTTCTTCTTTTGTTGAGGCTATAGAAGAACTGGTACCTGTCTCTGACATTGACAGTTCACCTAGGCCTGAACAAAAGGTGAAAACTAGAAGATGTTTTAAGAGGGGATTTATGTCTGCACATTTTGAGGCTCCTCAAGAAAGGAAACATCATAAAAATTCCAAATAAAGTTTAGAGGAGCTGGAAGAATAAGAAAGACTAGAAACTAAAGCTACTAATATTTTGGGCAGCATGGCCATGACTCCTGGACCAAGTCACAAAGAAAAAGAAAAAGAAGATGAAAGATTTAAGGATCTAGTTTTCCAAGAAATGGGTGAGACTGCATCACCATCACATGCAAAAAATGAACAAGCATCTTGGAGAAGGAAAGGGAAACTCCCTATGGTGGAAGAGGAATGCTTAACTCCCCAAGAAATTTCATAAAAAAAAACCAGTAGATTAAATAGGCTCTATTTTTGTCTAGAGTATAACTCATTATCAAGGAAAAGGACGAGGAATTAAATTTCCTCAAACTCAAGTTAGAACAAAAAGAAATTTTCCTTGCAGGATTAACAAAACAACTCATAGCTAGGAATGAGAAATTAGCAAAAATTAAAAAACAACTAATAGAGAATGAGGGAAAATGTACAATACAGACCTCTGTGTCAACAGTCTCTGCACAAACTAAATTGACTTATTTCCCACTCAAGCAGTTATGGGATGACACATGCAGAGAACTCAGTGAACTCAAAACATCTAATATAGACTTGAATGGCAAATTGGCGAAAGAAGAGAAAGCAAGAAAGGAATGGGAAGACAAATTTTAAAAGGAGTAAAATGATAAGTATAAATGTCTTATGAAAATACAAATAGTTTGTATGATGAGTGAAAAGATTATTACATGCAGAAGACCTTCTCTTGTCTATAGCATGTTTTTAGAAGAACAATTCATTCACTAGAAGTTGGCAAGGATAGCATGTGGCCTTCCACATGAAATAAAATACAAAGTTGATTTCTCAGCCACCTACTCCTTAGCTAATATAGAATAGAAAAACCTTCTTTGTGAATTTTACATCTACAATTTTATGCTAGAAAGAAATACAGGTTTTATGATCAATTTATATGTATGAGAAAGCCAACTTAATGCATTTATCTATGTTCTTCAAAATTAGATTGCATGGAAAGAAAGGGAGTCATAACTTTGGTCAAAGGCTAGTTCATCTAGTCTCTATATGATAATTCATTATGGTAATCCATCTGCCTTTGCTACATATTTCCAATCCCATGCATTTAATGATAAATTCAAGGGACCTTATCTTTTTAGTTTACAGCAAAGCATGGATGTCTTCACCTCCTATGAAAGGGCAAATTTTGATAATATCTATGATGCATGTTTAAAAATATGGGAATTTCTCCTAGTGGCATTGAAAATAAGGGAAGTAATATCCCCTTCAAATTTGATCTAGAGTTTATAAAGGGCAAAATATTTATGCACAATAATTCTCCAGATCAATGAAACTCCTCTGAGCATATGGATAGGAATGCAGACAAGGCCACCTCTACTTCTCACCCCCATATCTCCTTGGAAAAATAGAGAACCTCAACATCCCACTCAATTTGAGGAATGGAAAAGAAAAGTAGAAGCAGGAGCAAGGTATAATACTTTTGAGTCAAAGCATTGGGACATTCAGTTTCAGCCATTTAATCTGAGTAATCAAATGGAATGCAGGATAAACAATCCTGAATTTCAAGAATGAAGTTTGTAAAGGGACTTACAAACAAGCATGGGGGAAATGATGAGGCTAGGATATGCCCAATAAATGTATAATAAATGACCTCATCTTACTCTCTCTTTTTATTAAGTTTGATTACATTTTGTAACTTTTATTTTGATCTGAGATGAGTTAGGATGTGATTATCCATCTTTTATTGATTGTGATTCTAACATTTTAAAATACATGTAAATCCTAACAAGTGTGTTGGAAAATTCTAGTTTTGTAATAAAATAGGTCATCATTAGGCTAAAGAATAAATATGAAGTGGATTACATGTTTTTTTGAAGCATTGAACTCAATTCAGATTAGTTCCAAAACCTACAAAATCTGTTCCAAACCCATCACATTCAGTTCCAGAACTTCACCATACTATTTCAAGTTGTAGCATTTTTGGACTTAGCTCTAGAACTCTATATTTAGCTCTGGTACTCCTTCAGATAAGTTCTAGAAATTTTATGGATAGATATGGAACTGAGGAGGATCTATTCCAAATAGTCAGTGATCTTTTAGTGATTAATGATCCCATTAAATCAGGAATAGATTCCCAATTTTCTAAACTGGCAAAATCAAGACAATTATCACATAGCTGGACATCCAACCACATCTTGATTCAGCATCTATTCTGGGCACAATTTTGTTCTATCGTATTTATGAAAAAGTTATAGCCATCAAAGCGTCTATATATACAAACCTGATATAGATAAAAAAAGAGAATAAAAATAGAGAAGATAGTAAAAGAATAGAGAGAAAAATGATAGCTTAGTATATTTGTAATACAAAACATTTTTTATCAATGAAATAGCCATTCTTATTTTGAAAGAAAATTGAATTGTTCAAATCTTGTACTTGGTGGAGCAAGGGCCCACTCCTCCAAAGGATGCGGATCTTCATTTTTGTCGGTATTTATATTTCTATTAGCAAAAGTAAATAGGTAATTCTATTAAATTTATAAATGCTTCCAACTCTTTAAAATTAATATTTTTTGTAAATTTTTTCCTGCAGGCATTTTAGATTAAATTTTAACTTCTACAATGTATGTTTATTTCTAGCAATCAATTTCATTCCTACAACGCATGTTTATTTCCAGCAATCAATTTCATTCTTGCAACATGTGTTTATTTCCAGCAATCAATTTCATTCCTGCAATGTGTATTTATTTCCAACAAATTTGCATAATTTTATTTCAATAAGGCTTTAACCAAGAAATCCTTAAGACATTAAAACCCCCCTCAAAAACAAGAAAAATATACAAACACCCCCATTTAATTTCTAAGTCATTATGATTCCTCTTGTTGCATACAGCTTCAGACACAGCCCTGGTTAAATATGACATCAACAAAAAGTTGATTAAATGAAGGGGATAAAGACACCCAATAGTAGACTCTTCATAATTTAAACAATCGATAAGGGTTTCATCATAACCACAATGGTATAGGGTGTTTCCAAGGATTGTATAGCATGATGTTCATTGAATAAAAGATTTGCATTGGTTAGAAGATAAATTAAATGGAAGGGTATGGTTATGGAGGTATGTATATATATTGGAATACCATGGATAAGTAGGACCAACCACCTCACAAACCATTTATGATTTGGGCATATCATAAGTACGCATCCTTAAGTAATCAACCAAAAATTTGTTGTGTTTTGTGCTTAAGTCAAGTAAGGATCCAATTATTTCCATAAAATTTTCTACTCAATTGTTGATTTTAGGTACTTGTTCAAATTATATATATTCAAAATATGTTTTCAAGCTATCCATCATTTTCATGTAAGGTATTCACTTATCATCACCTTCTTGGAATTAATTAATTACTTGATTGATGATGAGCTTGGGGTTACCCAAAAACTAGGAGATGTTGGATCCCCCACAAAATTACCATTTTGAGGCCTATTATGAGACCTTCATATCCTGCTATGTTTTTTGGACAAGGGAATTAAATTTATAATGCCTTAGGAATATAATCCCCATCAGGTGTTACTAATAATATGCCTATCCTCGATCCATGATTTGTAAAAGAGCCATCAAAGAAAAGTTTCCAAAATAGGGATTTATCTATAGACATGAATGTATCATTTGGGAATTCTACAATGAGAGGTGCCTTACCATTGAGTGATACTTCTTGTTAGGAACACGTGATTTCCCTTCTCTTTACTTTATTAGTATAATAGTTGTTATAGATGCATATGCTTTGTAAGTCATCTTATGAGAATTTTGTTTTATCCCAAATTCATGGGAAGTAGTAGTTATTGAGATTAGACTTAACATATAAGTGTTAAGGCCAATGAATGAATCCACATATTTATTGTATTGAGCTTGCTCAAAGGAGGTTGTCCCCTCAGAGAGACTAATGATTCTACAATTCAGCCATTATAATTTAATCTTGATTATTTGAGTTAATATATTACTAATTTTCATAGTTTATTTCATGTCTTTGTAATTATCTACTAACTTATTTAGGAAGGACCCTTCCATCTAGTATCAGATTACTTTTCAAGGCCAATTTTTTTTCTAAAAGTGTTTTCCTATTCTACTACATAATTCATTTAAGTTTTTTTGTATCACAATAATCTATTTTGGACTAGGGTAAAAACCTATCCACATAACTGTGGGAAGTGCTTGGATGAAAGCCATAAAAATCATTATGATGATCACCATAGGAACCCCAAAGTATCTATCCCATTGAGAGGACTAGCCAATAAAATGAGTAATAGCCCCATCTTGATTGACTAGTTCCCATCTGTGATAAAAGTCAAGAGCTATCATTTAGAGGTAAACCCATTCCCAAATTTTTTTTGGAGAGTGATACTCACTCAAACAACATTCATGACTAGAAAAAGATATTTAAACCCTTAGTCAGCCATTAAAACTTGGGGCCCATTTCTATTAGTTGCATTTCTAGTAGACTATTAAAAAATCAACTAATAACAAAGTATCTGAAGACTGTCAAAGGACTTATAACCATACATTTGATATAAACTAGGAACTAAAGAATCTTCATCCTATCAATTTTAAAAACATGTCCATTGAGTATTAGACAACTCTCAAAGGACTTGTAGTAGACAAAAAATAAAAAATAGAATCCAAAAAAAAAGTTTTTTTCTTCATTTGTTTGCCATATCTCTCCATCTATATCCTCATTTCTCCTCAAAATTTATCCAAACACCTAAAATTTCATTCTCCATGTTTTATTCCATGAGGTCCCATATCTCGATTCCACTCTTAATTCCCACAAATCTCAATTTCCACTTTTTTTTGGGTTTTTCCATAACTTCCATTTTTGTCCATTTGCCTTGAAATTTTTCCATAGTGTTCATCTCCATTTTTTGGTCCTTTGTCCCTCTTTGATAAGTTTTCTAGTTTTTCCATTTTCACTTTTGAAAATTCCCTTGCCTTCGTCAATCATACTCTCAGTATGCAAAAAAAATTAGTAAAATTACCTTTACCCCTTTTGATTTTTCCTAAATCATAAGATTCCCTCATTAAATGTGTCTTAACTCTAGTTTTCCTACCAATTGAATATATATATATATATATATATATATATATATATATATATATATATATATATATATATATATATATATATATATATATATATATATATATATACCTTATTCAGGTCATGGTATAACCCAAATAGGAGCAAAAAACATGGAGGATGAAATTTCAACCCTCAAGACACACATCAAAGATCTTGATGAAAACATTCTTAGCCTCAGTCTTCAACATACCACCTTAAACAATAGATGACATCCAAAGTCCTCTTTTGACACTATATTTTCTTCTTCCAACAATTTTCATGGGTCAAAACTTGATTTTCCTTGATTCCATGATGTAGATCTAACTAGATGGATCTGTCAGATAGAATAACATTTTAATCAGCATAATACTTTTAATGACAACCAAGTTATACTTACATCCTTTCACTTTGAACTTAAAGCCCTTCAATGGTATCATTGTTATATGAAGGATCATGACAAGCCAAGATGGACCAATTTTTGCACCCTCATTTTACAATGATTTAGCCCTAATAATTTTGATGACTTCATGATAGTACTTATTAAAATTCACCAAATAGGAATCATGAGACAATATCAAACATAATTTGAAAAATTGGATAATCACATAGAGGGATCGTCTAATGAATTCTTTAAGAGTTGCTTTGCAAGTGGACTAAAGAATGAAATTTGATCTTTGGTCAAAATGTTCTAGCCCAACATGATGATGGAATCCTTAAGGTTAGCTAAGTTAGTAGAGGACAAGATCATAGCTTAGTAGCGATTCAAACCCAATTTTCCTCCATTCAAAAATACAACTCCATAATGATCTCAAACAATGCCAGCACTCAGAATCAATCCTATCAAGCCTTTAACTAGAGTAAAGATGAGAAATCATAGAGAAAAAGGACAATGTTAAAATTATGATGACAAATTCACTCTAGGATATTGATGTGTTGATCAAAATATCTACCTAAGAATGAAAATTGGGAAGATGTTCAAGATATAATAGATGATCTAGAAGAAACTCAACCAATTATCAAGCCTAATTATCAAGAAGACCAACTAGAAATATCTCTCCATGCCTTACTAAGAATCACCACCCCACAAACTATGTAATTCAGGGGTACTTCAATAAGTTCCCTGTCATAATACTCATTGATTTTGGTAGTACTCATAACTTCATTGACACTCGAATCACCAAATAGGCTAATTATTTTGTCTATCCTTATTCTAAATTTGAAGTAATGATTACTAATAGGAGCACATTACCTTGTAAATAGAAGTGTCATAATATGCATATCTCTATTAGAGATTATAATTTGCACTTAGACATGTTTTCCTTGCCTTTAGGTAGATGTGATGTTATTTTGGGAACCTAATGATTATGCACACTTAGACCCATCTCATAAGATTTTGCTGAGATTTGGATGCAATTTTAAAACAATGGAAAAAACACATTGAAAGGCTTATAATTGGGGTCTCTTAGCATCATCAGTTCACATCACATGGAAAATCTTATTAATAAGAATTCACATGATGTCATTGCACAACTTCATTCCATTCAAATGCAATAATCAACTGTCTCCACTCTTCCTTTTGATCTACAAATTGCTCTACATAGGTATGCATGTGTTTTTTTTAAATAAGTGGGATTTCCACCTTCATAGCTAGAGTACCACCGTATTTATCTCCTTATAAGCATTCCTCCCAACATCATGCCCTACCACTACACATTTCATCAAAATACTAAGATCGAGATGCTCATTTGAGACTTACTGAAGCAAGGCATTATTCACCCTAGTACTAACCGATATTCTTCCCTAGTTCTCTTTATTTAGAAAAAATATGGGTCATGACACCTCTACATTGACTTCTATGCACTTAATCACATCATAATCAAGGATAAGTTCTTGATCAATATTATTGATGACCTTCTTGATAAGCTTCATGGCACTTATTTTTTATCCAAGTTGGATCTCTGATCTAGATATCACTAGATCCAGAGTCATGAGGATGATATCCCTAAGACAACTTTTCACACACATTATGGCCACGATGAGTTTATAGTCATGCCCTTTGGACTCACTAATGTTATTTTAACATTATAGGCATTGATGAATAAAATATTCCATCCCTACCTATGGAAATTCATTTTAGTCTTCTTTGATGACATCCTCATCTATAGTAAAACATGGTATGAGCATCTTCAACATCTAGAAATCACACTACAACTTCTCTCTGACCATCATCTTTGTCTAAAATAGTCCAAATGTGCTTTTGGACAAGATGAAGTTGAATATCTTAGGCATATTATTTAAGCCCAAGGGGTTTAGGTGGATCTTAAGAAAATAGTTTTCATGATAAATTGGCTTCATATCAAACACTCAAGAGCCTCCATGGTTTTTAGAGGCTAACTAGATACTATCACAAGTTTGTTAAGGATTATGTGAATATTGAAACTCCACTAATATTTATGTCAAAAAAAGATGATTTTCCATGGACACAAGCTACTAAGTGTGTATTTGAAGAATTAAAACAAGATATGTGTACTACACCTATTCTAGCTATGTTAGATTTTGTCAATACCTTCATTATCAAAGTGATGCTTACAACAATGGACTTGGTGTTATTCTCCTCCAATAAGGATTCCCCATTGCATTCACCAACAAATCTCATTTTGGTAATAATTTAGTACTCTCTACTTATGAGAAAGAAATGATGGCCATTTTGCATGTAGTACATAAGTGGCAGCCATACCTATTGGGGAATCATTTTTGCATCAAAACTGATCATCAGAGTCTAAAATATTTCATGTAAAAATGGGTCTCTTCCCCATCACAACAAAAATTGGTTAGCAAACTCATAGGTTATGACTATGATATCACTTAAAAGAAGGGTAAGGATAATATTGTGGTTGATGCTCTATCTCACACATTTATAGACCAAGATTCCCTTTTATCTATTTCTATACCTATTCAAAATTGGTTGGATGTTGTATAGTAGGGGTATGTCAATGAATCCTCATTATCTCAAATAATTCAATAGTTGGCCACTAACCCCTTTATTATACCACATTATTTTAGGGATGGTGATTTTCAATGATACAAAGGTTATTTGGTGCTTCCACAAAGCATAGATCTTTAATAATATGTATTCTATGAAATCCATGCTTCTCCATCCATATGGTACTTAGGGTTTCTAAAAAATTATGAATAGACATGATGCAAATTATTTTTAAAGGGAATGAAAAAGGTAATTCAATATATGGTGGCTAAATGTGATACCTACCAATGCAACAAGGGTGAAACCACACTCATCCCTAGGTTGTCAAACCCGTGTCCATCCTTAAAAGGATTTGGAAAAATATTTATATGGATTTCATTGAGGGGATCCCTTAATTTAGATGAAAAATATTGAATTGGTTGTGGTTGATCACCTCTCCAAATATAGACATTTTTGTGCCCTTAGCCATCCTTCTACTGCTTCCATAGCTACACAAATTTTCTTGGATCCAATTTTCCATCTTCATGGCATTCCTTCATCCATTATCTTAGATTTTGATGCAACCTTCACCATCTATTTTTGGATATAAATATATTGATGCACTAGTACCTAACTGAAGATGAGTTTTAGGTATCATCCATAAATAGATGGCCAGACTAAAATTATCAACAAATGATTGGAAATTTCCTTCATTAATTCACCTCAGAATGATAATATTAGTGGGAAAAGTGGATCCCCCTAACTGAATGGTGCTACAATACCTCCTACCACACTTTAGCCAAAATAAATCCATATGAAACAATATATGGTTAAGCACCATTAATTCTCCTTTTGTACACCCCTAGTAGTTCATCAATTCAAGCAGTCGACATGATTCTTCAAACTTGGGATCAAATCCTCAACACATTATGGGGTAATCTTCATATGGCATAAAATTGAATGAAATAACATGTTAATCAACACCGTTTGAATTGCACTTTTCAAGTAGGTGATATGTTTTTTATTTACCTACAACCATACAAGTAATCCTCCCTAAAAATCAAAGAGAATCATAAGTTGGCTCTCAAGTTCTATGGGCCCTATAAGGTTCTCTAGAATGTTGGGTCAATTTATTATAAGTGGATCTCCCACCTTCTTCCTGAATTCACCCAATGTTTTATGTCTATTATTTGAAAAACAAAATTGCACAAACATCAAATTTTTTAATTTAGTGGCATAAAATGCCACTAGAGGATGTAACATACGAACCACTATTTTATATTCAACACCAATTCCCACATTTTAAGCTTTAAGGACAAATATTTTTTTAAGAGGGAGGAGATGTTATGAACCTGTCCTACCCCTTCTCTTTAATTTGTTAGTATGATAGTTATTATGGATGTATATGCTTTGTAAGTCATCTCGTGAGCATTTTTTTATCCTACATTCATGGGAAGTAATAGTTTCTTAGATTATACTTAGTATATAAGTGTTGATACAAATGAAGGCATACATGAAATTATTGTATTGAGATTTCTCAAAGGAGGTTTCCCCCTAAAAAATTCCAATGATTCTATAATTTTTCCATTGTAATTTAATTCTGCTTATTTGAGTTACTATATTACTAATTTTCATAATTTATTTCATGTATTTATAATTATCTGTTAACTTTTTTAGGAAGTATCCTCTCACTTATACCAATACATCTACTAGAACTTGTCCCTTGATTGCCTTTTGATTAAGATACTCTAAATTAAACTCAATAAGAAGAATAACCCACTTAGCGATCCTACCTATTAAAGTAATTTTGGATAGTAAATATTTAAGAGGGTCAATTTTAGCGATGATTTTTGTTTGATTGTTAAGCATGTAATTCTGTATCTTTTGGGAATCAAAAATAATTACAAAATAAACTTTTTCTATTTATGATTAATTTAACTCATATAATATCAATGTTTTGCTCAAGTAGTAAACTAATCATTCTTTTCCATTATCATTTTGTTGTGATTAAAATGCTCCAACGGCATATTGAGTAGCTGAGATGTACAATAAAAAAGGTTTGCATACAATTTATGGCATCAATATAGATGGATTGGAAAGATATTGCTTGATATTATTAAATGCCTTTCTCACAATATTTTATCTAGGTAAAATGAATATCCTTTTTCAATAAAAAGGTGAATGGGTGATAGATATCTATAAGCTAAGAAATGAATCTTCTAATGGCCTATATCTTTCTTTGTAAAATTCTAAGCTGCCTAAGATTGTTAGGTGGAGGCATATCCATGATAGATGAAACTTTTGAGAGATCAACTTCACTGCCACATTGTGAAATAATAAATCCTACCAAATTTCTTGACATGAAAATAAACACACATTTTTTATATTTAACCTCATGTTGTACTCTTGCATACACTGAAAAAATATGATGAAGCACGTGAGGATGATCTTCTTTAGATTTAGAGCCAAAATGTCATCCACATAGTCTTCTATAATATAATTAATCATGTCATGAAATATAATGTTCATTGCTATATGATATGTTTCCCCAACATTTCAATAATTTTTATTTGATTGTAGCCTAAAAAACCATCCATAAAAGATAGATTTTTATGGCATGCAGTTGAATCAATGATCATATCTATGTTAGGTAATGGAAATTCACCCTTTGGGCATGATTTATTTATATCACAAAAGTCTATGCATAATCTAATCCCCTTAGTTTTATTTCAAATTGTAAAAATATTTGATGTCCAATCTGAGTAGTCAATGGGGTGTATAAAACATGAAACCAACTATTTCTTTAGCTCTTCTTCTACTAATAGTGCTATTTTAGGATGAATTTTTTGTAGATTTTATTTTACTAGTTTTGCATATGGATGTACTGCAATATGGTGAAATACTAACTATGGATATAACCCTCGAATATCTACATAAGACCATGTGAATACATCAAAAAACTCATGAAGCATTAGTGTGAACATATCCCTTTCTTCTTGATTGAGTGATATTAAAATATTTATAATCTTTGGATCAACTTCAGTGTCAATGTTTATAGGAATGGTTTCTTCAAAAAGTAGACTTGATTCATATTTATAAGTTAGGAGTAGTGTAGGAAGATGAAAATCTTCCTAAACTTATTCTTATTTTTATGTAGATGTAGAATTGATAGAGTGATGTAATTTCTATCCCCCAAAATATACAGAATTTGCTAGTTATATTAGAAAATGTTTCTTATGATCACTTAAAAGAATTTTATCCTAATTCTCAAGAACTAAAATATAGCTTCATCATTTTAAAATTTCTAATTTTTGGTATACATTGTTGGTCCCACTGGATTAGAGAAGGATATTTTAGGTCAAGTGTTAGAATAACATTTTCATGAAAAAGATTATTAAAGGCTAGATCTTCAAAATGGCTAATGATGGAACCTATCTTGCTATCTCAAAAATCATATTTTGACTTACCATAAGAGTCACTTTAGGAAATTATTATATGTACATTAATTGGGTTATATCCTAGACCATGCTTCCCTTTATTAGATTTTAGAGTTATTGGTTCAATGACACCTTGTTCACAGAGACCAAGACCTTTGCCCTTGTAATTCATTATTTTTCACATGATGGATTTTGCAATAGGATATATATTGGTGGAAAAGTAAGTAGATAATTATTTATAATAAAGCTAAGAGGAATTTGAATCATGAATGTGCTCATTGGAAAGTAGACCTCCTTCAAGAAATTTTATCTGACCAAGCTTTTTAACCATTCTTTTATCCTTTAGATGGTTTTGTCTACCATATTCATTTAGATTGGCATGTATTGTGCTTGTATAAAAATATTGAATAATATACTTGTTCATGCCTTAATAAATAATTTTAAAATGGGAAGAAGTAGAATATGATGCTTTGTTGGATGATGAACTAGATGTTTGCTTAATAGATGGATTATTGGAAGCTTTCTTAATGGATGGACTATTGGAATATTGCTCAATACATGGACTATTGGAAGCTTACTCAATGGATGGACTATTGTAAGCTTGCTCAATGGATGGTGAGTTTGATATGTCATTGATTAATTATTTTTCAATGGATATGAAGGGATTTGGAGTATTAATCCAACCACCAAGGGGAGGTGTTTGAAATAAACTTTCAGGATTGGCATAGTTTTCAAATAAAGGATAATCCTCAATAGGGGTAAAATTGTCTTTTATGACTATTAAATAGTTAGATTTTTGATATTTTCCTTCTAGTCATTTGAAATATTAGAAGGGATGAGGATCACCTTGAATAGTTACTTTCATTCCTATATGGGATAATTTCAAACATTGATTAAGGGTGGATGGGATGTCATTCATGAAATGGATCTATGAGCATCCAAGGAGTATATTGTATAGTAAATCAAGATCGAGAACATGAACAAGTGTTTCCTTAATGACAAACCCTACCATTAAAAGTAGATGGATTGTGTTGATAGATTGATGTTAATTATTATTGTATGATTTTATTATTATGATATTTGACTCTAGTGCTATTATTGGATACCCAAGATGTTTTATGAGTATTAGTGTACATAGATTAAGGTCTGAACCATTATCTATAAAAACCATTGTTATCTTATACCTAGAAATAGTAAACTTTATATACAATGGGAGGTTATGCTCTAGACCTAAAGGAGAAACATTGGAATGATCAAATTTTACTTGATTATTTATTTCCAAATAACCTATTAATGCTTGGAATTTTATGGGATTAATGTTTTGAGGAACATTGGACTCCTGAAGGACTTTATATAAAATATCTTTATACATAGGGTAGGTCTTAAGAAGGTCTAGAATGGATATATTTCTTGGTGTTTTCTCAAGATGATCTATAATGTTGTACTTATGTTCAACATTAGAAGGAGATGCACTTGGTAAAGTAATATATTTGCCTCTTATGGTGATAACACATTCATAATTTGGTAAAATGGCAATGTTAACATGTTTATTTACCATATAAATGCTATTGATTATGGAATCAAATGGATGACTAACTTGGTTAACATTAATTGATTTTGGTTTTTCTTGTTTTCGTTTACCCTTACTTTACTCATGATTAGGGAATGGGTCTTGGTATATCCCTAATTTATGGTTATTATATTTTTTTGATGATGAGTTTTCAACTACTATGTCACCTTTATCAATAATATCTTGAGCATAATGTTTTAGGAACATGCATTAGTTTGTTGAATCACCTCTAATATGATGGCATTCATAGTATTCATCCTCTTTGTACCAAGTGGGTTTGGTAAAATTTTATTCAAAATTTTTTGTGTTGGGCCATACAATCATGTTCACATGGGCCAATTTTTAGAATACATTTTCATAAGTGTCACCCAATTGAGTGAAATTACGTTTTGGTCTTCCTTTTTTTGTTTTCCCACTAGGAATTGTGATGTTGTGAGTTGATTGGTTATATGTTTGTGTTTATGGATTTTAAATCTATTTTACATTTTTTACACCATCTCCAAAAATATTTTTATTTTTGGAAAAGAATTTGGGTTTGTATATTGGATTCAAGGAATTGTTGTTGTCTAGTTTGAAGATTTTAATTATACCCCTATTGATCAATGTTCACTAAACTTGACTTCCCTTTTCAATAATTTCATCAAAATATATTGGGAAAAGAAGTAATAAGTGATGTCCCAAATCTGAGTTAGATTTGTTTTTAATTATATTGGGACTTGGAAAAACAAGTCCAAGCAACAATTGATTTGGTACACTATGATTTACACTTAAATTGTTGAATGTGCGTGAAACATCATTCAAACTAGGATTTTTTAAGCATGGGATATACTGAGAGGGGGGGTGAATCAGTATATCATATATCTTATAAAACTTTCCCTTAGTCAAATTTTAGTTAATCAAACATTCAATATATGTAATAAAACTAAAAAAATAAACACCACACAAGAGAGAGACACCAAATATAATGTGGAAACCCGATGTGGGAAAAACCACGAAGAATAATCTCAAGTATATGAATGAGCACCAACCCAAACAATATTCACAAGCACCAAATTTCAAGAGCACTAACCCCTTTGTTGAGCACCAACCCAATAACTATTCATGAGCACCAACCCACAAGGGCACCAACCCCTTTACTAAGTAACAACCCAATAAATATTCGTGAGCCAACCCATAGGAGCACCAACCTAGCAACAATTCATGAGAATCAACCCATAGGAGCACCAACCCCTTTGTCGAGCATCAACCTAGCAACAATTCATGAGCACCAACCCATAGGATCACCAACCCCTTTGCCGAGCACCAACCCAACAACTATTCGTGAGCACTAACCCACGGGAGCACCAACCCCTTTGTGTATACCACACAACTATCTCTCAATGTTTCTATCTCAACAAATGATATTTCATTACAACATCTCTTTCCTCTCTCTCACCTTTGCTCTTCTAAGCTAGATAAAATAAATAAAAATCATATTCTTCTCTTTCAAATGCTCTTCTAAGCTAGATAATACAATATCAAATCAACCTCTCTCAAACTTCTTACAAATGGCTTCTCAAGCATTTATTTATATCTTTCCAAATGACCTTTGGCCTTCCCCCTTTATGACCATTCAATCCTCATGGAAAATGGTGCCAAACTTGTATGACCCTTCATATCCTTGCCTTTGAAAAATCATGTGGTGAAACTTCATAAGCAAAAAGGTCCTTCCCTCTTTTGTCCTTATCTTGGTGACTTTTTGTATTCCTCAAAGTGTCCCTTCATGAGAAATTGTGTCCTTCCTCTTTTGTCTTCACTTGGTGACTCTTGGAATTCCCCAAGATGACTCTTCATGGGAAAATGCATCCCATCCTTCTTTTGTCTTTACCTCATGGCCCTTTGACTTCTCCATGGGCCCTTATTTTGTCTCATATGCAACCAAAAATATATTTTTTAATATTAAATAAATATTAACTCACATTAGCCAAGATATATTTATTACAAATATCATTAAATGCAATGGGGCCTTTATCACCAAAAAAATTAGACCTTTGACATCAATGACAATATTTCCAACAATCTCCCCCATTGTCATATATGACAACCTCAATCTTGAAACTACCATATCCTGTCACCTGCACATACTATCATCTAAAAACATACAGTAACTCCTCCTTACTATAGTAACTTGTACCTATTCCCTATACCTTTTTTTTCACTTGTACCTGTACCTATTATTCTCCCCCTTTAACATCAATGGTAAAGGTCGTACCTGGAGCTAACACTTAGTTCCCCCTTAACTGATGCTAAACATCAATGGCAGAAAGTAATAGAAATTACTCCCAACTCCTCTTGTATATCTTTGAATGTATCCTTTGATCGTGCCTTTGAGAAGATATCTAATAATATATACACATTGTTCCCTATCCTTTGAGCATCTGCAATCAACTCATTTGAATCTTTTCTTCTAATCTCACAACCTTCTTTATGAAACTTTAATGTGTATCCTTGATCACATATTTGACTAACACTCAATCAATTATGATTAAGACCTTTTACATATAAAACATTCTTAGTCTTAGTTATACCATAATCCAAACTCAAAGTACCTTTTCTAGCTATCTTGGTAGTGGTTTTATCTCTGAATATCACTGTGCCACCATTGATCTTATTTAGAGTTATGAACTTAATTTTATCTCCTATCATATGCCTTGAACACCCACTATCAATTAACCATAGCTGATCTTTATTTATTACATGAAGAGCTATCTGAACCATCATATAATCTTCAAGTTGTTTCTTTTACCAAGAACATGTCTAAACCTTCTTTTTGATGAATGGAGTTTTGAAACTTTGATCCTTCTTCTTGATGAATGGAGCTTTGAAACTTTGATCCTTCTTGACTGACTCAAACACACTTATACAATACCGAGCTATGTGTCTAAAGTTGTTAAACCTATAGCATACTATGGTCTCTTCATCAAAGATTGATAGAGGAGCAAAAGAGTTGTGGCTTCTACTTGACTCTACTTGACTTTCCTTCTCCTTATTTCTGAATTTGTTAGCTCTTTTTCTACATTCTAATTTCTTGTGACCATATCCATTATGATAAAAATAATAGACATAAAAATAAGACCTATCTTTATATATTTGACCTGATTGCCTTTTGTAGCTCTGTTCCCTCCAGCCTTCTCTATTTGAAATGTCCTCTATATTCTTCACTTCTTCCCTTGTTTCCTCTTTTGTAAGAGCTTCAACATAGCTCTTCTTTTCAAATGAAATCCCTATCTTATCTGAATTTGGTTTTTGACTTTCCAATATCTTATTTAGCATGTTAATTTTATACTTAAATTTTGAATCACTAACTACTTTATCATTGACTGCTTTCTCAATATCTTCTTTTAAAGAGGCAATTTCAATAACATACCTTTCACATTCTTTTCTTGCAATTTCCAACTATGCTGTTAGATCTTCTTCATTCTTCTTGGATTTTTCAAAGTGTGCTTGTAGATCTTCAATAATTTACTTTGACTCCTATTCATTTTTCTTGATATGGTGCTTTAATATTCAATTCTTCTTCTCAATAGCTTTTAACTCTTCTAGGGCACAAATGAGTTCTCCTTCCATATTCACTTCAGCTTCCTCCTCTTCTTCTTCTTGATCATATTCATGTATGGCCATGAATAGAATCTCTTCTTCTTTTGAATCACTAATTCCACTATCTTTGACTGAGCTAGGACCCTTAGAATATAGGCTCTTCTTCTCGAATCCCTGCTTGGATTTTCCTTTGAAATTCTTCTTATATGTAGGCTTTTCTTCTTCTTCATCATTACCCTTATTTGGGCATCTAGCTGAAAAATGTCTAATTTTTCCACAATTAAAACATTTAAAATGTAATTTTCCTTGATATTTACCTGTTCCTCTTTTTGTCTTGTGAATTAAAAATGCTCTGTTGTCTTCTTCATCATTGCTGGAACTATCACTTGATTCTTGAATCTTAGCTTTCTCTTTCTTTGATGTCTTGAAAACCGCTTCTCTCTTTGAGGGTTTATCTTATTCTATCTGCATCTCATATGTTGTGAGTATACCATGAAGCTCATCCATCTTTAGCTTGGCTAAATTCTTCATCTCCTTAATTGCTAAAACCTTTGCATCATATCTCATTGGTAGAGATCTCAAAACCTTTTGTACCACCGTTGACTCTTCTAACATTTCTCTAGGACCTTGAATCTAATTTATGATTTGATCAACTCACAAAAGATAACTTGCTGTATCTTCTTCTTATTCCATCTTCAAACTTTCAAACTGTCTTCTAAAAGTCTGAAGCTTAGCTTGCTAAACCTTTCCATCACCTTTGTAAATATTCTCAAGTTTTACCCAAGTTTCATGAGTAGATTTACATTTCATAACTTTAACAAATTTAGATTCACATAAACCACATAAAATATCATTTAAAGCTTTAGCATTACATACAATTGCCTTTTTTTCTATTGGAGTAATTTTAGATGTCTGTGGCTCTTCATATTCCTCCACCAATGCTTTCCATATGTCAAATCCAAGGGCCATCAAATAAGCCCTCATTCTTATGCTCCAAAAATCATAATTCATCCCAATTTGTAGAAAATCCTTCCTGTGACCGAGCCATCGTGCTTTCCTGATCCACCTTCAAGCTGTAAAACTTTTCAAACAAGAACCTACTCTAATACCAATTGTTAAGCATGGGATATACTAAGAGGAGGGGGTGAATCATTATATCATATATCTTATAAAACATTCCCTTAATCAAATTCCACTTAATCAAACATTCAAGATATGAAATAAAACTAAAACAATTAACACCACACAAGAGAGAGACACCAAATATAATATGGAAACCTAATGTGGGAAAAACCATGAAGAATAATCTCAAGTATATGAATGAGCACCAACCCAAACAATATTTTCAAGCACCAACTTGTAGGAGCACCAAACCCTTTACTAAGCACCAACCCAACAACTATTCATGAGCACTAACCCACAGGAGCACCAACCCCTTTGTCAAGCACCAACCTAGAA
The DNA here is from genome assembly GCA_037957365.1 of Torreya grandis. NCBI lineage: Eukaryota > Viridiplantae > Streptophyta > Pinopsida > Cupressales > Taxaceae > Torreya > Torreya grandis. The sequence continues at coordinate 554,501 of JARHVA010005962.1, read as the reverse complement.
AAAATTCATGAGCATCAACCCATAAGAGCACCAACCCCTTTATCGAGCACCAACCCAAAAACAATTCATGAGCACCAACCCCTTTGTTGAGCACCAATCCACAGGAGCACCAACCCCTTTGTGTATACCACACAACTATCTCTTAATGTTGTTATCTCAACAAATGATAGTTCATTACAACATCGCTTTCCTCTCTCTCACCTTTGCTCTTATAAGCTAGATATAAAAAATACAAATCATATTCTTCTCTTTCAAATGCTCTTCTAAGCTATATAATACAACATCAAATCAACCTCTCTCACACTTCTTACAAATGGCTTCTCAAGCATTTATTTATATCTTTCCAAATGACCTTTGGCCTTCCCCCTCTGTGACCCTTCAATCCTCATGGAAAATGGTGCCAAACTTGTATGACCCTTCATATCCTTACCTTTGAAAATTCATGTGGTGACCCTTCATGATCAAAAATGTCTTTTCCTCTTTTGTCCTTATCTTGGTGACTTTTTGTATTCCTCAAAGTGTCCCTTAATGAGAAATTGTGCCCTTCCTCTTTTGTCTTCACTTGATGACTCTTGGAATTCCCCAAGATGACTTTTCATGGGAAAATTCATCCCATCCTTATTTTGTCTTTACCCCATGGCCATTTGACTTATCCATGGGCCCTTATTTTGTCTCATATGCAACCAAAAATATATTCGTTAATATTAAATAAATATTAACTCACATTAGCCAAGATATATTTATTACAAATATCATTAAATGTAATGGGGCCTTTATCACCAAAAATGATAGACCTTCGACATCAATGACAATATTTCCAATAGGATTTTATGATTGATTGGGTAAGATAGAATAGGTATTCAAGATTTGATTTGGATTGGAAATTATGAGTGAGTTTTAAAAAATCTGATTTGGATTGATTGATGAGTTTGGATAAAGACTCACACTCAGATTAATCTAATTATAACCCTATGAGTTTGGGTGTATAACCAAATTTGGTGTAATCAAGTTTTGATTGATTTGACTTGAATTAGATGGGAGGCCCATATTGAAGTATGGATGATTTTTCTGCATGATGGGAAAACTTGAAGTAGGATTCAAGTGTTGATTAGTAGGATGCATGATTGATGAGTTTTAAGTCATATTCAAACTTGGCTTGTTTAAATGGTGTTGTGAAGGTAAATTCATATTTACATTCATGTTAGGATTACCAAAGGAATTATTTTATTAATGAGATTGAAAGTTCATAATCTCTTGATTTCCTTGATTTGCATGGATTTTTGTGGAAAACAATGACTAGTTTGGGATGACTATTCATAAAATAGATTTTCTTTTGTATTTAGAGACTTAGGGATGAGATTATGAGGAATTAATGAGAGTATTGATACCCTCTAAATATACTTTTGGATTTTTTTATTGGGATTGGAAGAATAAGGCTCTTTCCTTTCAATGAGATATTTCAAGCTATGTACATAAAAATAAGATGGGAGCTTTGCACCAAAGCTCAAGACTTGAAGTAATACTTAATTTTTATTGGAAATGATATATTTATCTAGGAAAAGTGGAGGTTGGCTAGCCTTGGGGCTACATTCATCTTGATAATCCCCTCCCTCATATTTTTGTGCTCAATTATTTCATATATCTCTACATGATGCTCTTGACCAGGGAATTGAAAGGGGTCACTACCAAAAGGATCTTCCCTTGCATTAGGAGGATTTAACATGGCCATTTTCTAATAAATAGGCATGATTACCAAAAAATAAAATGACTCAAATATTATATGAATTAACAATATGAACCAAAAATTTGATTTAAAAACTTAAATTCTTGATCTAATTATTTTAATCTTTTGATATGAAGACTTATTTTTACGATGTGATTTTAAAAGAACTAGTTTTCAAACAAAGATTTTCATCACATGGTAAACACAAGGAAACAGTAAACAAACATTATATTATAAATAAATAAGCAATTTTGCATAAAAGGTGAAAACTAGGATGAAGGGTTGTGAATAATTATTGGGACTTACATTATCACTGACTCATCCATAATCTCAACTACGGCCTAATATTTTTGCACTAACCATGGAGGATATTATTTTTTATATATCCCACTGAGTCTAGTTTCAAGGGTGTGTGAAAATTTTATTCTTGGTTCTAACTACTAATCTATGCACCAAAGTCGAATGACAAAAGAGGTTATCCTAGGTTTAAGGTTTAAACAAGCTTATCTAGGGGTAAAAAATAGTGGAAGAAATCAATAAAGTGGGTGTACACTATTTGGTATTGTCCCAAAGTTTCCAACACAATCTTAGGGGTCTAAGTGTGTTTAAAATTAGTGATATTGGATTTTGAGTCAGGTGTTGAAACCCTAGGTATTGGATCATGAAATCCTCTCACATCATAGTGTGCTTAAAACACATAATCACTTATGCAATTGAAATAGTTGGATCTTGATTTATATACCCTATTAGTAAATGGGGTTTGGCTTACTATGGGTGGTGAAATCCATGGTCAATGGATCCCATAAGAAAATAAAAATAAAATTAAATACCCATTTATGATTTCCAAGTTTCGTCACCAATGTAATGCCAAGGAAAGAGCACATGTAGATATTACTTGGGTAACACAGATAATTATGAAAACATTCCTAATTTATAAGTATCATTACCAATATAATTTCAAATAAAGATCATACATAATTTATACAACCACAAACAAAAATATTGAAATAAAAAGTGATGTAATTACTAATAAATTTGAAAATAAAAATGAAAAATGTTAGTAATAAGAAATTGGCTTTTTATTGATTCTTTGTTCTTATCCTCTTTGGCAAGTGTTCTGAAAAAAAATTATTAGAATATTTGATTTGGATATAAATGAGTTAAATTGTAATTAAAAAAAAGTGAAAAGCCATGAAAAATAAATGAAAAACACCTCTCTATTATGAAATTATTGTTACATAGATTAGAAAAGCAAAATTGAAATAAAATCAATGTAGGAAAAATATAGAAAGTTGGAAATTAAAAATAAAAAGACCCATGATTACAAGATGATTTCACTACTAATAGTGACAACTTTTCTATAGAAAGAGCCATTTTTACTGAAGTAAAAAGTGAATTCATTGCAGAAAAAGGCTATTTCATTGCAAAAAGGTGATTTTACTACAGGTAAAGGTGATTTCACTATAGTTAAGGTTGAATTCACATTATGTAATGATGATTTCATTGTAGGTAATGGAAAAATAACTTTTAAATCTATATATAACATTAAAAACATATAAAAAGGCAAAAAATAGGTTAATTTCACTGTTATGGTCTACAATTTTTCTAGTTTTGCTTCCAAATTCACTTTTACATAGAGGAGTGCACATAGCCAAATAGAAAATAACTAATATAAACTTGTATCTCATACCATCAAAAAAAAGGTAAGATTAAGTGTAAAATGCAAACATAAACAACAAAAATCAAAATATAAATATTATCTAAGTGCAAAGAATGATGATCAAAAGATAAAAAAGATGTTGAAAACGTCCCACTGATAATTCCAAAAATGTATGAACTAAATTTAGATGTGCAAATAAAGTAAACTAATTCTAAGCTAAGATAAAATTCAAAATATGGTAGATAAAAAAATAAAGAAAATAAAAATCACAAACTTTATGCTTTGCATACACAAGATTTATCCATTGCGATATACATTCAATTTGGTCTTTAAAATATGTGGTGCTCACTCTTCGAATGCAAAGAGAGAACAAGCAACATTTTGGTACAATATGAAGTCTTTTATTCACCTTGATTTACTTTGATTCACTTTTATGTGGAGCTCTATTTGTACTTATTTGGTTTTAGGATTATGATTGTGATTCTTTGATGTGATGTTTGAAAATGGAGATTTCTAAGTGTATTTATAGATTTTTAGAGAAGGATACAATAGTAGACGATCATTTGGATTTTTTCAATGATCTAAATGATCAACAAAGGATAATGAGTCCTCATCCATGAGAATGAAGACAATTTTAAAATGGTTGAGAAAAACATGGGGTTGGTTATATAACTCAACAAGACTAAGTCAATTTGCTTAACAACTTAGGGGATGAGTCATAAGAGGTTGATAAATTTGTATATTTTTATGGGATGAGGGAGAAAAAAGTGGGAGATGTTTTGATGAGATGGAAAATCCAAATTTTATTATTTAAAATAAGGATTTAAGGGTGCATGATTGACTTATTCAAAATTTTGAATTATTCAATTATTTAAATTTGGGAAGAAATGTGATTTATTAATTTAAGAAGAATTAATAAATAGATTTAAGTGCATTTCAACACTAAATAAAATTAGGTTATTCAGGCGATATAGGTGATTTAGTTATTTATGACCTAGATTTTAATGCACCAAAACAAAGGTGATGTATAAATTACAATCATCCAAGTGGTTGTATCTAGTTTTAGTAGGTATTTTATACTAGAAACCTATGTATAGGTCAAAGCGTAGCATCATTTCAACCATCTCAAGTTAACACAAGTGTCCAAAACTATAGAGGTATAATTTATAGAATTATGTGACTATTCTAAAATATATATCTGTTCAACTTTATTCCTATTCTAGATCCATATTTGTACCAACATTAGAACCAATTATGTATCTTATTTTTCATTATTATTGCAATATCTATCATAGCTACACTTTCTAATCTTATCATTTCATACTAATAAATTTAGTATATTTTTATGTGAGTTTTGGGAACAATTAGCCTATTATAGAGATAGTCTAGCATTATAATGTCCTAGGATATATCTTCCCCCTTTAACCCTAGATCCCCCAAATATCTAGATTTTAGGGTTAAACAAATAGATAGTGTACACCCAATCTACGAATAACAAAAGTTTATTTTACTTGAATATGAGTAAAATAAGTGTTAGGAGATTGATAGTATTTTTTTGTTTAGAATATAAGTCTCTTATTAAATCGTTTTCATTGTTAGAAACTTTATTTTACATGTAGATACATTCATATTTATTCAAAAAACCAAAAAAAAGGGGAACACATAGCTTCATCTAGGTTGCATTTATAAAAATTATAAAAAATAGCATTTGCTTTGTTGGATTAGTTTCTCTCTCTTTCTCTCTTACCTTTACTACATTGAAATTAAATTGGAAAAGACAAAAAATTGCTTTCTTTATTTAATTTCAATGTTCCTATCATTCTTTGATTTTAAGTCATTTAATTTCAGCAAAAATTACTTTTCATTTTCAAGTCAAAAACATTGTCAAAGCCTTGCCCAACTATGCAAGTCTCTTGATTGAAAACTTTATTATAGAAACATAACAAGTCCATTCAAATGCTCAACTACCTAAACAAGCTCATACACTTACACCTAACCTAATCCCTTTTGGATGACACTTCATAAAAAACTTTGTATTGTTAGAGAAGGTAATTTCCTAGGGTTAGGGTGCCTCATTCTATGGTCAATATATAGTTTGATATCAACACCAAGATTAGGAGAGAGGTTTTCCATTCCAAACCATTCCCCCACCTCATTATGGACTCTCTTAATGCCTTATAATAACAAGAAAAAATTTATGATCCACCAATCATTGTCCTTCTTGTAATAGAGGTTTATAGTGAGAATGCTCAGATCTAACATGAGACAACATATTTGAAGACATTCTATCTTCAAATAGATGAGCATAATTCCTTAAATGTGATGGCTCACCCTTATTTTGAGTAATTTTCCTTCCTCATATCTATTCAATATGACTATATTGTCACATTTTCTTATGATAGATACATTGCCACTATCCAACATGATGGAATGACCTTGTTGTCTAATGAGTACTAGGGACAATAAATTTCATTTAAATTGAAGAAGGTAGAGAAATTTAGGAGTTTAAAATTTGTAATCCCTACACACTTGAGTCATATCATATCAATTCCTTATTTTTATAGTCTTGATCTATCTATGAAGTATACTAAACCACAACTTTCTTAATTAAAATACTCAAAGAAGTCTTTTCAAAAATTAATATGTAGAGTGGCACCAATATCAAGAACTGAAACATCAAACCATGAGAAGATGACTAATACAATGTTTTATTCATGATTTGTATTATAAAACATGCATTCACTAGTGATTTGAGTAGAGTTTGACTCTTTTATTTTCTTTAATTTTTCTTCTTTCTTCTTATGGTATGCTTCAATTTTATGACATGGAATTATACATTCATGAGTCTCATGGATTCATTTTATTTCACACCATTTATAGTAGATGTTTTGTTTATAATTCTATTTTTTATTTTGAACAACTTGAAATTCCTTTTTTGCCTTTTCCCTTGTACTTTTTTGTACTTATAATTTCCTTCATTTTTGGAAGACATGACTTTGTTGGATGTTTTGGAATAATTTAATTTGACATAGCACACACTTTCTCCTATTGTGGAATCATTTTTTCTTCCAAAGGAATTTTCTCTTTCTACCATCTTTTCAACCAATTGATTAAATGTGAGAATCTTTAATTGATTGCTTGCTTGTAGAGACACTAAGTAGGTTAAATAGTTAGGAAGAAGGTATTTTATGAATTCAATCATATAGATGCCAATTTTGACACCTATGGAATCCATATCATGTGGAACCTATTTCTAAATCTAATCTCATCACATCACATCACCATATTTTAACTCAAGGTTGAACAACTTTAACTATGAATAAATGGATTCTAAATTTGAGTGGGAATCATATATATCCTTCATTTTGTGAAATGTTTCCATGGATTATTTCACCCTTGAATATGATAAAACATATCTCCATTGCTTGAGGCCCTCATTCAGTCCAATGATTTCTAGTTTTTATCCTTCCATGTCTGAACATCCTTTGCATTCCTTGTTGGCTCAGCTAGCTATTTATCCCCAACACAAATATCAAACCATAGATAATTGAAGATTAGTGAGTTATGTACTTTTGAAGACCATTCTAAATATATGTGTTTTTCATTTAATATTATGCCAATGATAGATTTAATTGAATGCATTTTTTTTGAGTTTTGAGTTTTGATTTTTATTAAGTCCAAATTTGTTACTTATCATTCCAAAATGGTCCCATTTGCTATATAATAATAGTTCTATATACTAAACACATTTATATACTTTCCCTTCCTATATACCCATCAGTAGATACAATAAGCTAGCTCTTTTCGTATGCTCAACAATACATGAAAGAATATTTATGGTACATAAGAGTAGAGTGGTACATGGTACCTAGTTGGCACATGAAAATTATTAGCCCTATAATTAGGTCCACATTATATTAACAAGAAAACCTCATACATTAATATACTTAGTTTTTCTTAATTTATAGATTCACACCTGTCAATAGTGATAAATGGGTAAAAATGTAAATCTCTTTATTTTTCCTTGAATTTTTAAAATTTGGTTTTTTTTCTAAATTTGATTTAGATTAGCTTTCTCAAGGATATTTTTAAATTTGATATTGGAAATGAAAAATTTGTTTAACAATTCAAATTTTAAAATGCTTCAAATTTGAAAAATCACTTAAAATTGAAAAGTTGTTTTTTGAATAAAAAATATTAAAAAATGTGTACCCCACTCCTCAATTTTTAGCATATAGACAAAAATTCCAATATTGGAATAAAAAAGGAAAGTTACAACCTCTCTCCTTAATGTTTGAATGAGATAAAGTTAAATATGCAACATCATGCCTTCAGCCAACTTCATAACCAAATACAATTCCAAGATCCACTTATGCTAAGGTAACTTTACTCTTAGGTTTGAGTTAGCATAACTCATCAAATGGGTGGTATTTAGTTATAAAAATGTCATAACAATTGAAAATATATAAACCACATAATGATTGAAGCGTAGATTTGTTTTTACAATAACATTAGGTGAAAGTGTAGGTTACCAAAGGAATATTGCAATCTTTAATTTTAGGATTTGAATGGGATATAATTCCTTGTGTAGGTTATGATAGTTTTGGTGAGTAGGATTTGTGAAAAATTGAAATGCCACCATACTACATATACCAATCCTAACACATTTTTAGTTTGGTATAATTTCCACTAGAATATCTCTCTTTATTTCATTCCATATTTTTCACCATTATTACACTAACTATATCTATAGGTTAGTTGCACAATCCAAGAGATAGTAAAAAGAATAAAAAAACTAACATAACTTAAAAAACAACTAACACATTTTTTGGATATATGTCATTCACCTAAATTATATCAAAAACTAAAAATAATATATCAAATATTAATTTTGATATAATAATATGTGACCCTAAAACTATGGAAAATGTTGAATAAAAACCAATAGATAAAATCTAGGATCTAATAGTATGATGATAGGTTGGATCACAGAATATCAATTTATAATGTTTGGTGCAAGCCAAAATTATCTTCACAATCCAAATTGAAATGGATCAAAGCATTACAATAAATAAGCCAAGAAATGTTTGTTCACTTAACATTCCCAAATGACCTTTATTATTCCTATGAGATTGGAAACCAACTTATTAAATTAGTACAAAATCTAGCTAAGACATATGATTAATAAAAAATATTTAAAATATTGTTACACCAAGTAACACCCCTTTTGCACATGATTAGTGGGCCATATATTATGGCAGGGCCAAGTGTCATTTAGGTGTAGGGATAGGAGTTATTATAATTTATCTTAAGGGATGAGGCATGCCATTTGGTATCAATATATAATTTGAGTGCATATAATGGGGTTGAATATGAATCCCTACTACTTGGCATGTTCATTAAAAAATGTTTAGGCATTTAGAACTTAAGAATATGAGGTGACTCACTAGTTTCCAACTAGCTCTCCAAGGTTTATCAAACTAAAGTTGAACATTTTTAGCTGTATAAAACCATTGTACACAAAATTTATAAATAATTTGATTTTGTTTTTATAGAGGTAATCCCTAGGGAAAGTAACTATCCTGATGATTCAATCATTACTTCATCTTTATGATTTGGCCCTAATCTCAGTATATTAGAGTCAGATTTTATGATGTTAATTAAGGAATAACTTTTTGTGTGTAATAATTATAGTAATAAAACCATTTCCCATGTTGGAAAGGATAATAGTTCATTTTTCCTTGACTTAGATGAGAATTCTGAGGCTATTATTAAATTATTACAAGCTTACGATGAAATCTTATTTTTCCACCACAAGAGGGGTTTCTCTCTCACCTGTTATTACTCATCCTCTAATGATGAGCACAATATTTTCAACATAGAGGGTGAATATCTCAATATTTCCCCATTTCATGACATGTTTAATGAGGGAAATTAATTACTTATTAATAAACCACTAAGATTAGCATTGGGACTGAATAAAGTCCAAGAATTATTAATCTTTTGTATTCATTCTCCACATGAAATATAAGACCACATGTGACTACTCATTGATTCCTCAAAAGATTTTGATTTCTCTTAAATTGACATGGTAGGCATCAAGCCTGTTGTAGTTTTCCAAAACCTAGCTATGATGCCTAATGTAAATCCAGTTAAACATAAGCTTAGGCCAATCAAACTTAGAGTCACTTTGATGGTGAAAGAGGAAGTTATAAAACTTCTAAAAGTTATATTTATAAATATAGTGGACTATTCTTAGTGGATGTCTAATATTTCCCCATTCTCAAAAAGAACAATAAGATCAGGATATGTATATACTTTTGAGATATCAAAAATGCATTTCCAAAAGATAACTTTCCTATCCCTTCCATTAACATGGTTTTTAATGTTACAATAAGGTATGGGTAACTATCACTTATGGATGGCTTCTTAGGATATAACCAAATCCACATTTCTAAAATGGATTAGAATAAGACCTCCTTCACTATATTATGGGGGACCTTTTGTTATGTCATGATGCCCTTTAATCTAAATTTTTTTGGGGTAACATACCAAAGGGACATGACCCATATATTTCATGATCTTATTTATAATATAGTGGAGATTTACTTAGATTATATTCTATGGAAATTGAGGTGATGAATTGATCATGTTGAGGTGTTACACATCATCTTAACATGATTAATTGAATATGGTATTACTCTTAAGCTAGAAAAAAGTGTGTTTGGAGTCATGGTTTGAAAAAACCTAGGTTATTTAATCTCCCAATGTGGGATCAATATCTATCTTGATAATATGTATGTGATCTTAGAAATTCTCCCGTAGAGATGAATAAGGAATTAGGATATTCATAGCCAAGTTGGGAGCTATTCGACAATTCATATTCACTCTATCCAATAATTAATTTTATTAAGAATAAAATTATCCTAGCTTGGATAGATGATTGTCAAGAAGCATTCAAAGTGATAAAATGTTTCCTTATGTCTCCCTACATAATTATGTCATTTAAGCCAAATATGCCCTTGATCATTTACATTATGGTGACTAAAGTGTCCCTTGCCTACATTTTGGCCCAAGTGGTTGATGCTAATAAATAATATGCCATATAATTCATTATCCACATCCTCATTGATTATGAGGCATGGTACACTCAATCAAAAAAAGAACACTTAGTTATAGTGTATAGAGACAAACGATTGTAGAATTATATGCTTAATCAAAAAATGAGAGTTATTTTGATTCTCCTTTAGAAGTAGAATATCTCCTTGATATTGAATTTCCTAATGAATTTATTTTATATATAGACAAACCTACTTCTAGTTCCTCTCCTTGGTACATAACTACCTAACTAACTACACTTATCGTGAAGGTGTCAATTCATAACAAATCAATGCCTTTGTATCCTCTAACCAATTATGTTATTATAGACATATTTTTTATCATAAAACCTTTGATGGCATGTTACTTAGGTGTGTCAACGAGGTTGTTGAATAGGAGGATTCATAAAGGGTCATATTTCATTGTTATAGTGGAATTTGTGGTGGACACTTTGGTGGCCATGTGACCAAAATACACATCATAGGATGTTTCTATCCAACCCTAGACCATGATCTCATTGAGTGTGTGTGAAAATGTGATAAATTTCAACATTTTCATTTGAGAAACATATTCCCACTAGGGCATTATATCCCATGGTCACTCCATGGCCATTTTCCACTTGGAGTTTAGATTTAGTAGGAAATCTCTCCCTACATCTTTAAATGGTCATCATTTCATTATCACAACCATTGAGTATTTTACTAAGTGGGTGCAAGTTATGCCATTAGCAATAGTCATGGGTTTAGTCATTAAATATTTTATAATAAAATAAATAAATTATTTATTTATTTAGGATCCTATGAGTCATTATTATCAAAAACATGTTTCCTTTAAAAAAACTTTAGTTTCATGAGTTATGTAATAAATTTTGTATATCACACCACTCAACCTATTTCTAGTACCTACAAGCCAACATCTAGGTTGAGGCCACTAACAAAACCCTGAAGTCAATATTGGTTAAAACTATTAGAGATTATAAATGATATTGGAACTTATAGCTCTATCTAACACTTTAGGCTTATATGAAAACTATTAAAATGCCTACAAGGGAAATTCTTTACTCATTTGTGTTTGGATCTAAAGTTATTTTCCCATAGAGTTAGAGATCATAACCTTTGTGTTTCTCTCTAGGGTGTCCTTGATCATGAAGAATATAAATAAGCACATCTAGATAAATTATAAAATTTATACAAACATCACATTATTTCTAAAAATAATTATATTGATTATGTCAATCATATGGGTAAAAAATACAAAACAAATATCCATGATTTTATAATTAATGTAGGATTTCTTGTCTTTAGGCTTGATAACTAGATTAAAAAAATAAATGAGAATGTTAGAAATTAAGATCTAATTGGTTAGGTCCTTACCTAGTGACCAAATATTTTAGTAACATAGCTTATTGATTATGAACTTAATAGGGAAATGTGTTAGGTGAATCCATGAACACTTTTCACATTAAAAGTTTCTATATCTAGCTAATCCATGTCACGTTGGTTTCATTACATTATATTTTTCATAGTTATCATTTTGTCTTTCATAAAATATGTTTTGTTTGGTGATTATTTGGTTGTTAATACAAATAATATGAAACTTTTAGAATAAAATATGTATGAAAATGGAAATGCAACTGATATATTAATTAATCCTAGCTTGAAGAAGATAAATTCTACTTACATTTTCAATTGTTTATACATTACATATTCAGGGTCATAACAAAGATGGATTTGTTAAACCTACCCAAGGGATCTCTTACCATAAAAAAATTACTAGATAGGGTTATAAATCTTGTATTCAAGCAAAACTATGTAATAACCCTATTTACATCCTATGTTTTCATATTCACTAAGTATAATGACAAGTAGAGAAAAAATATAATCTAGTTCTCACCAAATCTTATGGCACAAAGTGGAGGTAATAAGTATAAAAAGTAAACATGCATAAAATATTTATACTCATGTCAATTAATATGAAATAAAAATACATGGAGAGAATACAAATGTTAATCTATCGAGTCTTACAAAAGAGATATAAAGTTAGGAATACTTACCTTTGAAGATAAACCTGTCAAGTCTCAGTCTCTCCCATAGCCAAAGTGATTCATAAGAGGTTATTGTGGTATGTAAGGATAAAAAAATATAATCCATCTCTAGGATACATAAATTATCTATGCATCCAAAATAATTTTCCATAAGACAAGCTACATATCTCCAAAGAAATTATTGAAACCTTAAGCTATGATCATCAAGTAGAATCATTGATAAGTAGATGCATAATATGATATTCTTATTATTATTTTTATAATAAATGGGAAAAATGGATGTGTATATATATCTGGATATAAATCTAAAACTTTTGAAAAGTTTATCTGATAGGGTTGGCCCAATTAAATATGTAATGTTAATTGAAAAAAAAAATTAGGTCTTGGTCTAGGTCATCTAAGGGCTAATCTTGACCCTTAACATTATTTTATCAATTTGAATAAAGGGTTGAAAGGGTCAATAATGTAATGTAAACCATAAAAAAGGGTTTTAGGTTTAGAAAGGGGTTAATTAAGATGGTGAAATCTTGGAGTGTGTAATAGAGGAGACAAGGCTTAGATAATTGCATAGGATAAGTTTGTGTAGATAACAAGTAGTGGTATAGGGGAAAAAAGTATTATGAAGCACCAATAATCTATCTACCCCTTTCCTAGTACACCCTTTATAGCATGTACTTAGAGAGATTGAGACTTGATAGGTTATTACAAGAGAGAAATCCTAAGTAATTTATAAAGTTTTGAAAATATTATGTGTGTATATACCTCACTCGAATCTCATTATGTGTCTTGTAGGTGTAACAAGGGATGATGCTTCACTAAAATAACATAGCAACACATAATGTTAAATCTAAATAAATTATAGTAACAAGAAATTAAGATAAATGAAAGGATAGAATTGACAAACACATACATTTACTTACCATAATCCTATAGATAAGGAATGAAGTGAAAGAAATGTGAAGGTGTCCAAAGTAGGGAACATTAGGTGAATTTGAAGAAATCAGAAAAAAAAAAAAAAAAAAAAAAAAAGAATAAAATGATTTTTTTGCAAAATGTATGTTTAATATGTGAAAATATTCTCTACAATGTCAGGATTATAAAACATCTTATGGTTTGGAAAAAGAGCTAGTAGAAACAAAGATATGATAGAAAAACAAAATTTGAAGGTAAATATTTGATATGTAAATAAATTTGAATAGTAACTACAAATAGGGAAAAAATAATTAATTTGTTATTTTTAATATCCTTAGAAAACAAAGATTTGAGAGACCTAATGCAAGACTAGAGAATAATCATGGTTAAGATAGATAGCTAAGATAGGGAGGATGCCTAGTGGTCACAACGAGTGTAACAAATGTAAGCAATCATGAATTTCTAAAAATTTAAGTAATTTTATTTGAAATTGAGGTAGATATATAAAATTAACTAATTACCAATATCTAACCACCTAAACTGACCCTAAGAAATTTTTAGGTAGACTAGGGGTAGAACAAAGTACTGGGTAAGAAGAAGTTAGACTAATAAATACCCAAGGCATTTATAGTAAATGGTCAAAAATTTATCATAATGAAATAATAGAGTCAACCTAGTTGACTCAATGTGTAAGGTGATTAGAGAATAGGGCCTAACTTCATATTAATTGGATGACATAGTATTTAAATATGGTTGACTACATAGCAATACGTTGATGTAGTCTGAAAAAAAAAGATGGTCAACTATGTACCAGAGCGTTGATGAAATTGTTAAGAAATGGTTGATTTAGTATGTTAAGGAGGAGGGTTGATGTAGTATTAAATGGGTTAATGTTGTGTATTAAGATGTGTATAAGGTTGATTTACCATCTAATGGGCTAATTATGTAGAAAAATTAGAAAACATAAGAAAATAAATCAAATTATTTTATGAAGTAGTTAATTTGTGAATTTTTAATAATGTATTATAATTATTTATGACATGGATATATTATAAATCCTTTTTTGTTTGATAATTTTCAGAGATGATGAAAATATTACTACTTGGTATATGTATCATGGCTAACATATTTGTTAGATCATTTGACAAACGTGGATAGAGATCAACTAGTCGTGTTGGGTTTTGGTGGCATTACAGAGATAAGATAGATCCCTTTGAGTGTTGATCTCTTTGTCATGTTCCTATAATCATGGGAATTATTTACCAAAATTTTCTAATGGGAGGTGGATGGGGACACCATTGAGGTGGGTATTACTCTGGAAGACATCCATGCATTGATTTGACTTCTTATAGGTGAGACACTGGTGATTACTAGTACATAAGAGGACAAGGATGAGAAATGAGTATTAGCCTAGTGGGTTACCTACTCAAATAATATTTACCCTATGTTGAGAATGATCTTCTTTGATGTTTATATTTCATCCATTATAAAAATCTAAAAGGTAGTGATAGGACTTGTGATAGTATGAGTGTTGTGTCAAAAGTTAGATGATAAGGTACCTTTGTATGCGATAGCCTTGTGATAATTTATATTATATCAGGGAGCACTCTATGATTTTGGGGTTATCATATGGGTCCAAATCATTAATGATATGTATTGGGTGTTTTTTAGAGGATATAAGATGATGGGGCCTATGATTTTACTAAGTGCATAGATATACTATAAGTTTCCCATTTATCAACTACTTGGGTGGCACCATGCAGTTGATGATAGGTTTTCTTAGGTCTTGAGATGGAGATAAAACCATGTATCATGGGTCAACCCCCATGTTCTAATGTCATATATGATCACATGATTGAAGATCATTTGTTATCCCTATATGCACATAGATTCTATATGGCCTGGTTGGTCAATCATTATGACATGGTTGACATGGGTGTAGATCACAAGTCATTACACATCATGGGTAGATATACATATAGTGGCATAATTATATAGATAATTTTGACTCCCCTATCTATCATCCCCCCTAGTAGTGTTTTATTATGTGGCATGACATTTTAGATAGTTGAGAGGGAGTGGAGACAGAGGGGTTCCTATGGAGATAGTGGTGATTAGGCCTCAAAGTGATAAACCATGGACTAGTCAAGCATGATAGTAAGTGATAACAAAGCTAATAGAGGGAGAGGAAATGGATGTGTATGTAGGGGTATAATAGGTACAAAATCAAAATTATCAATGACCACTATGTCTACATCAGAGATAAAAGCATCATTAGTGTGAGGAGATAGGTGCTAGCTGTTACACAAGGGGAACTAGAAGTCACTATGAGACATAGTTGGTCCATAGAGAAACCACTAAGGAAAGTATCATGGTATGATTTAGTGGTGACTCTTGAGTTTTCATTGGTGAATAGGTGGATGATAAAGGAGGTGCTTATTGAGTGAGGAGATGGGGAAACTATGATCTATGACACCAACACTAGTGAGAATTTTTTGATATAGGACACTAGTTCCATTATGATTATGGTAGATAGATTATTTTGATATATATATCTGATCTAATTCCTATCTAGTTTTTGTTTTTTAGATCCTCTGATAAAGGAGATTACATGGGGATCACTTGTTATGATTGTGCACCATGACATTTTGGATAGGGTGCTTTCACCATACAACCCCACCACATTAGATGATCCTTTGTTTCTATCTACCCCATCTTAGTTGGGATAGATTAGACTAGCAAGAGAGGCCACAAGGTAGATATAATTATATTATGATGGGATTCAACCACTGATAGGGGTTGGAGTAGGATAGGTATAGGCCTAACAGGCCTTTTCATAAGAGAGACTCATGCATATGGTGACCACTATCTAACTAGGATAGGTACAAGATCAGTTGGCCAATATACATGGATAGGTTTCTATATTGGGATCCTGGACTACCTTTTTACAAAATACTATTAATAAGGGACAATCAAAAGCATCTATGGGTAGTGTGAATAGGCCAGAAGATAGAAATGATGGAGCCCCACCTTAGATCTAGAGATATTATATTTTATATAAAACACATGATATGTGTGTGTGTGTGTGTGTGTGTGTGTGTGTGTGTGTGTGTGTGTGTGTGTGTGTGTGTGTGTGTGTGTGTGTGTGTGTGTGTGTGTGTGTGTGTGTGTGTGTGTGTGTGTGTGTGTGTGTGTGTGTGTGTGTGTATTGATTTTGACATTTTGATCTCATGAGTTGTACTTGGATTTGTATGTGGATGCATGGATATATTTATTTTTAGCTCATGTATTTGGCTTTTGTTGTATATATTATGGGAAATATGTGATGAGTGTTTTATTTTACATATTTATGTGATACACATGCATGGTTAAAAATAAAAAGGTAAAAATGACTTGGAAAAGTATAAATAGTTAAAAACAAATGTACTATATAATATATCATGATGGGAAATGTGTAATAGAAAAATATGACTAAATATAATAAACCAAAAATGGTAAAAAGAAATAAATGTTTTTAAACCATTGTAAAAGATTTTCACCTTGCTAAAACAAATAAAAATCACA
>JARHVA010005962.1:485000-532500 GCA_037957365.1 Torreya grandis | reverse complement strand
TTTTGCTATGGGGTCCCATTCATCATAACCTATGGGGGATTTCTAGATAAAGGTGTATAATTTTGTAGGATCTCTTGGGAAGGAAGATTGGAAGTGAATTCAAACTTATGCTAGTAATATGTAGTTGGTTTATTTTGAGGACAAATAGGCTGAATGTCTTTATATGGTGAGATATTTGATTGAGGTATTTATTATGATTAAGTTGAATAAATACTATTTAAAGTTTAGGGAGTGTTATCAATGGTTGTAGATGTTAGAAGAAAGATAAATATAGTGCAAGAGGTATTATCTAGTTGAGATGTTGGAATTTTTTATTGGAAAGATATAAGGTCCTCTCGCCCCAACTATGTTAGATAAGATGGGGAAAAGTCTTAGATGGTGTGAAATGTTTGGAGGTGTGTGTGTGTGTGTGTGTGGGTGTGGGTGGGTGTGTGTGTGTGTGTGTGTGTGTGTGTGTGTGTGTGTGTGTGTGTGTGTGTGTGTGTGTGTGTGTGTGTGTGTGTGTGTGTGTGTGTGTGTGTGTGTGTGTGTGTGTGTGTGTGTGTGTGTGTGTGTGTGTGTGTGTGTGTGTGTGTGTGTGTGTGTGTGTGTGTGTGTGTGTGTGTGTGTGTGTGTGTGTGTGTGTGTGTGTGTGTGTGTGTGTGTGTGTGTGTGTGTGTGTGTGTGTGTGTGTGTGTGTGCGTGCGTGTGTGTGTGTGTGTTGGATGAGAACCAATAAAAGTAACTACCCTTCACATTTTAGTCATATTTACCACATTTTTTCAATAGTGAAGTCTATAAAATTTTATACATTATTTGTGGAAGGAGTAGGCCTATCATTTATATCTTGATGATTAGGAAGAGGATCTTTGTATATGTAAATATGATCATTAGTTTGGTTTAAAGCTTGATTTTTTTTTTTGTTTCAAAATATTTAAAGGATATGTCATATTCTTATTGGTGATTTTAAATGAGTGACTCATGATCAAATTTTGGGAGAAGAAGAAAATCCACACCTATATTATGTAATGGCCTAAAAGTCTCATGAGAGTGGCCCCAAATTGCATCAAACCAAAAAAAATTGTTTGGATCATACCATGATATCATAGGATGAGTGGGATCAATCTCTCATGGTAGAGGTATTGGAAGAATATTTTAAATCTTAGCTAAGGATAATGGTTTGTGGACATTAATGTCATTTTTTGGGGAAAATGTGGAATTAAGAGCATTATTTAGAGGGGGGACATGTTTCATGATGTTGTTAGGAGAAATGGATTATATGTTATGAATAATTTCATAAGTATCAATGACACCATCATTGGTAACATGAAATTTTTATATTTAATGATCATGAGAGTGCCCACATGAGGTTGGGATGGGTCAAATTAGTTCATGAGAAAATATTGACACTTATCTTAGTCAATGGCTTCTTCCAAAGTTCTTAGAGAGAGAGTCCTAACTTGATATTGCAACTTGGGATATAGAACATTAGTGAATAGATGAAAGATATTAGCTTTCATGTTATTCTCACATTTATTAGACAAGTTATTCCATTTTTTGATGAAATCTTGTGCCATTTTGATTTCAAGTTGTTTAAAATTTATGAAGTGAGCTAAGGTATTCTTAGGTAGATCACTAGTTTGAAACTCTTGTACCATGAAGTTAACCAGATCTTCCAAACTAGTGATAGAATGGGATTTGAGTTTATTGTACCAATATAAAGCATCTCTAGAGAGTTTTTTAGATAATATTTTAGTAGAATAAAAGGTATTAAGTTTGAACCAATGTTTTTAGATATTGCCAAATGTTTTTAGATGTAATGTGGGATCAATGAACCCATTATAAATGATGGTAGGTGTGATATGTCCTATGTTTTTATTGTAAATTTGAGGTATAAGAGGTTCATTTTAGAGATGTTTGATCATTTTATTGATGATGGGTGGTTGAGGAATGGGTTACCATGGGAATCCCTATGGATTTTACACTTACCATAAAACCTATTGGGGTTGATTTTGAAGGTGAATGAGATGATTTTACATATCCATCATTTAATTGGCATTATTGGTTTGGAAAGTGTTAATTTTATTTAGAGTTTGAAATAAGATTTTATGTTCTTGGGTAATATTTTAACTAGTGTATGAATCTTGTAAAGCATTGGTATCGGTATTAGTGGATTGGGTTGCACTATTAGTAGTGGTATGCATGGCACTAGTGGCATGAGAATCATTGGTAGAAAAGGAAGCACTAGTAGCATGATTAGCATGTGTATAAAAATATTCACTAGTGGAATGATTAAAATTGGAATAAAAATTAACACTAGTAGCATGATTGGTGTTGGTATAAAAGGATGCACTAGTAGATTGGTTTAAGAGGAGGGTCTTTAGAAAAGGTCTACTAGATGTTAAACCTACCATGTTAGTGGAGATATATGTGATGAAGGTTGTAGAGGTCTAAAAATAATAATACATGGTGTGGGAAGTAGCCAAAATAAAATGGAAATGTTGAGAAGTAAATAAAGTGTCACCCCCAAATGCATGAGATAATGTAGGGGAGGATGAAAGAGGTTCTTCTACTTGAGCACCTATCCTTAAATTATAGATAGTTTAAGGGTCCTTTCCTCTATGTTGAGGAATATAATTAATGAAGAATATCATTTCAAGGGTGTACTCTAATTTAGACTCATATTATAAAGATAAAATAGGATTATGAAATGATGATGAATGAAGAAGAGTCCTATAATTGGTAATGTGAGTGGTAACATGCACATTGCTTTCATCTAAAGTGGAAGCCATAATATATTTTTGGGGTAACCTATTAATTTGGGTAACTCATCATGTTTTTTTGATTCAACTTTATATTATCCTCAAATAGGAAATTCAAAATGAGAAAAATAGGTTAAAGAGGTGATGAAAAGACAAAATCAAAAAATAGGATATAGAATTTAATTGGTTGATTGTATTCTATAAACTAAGGAATAGAATAGATAAAAATAAAACAAATTCGTATGGATAGATTATTTATTTATGAACAAGGAATAGTCCAAGAAAAAAGAAGACATGGTTGGATAGGTTAACTATGTACTTTTTAGACAATCGACTGAATATGAAGATAAAAAAAGACAGTTAAATAGGTTGATTGTGTACTATAGGTAGAGAGGCTATACAGTCTATAAGAGACTATATAGATAATAATGACAATGTTTTGAAAATGGGAAAAGGTTTTTTAAGATAGAATCTAAGAAAATGAATTTAATCACACAATTAATTCGATCAATGTGATTGATCCAATTGGAACACATAGAAAAAACCTTGCACCAATGTTGGCTAATGAAAGTTTTGAAATAAAAAATACAATGACCCAAGATAAAGTAGAAAATTGAAAGTAAATGCTAATTAGCTGGTCATCATAAGTGTTATTAAGTTATAATGAAGTTTAATTTTAATGTGATTAGGAATTTGGTTGGAATGAGGAACTAAAAAGTAATCTAAGACTAGTTTTACGATGTTTAGGATGAAAGGGATATGTATTGGTGATGGTATTGGCTTGGAATTAGGTATTACACCCTCACTTCACAATCCCATAGTGATAAGGGTGTCATTATATTTTTCAATATATTCCATCAACCATGTTTTATTCCCCCTTGGTGATGAAATCCAAGTAGGTATACCTTGAAAAGATAAAATTTTAATGATTTTTGTGTATAAAGTGATTTGGAAGTGTGTGAAAAAGAGAAAAAAATAGTCTAATTAAAATGATAATTTAAAAAATCACCTATTTAATCTATGTTTACTACTCTAATAATATAAACAATTCAAAGTAAAAGTGAATTACTTACTAAAAAAGAGGTTAATTTCATGATTGTGAAGAGTACAGAGTCAATTAAGGTGACACTATGTGTAAATAGTGTTGAATAAAGTCTATTGGGTCATTAATTTTATAAAAAAGCAATATATGGAAGAACATAGTTAAACATGCTAACTATGTCTTTAATATAGAATACAAAATGTGTAACTATGTCAAATTCGTCAACCTAGTTGGCTCTAGGGATATAGTTTTACAGACTGTAAAATTGTAAAAAATGGTACTAAAAAATAATAACTGAAATGATAGAGTGTAATAATGAACCTTGGTGGGATTGAAGTCATTTATATTTTAAAATTTTATGTTACAATGTTTAAATTTTGATTCAAAAAATTTATGAATAGAATCAACTGGTTCGATAGAGTTTGCAAAACTTATGAACTAAAAAATAATTTATGAATAGAGTTGACTAGATCGACTATCTTTGTAGACCTAAATGCTAAAAGAAAGAATTTAAAATATAGTCGACTAGTTTAACTATGTATACAAATTTTTAATTTAAAAATAAGTCCATGCCTAATTGATCGATCCAATCACTTGTATTTGGAAAAGACCTACATAAACAAAACATAGTCATTTTGGGGAAACTATGTGTTAAACCTGTGCATAGACTGTTAGAGCTATATTGATAGGTTTGATATATTATTGTAAAAATAGAAATATATAATATGATGATAAAATGAAAGTGTCGAAGAAAAAATACAAAGGTTTGGTTCATGTTGGGTTAACCTAAATAGAACCAAAGGGAAATACAACTGATCTATTAATCAATTCTAGCTCAAAGAAGATAAATCCTACTTAAAATTCTAATTTTTGATAAATTATATATTCAAGGTCATGACCAAGATGGATCTAATAAACATAACCAAGGGATATCTTACCACATTAATAGAGAGGATTACAAAGCCTTTAGTCAAGTAACACTATGCAATAACCCTAGCTAGGTCTTATGTTTACATATTCACTGAGTATAATGATAAGTAAAGTAAACATTTAATCTAGTGCTCACCAAAACTTGTGGCACAAAGTGGTGATTATAAACATATAAATTAGACTTGTATAGAATATTTATACTCATGTTAATGTATATGAAATCCTAATACATGGGATAGAAGTACAAATGCTAATTTATCTACTCCTACAAAGGATGACTAAAGTTAGGAATACTTAACTTTAAAGATGAACCCACCAAGCCTCAATCTCTCCCTTGGCCAAGGTGTTTTTCAAGAATTTATGCTTGTATGTAAGGATAATAAGGATAAGTTAGCTCTAGGATACACAACTTATTTATGCATCTAAAAGACTTATCTACAAGACAAGATTCGTATCTCCAAAGAAACTATTGAAACCCTAAGCTATGTTCCTCAATTAGAGTGGTGGATAAGAATATGCACAATATAATATTATTTGTATTATCTTCCTAATAAATGGTGGAAATAGATGTGTATATATAGCTAGATCTAAACCTAAACCTTTCAAAATGTTTATCCAATAAGGTTAGCTTAATCAAATCTGTATCATTAATTGAAAAAAAAAATTAGGTCTTGGTCTAAGTTGGCCAGGGGCCAACCTAAAACCTTAAATTTTTTTTATCAATGTGAATATAGGGTTGATGGGGTTAACAGTGTAACATAAACCATCAAAAAGAGTTTTAGGCTTAGAAAGGGGTTAAGTAAGGTGATGAAAGCTTAGAGGAGTGTGTAAGAGAGGAGACAAGGATTAGGGAAGTGCATAAGATAAGGTTATTTAGATAACAAGTAGTGGTATAGAGGGAAACAATATTTCAAATCACCAATGGTCTACCCACACCTTTCTCAATGCACCCTTTAAGGCATGCACTCAAAGCGATTGAGACTCGATAGGTTTGTGTAAGACCGAAAGCATCAGTAATTGATAAAGTTTTTAGAATATTATGTGTATAAATAATATATCATATCATTCCTTTCTCATATTACCCTATTTTCCCATATAAAACATTCTCAAAATCAACATTACATTGGTTCTTTCCTTAGTCCTTATGAGCAAAGTACACCTCTTTCCCCTACATCTTCTTGTATAACTTATAAAATGTTAGTCTATAGTATAGTTTAAAATCTTTTCTATGGTAAAGTATCCTCTTACATTGAATTATAAATAAAAACCTTAACATGATAAAATATAGGTAATTTTACTCACCTATCTTGGTCTTTAGTGATGAGACCTTACATCTTACTAGTTGCATGGGGCCAAAATTTAGGGGCAAGAGCCTTGAAAATAGAAAATTAAACACTCCTATGAAAATTAAATCTTATGCAAAAAAAAAAATATTTCACATTATTCCCCTTGCTATCCTTTCATGTTGAGCCGTTGTATATTACTAGTTTCATGGGGTTAACACTAGGGAAAGGTGATCTTACTCACCTACATCTAGCCTTTGGTGATGAGCCCATGTGTCTTCATAGTCACATGAGACTAAGGTAAGGGGTCACAAATAGAAAATAAAAGCAAAATTTAGAAGCACTATTAAACTATAAAGTGTCTAAATTAAAATTTATTTTGAAAGTTTGCCTATATGCCTATGTCAAAAAGGGTAACCTTATCCCACTGACTAATTTTGTTAGGGCTAGTTATATATAAATGAAGCCAACAAAGTTAGTTTTTGTATGTTTATCAAGAAGTAAATTGTATCCTTTTTCTCATAAGATTAGTTCATCATCGTTTCTCTTGTGAAATTTTGATCAATGGTTATCATTCCTTATCATATCACATATATTATATTCCCCTTTTCACTCCTTATTGAAATTGAAAGTTATATGTTATTTAAATAAAACAACCAAGTCTTCACCTACAAAATAAATGTTAGTGAATTTACAATTTCATATGTTTATCCATCACATTACATTATTTTCATACATATTTCTCACATATATAAGAATTTTATATAGCATTATATCAAAATCACAAAGATACATGATATATCCTTACATCACTAGTCATCTAGAGTGCATAGTGAAAATCAAAACATAGAAATTAAATCACATAATACTTAGTGATAAGTCACTAGGAGGCAAAAAAAAATGTTTCTATATATATAATAACTATAGATTTTTTGCAAACGTGAATCTACAATATAAACACCTTTGTAAGTCTTAATATCTAAAGAAAAATAAAATCAAAAGTTAGCAATACATATAGAAATGACTCAAGATCCTAATGTCTTCCTAAGGGATGGTCCTGATATAGAATAATTATGATGGATGTGTCTTCTTTGGTATATCCTACTAATAACACCATGGGAAAAAATCTCTATATACTAAGGGCTCCTACCTCTCCTCTCGCTAGCACCTCCATGTGAGGCCATCTTTCTTGTTCATCAATTAGAAGAAGCCCAACCTTCACTTGATATTAGTGTGTCAACAAAGGACTATATTATTATGGAACTATAATTGAGATTGATATACTCCACCCATTACCTATTTATCACCATAAAATCTTGTTAAAATGGAATTAATACATCAGTATGCTAACCTATCTTAGCAGGTAATCTAGGGTCTAATAACAACTTGCCTCTGATCATGTCGATGCCTAGCTAAAAATGGTTGATAAGGGTATCCCTAATCATGGTCCTCCATCTAGTTGAGGTATCTATAATAAAAAATTAAAATAATTGACATTAGATATATTCATACAAAATTCAAAAGAATAAATCATCTAAGTAATCAATTTTAAAGATAAATAATCAAGTAATAAGACAAAATACACAAATAAATAGTTTACATGGGTTATCTTCATGCTGGTCTAGATTAGAGTCATAATATAGAGCCTTTCCATCATCTACATTTAATTCCTCATCCATCTTGATGTACTTTGGCTCCTCACTATCTCCACTTTTTGGTTACAACTTCTATTGTTGTGTAGGATCCAATTATATGGGGTCCTAGTGTGGTGGTTGTGGTGGCAACACTAGATATTGATATTATCCTCCTCCTTATGTAGATACATATTAAATAAGTGATACTTATGCTAATTTTAGATAAATCACCTATGTAATAGGAACTCTTCAAATAATTGGGTGCTAGGCCAACCACCCCAATATCCCTTCCTATGCCTCTCACATGCCTCTATACAAAACTTCTAGAACTAGAAGATTTCCCACGTAGGTCATGCCAAAGTATTAATTAACCCTATTTAATGGGTATACATTAAAATAGAAAATTTTATCCCAAAATTGAGTGGACCTATTGGCTACCATAAGATAAGTGTCATCCCTATCACACTACCTAACTATGCCCTAGTATGGTAGGGATATTAGATTTTCTACTATTAAAGTCCTAATGGCCTAGGGAGAGGCACAAAAAGGTGCCATATTTATCCATCTCATGGACCTGATGGACCCTACATCCCTAATAGGTTCTACCATATGATAGGGTATAATCCTCTTGAGTACCTAGCTCATGAGGAGTGTGGGGTGATTGATTGAGAGTGCTCCTAGTTGAGCCACATAGTACAAATCCCTTTAAGTGTGAACTATAATTTCCTAGCCCCATGAGAATTGAGTTCATATCTCCTAAATATAGAAAAAAATAAGGAACAAGCTATGAAACAACCTATCAGTACCCTTATCCCACACCATTCAAGAGGAAAGGATACCAATGATCACCTTTTATATATTGGATATCATTAATCCTTCAATCTTGACAAGATGTACTCTACACTTTTCACCCACATTGAGTATGCCTAAGTCTCTGAAATGCTTGGCCCAACCCACTACCTCATCCATACTCATGGTATCCTAGATGGACACCTACTTACCTATCATCAATATTACATTAATCCTATAAATATCCATGAGAGTGATGGTCCAATATCTTTAGGAGTGAAGGAATGTTAAAGTTTTCTTGTCAGGATCCCATTATGTGAGCAAGTGACACAATAACCTTCTCAAGGGAGGGATGGTCCCCAACCATAAAATATAAATAATTACCACTTAATCAAGAATGACTAGCTCATCCACCATAAAAAGTGATATGACTTAGGGGATCCACTCCTACTCCTGATATCTAATCTAACGTATGTAGGGCCCCTGCAATGAGAAAATAACCTAAGTTATCCCTCAAATCATTTCCACCTCTAAATAATCTACCTTATAACCTCTATTTTGAAAAGTGTGGAACCACCCTCATTTACATGTATTCATTATTCAACCACCATAGGTGGTTATGTAACTATAATACATGATTATGTGACTACCATCTAGAGGCATCTCTTGGTCTACAGATAGTGATAGTTAAGATTCTATTATGATGGTTACATAATTGTTGTTTTGTGAATATTGGTGATTCCATTAGTTGTTTGTGCCCCCTAAAACCCTCATAAAACACTTGAAACCATCCTAAATAATAAAATATATTTAAAATGAATAGTCCACCCCCATAAGCATGTTAAGCTAAAAACGTCAATTTTAATGGTATTTTAGCAAGTTTTAGATATAATTTCAAATTTGGGGCAAAATGGAATAGGACATAAAACATGCATTTGCCTACCTGAATCCACCTCCACCTGATAGATTTAACATCCTCATCTTATGATATATTTGTCTACTATTCAATTTCTCAAATCCATCATGAGTAGCCCATAAATCAAAATTATCTCAAACCAAATGGTATAGATGAGTATGCTTTTGGTAAGTTTTGAATTTATTGGGCCCCAAAATAGTTTTTTATGTTTGAAAACTTTCAAATTTTAGCATTATTATTTTATTTAGTGATTAATTTCATGTTTAAAAGTCATATTTATGATTGATTTTATGATTCACATTTTAAAACTAACATTTTTAGTAGTATCCCTATCTTTTGTAGTAAATTTTGTGGTTATTTAGGTACATTATGATTTAACATCAAATTTGGTCCCCCAATAGAATGATTCAGGAAGTATGATCTTCCTTGCACATACAATATGTATTATCATCTATATTTTGATTAAATATCATATTTTTTTTCTATATCGCATTTGATCTCCTTATTTTTTCTATAGGCTACATGAATACTTGGATAGCTTTGTTGAACCACTTAGGTAAGTAAGGTAAGTATTTATAAAATTCATATTTACCTTATGTATGACATTACTTAGGACCTCACCCTCATCAATTCATGACAAGGCATCCTCCTGAGGGGGAAATATGTATGCACCTAAACATTTCATGATGAAACATCAAAAAATGATGTTTGATGATGATGTAGTGATATCCTAGTGAATGCTCATAGTAAGGTTATCTCTAACCCCTATTTACTTCTTATTTATATTTGGATCCCCATAACATTTTTTTTGGTCCCTAAACCTTATAACAACTTAATTTTTGATAGAATTCCATGCATAGCATAACTGTTTCCCAACATGATGAAATTGTCACTTTTGGTTTCATAACCACCATCTATATTTTAGAACTACCATGATAGTTTCATAAGTTACCAAGGTGATTCCATACTGATAGGGAAGTTGTGATTTAAATTAGAGATAGTTATGTAATATAGAGTAGTGGTTCCATTACAAGTATTGAAAGTTGAATAATCTCCCCTATAAAAGGGGGTCATTTTATCACCTCCTCCCCATCTTCTAAATTTAGTTCTTGAGATTCATTCTTTTATGCATTTTTACATTTTGATTTTACATTTCTTTATTTTTTCCACCTTAATTTTCCCCTAATCTGGCCCATCTCACTCACTCTTATACTTTTAATCATTTTGTGTCCATCCTAAGTTATACTCCCAGTTCAACTCATTTAAAATAATTCATGCATCCCCCATTGCTCTTCTACAAGTAAGCTAATTTTGGATTAAAAAAAATGATTAGATCCTAGATTTTTTGAATATTTTCACAACCATAGACTGCTACCATTATTTTTAAGATTTACCTTTGTTTTTTTCATTATTGACTACATATTACAAGGAAGTGTCATTTATTATACAATTTGTTCATTACAAAAAATGCACTCATCTATACATATCTCAACTACTCTTTTTTAGGGAATGTGAAATCCTTATTATTCCCATTATATTGAAACCCATTGGTTCATATTTTTGGTTAGAGAGTTCCCAGAATCACTTAGATAAAGGAGCTAGCATATTGAAGATAGTAATAACAAATATTACATGTTTTCATCATATCTTTGTCTTGATTAGGTTAGAGGCTCTTTATTTTTAGTTTAATTTTTTTATTATATTATATTATTTAAATTATTTTTATAGTATATTATATTTATATTCTATAAAAAATGAATTTTATAGCTAAAAAATCATTTCCTTCCCTAGTTTTTCAATAAAAAAAGTATTTAATCTCTTCGTTTACTTGCATTAATTATATTTCATTCATAACATATAATATTACATTCAAATAATAGGTCAATATCATAATAGAACACACATACTTTAAAATATTAAAAACAACCAATTCTTAGTTTAAAAAATAGAATTTAAACATTAACTATATTAAAAAAAAACATTGTCCATATCTAGTGTGCATCCAAACTAAGAATATTGAAAGTTTGATTTGCTTGCATATGATTTAAATAATTATTAGGAGATTGATATTACTTTTATATTTAACATATAAGACTCTTATTTGATCATTTCATGCTGTTATAACCTTTAATTTACACATGGGTGCATTCATACTTTATTTAGAAAACTAAAAAAAGGAACATCTCTCTCTCTCTCTCTCTCTCTCTCTCTCTCTCTCTCTCTCTCTCTCTCTCTCTCTCTCTCTCTCTCTCTCTCTCTCTCTCTCTCTCTCTCTCTCTCTCTCTCTCTCTCTCTCTCTCTCTCTCTCTCTCTCTCTCATTTAAAATTTATTTGAAAATAAAAAAACCTTTATTTGTTCGATTTTAGTTTGCATATCATTCTTTCCTTTCAATTCATTTAATTTCAGCAAATAGTTACTTTTCATCTTCAAGCCAAAAACATTAATTAAAATAAAATAAGAAAAAATAATTTCCAAATCCTTACCCAATTGTGAAATATTAATTTATACTTTCTCATAACAATATATAACATCTACTCAAACACACAACTACCTAGACAAGCTCCTACATTTACACCTTACCTAGTCCATTTTGGATGACACTTTTTGAAACACCTAGTCTTGTTAGAGAAGGTATTTTTCCTACGGTTAGTGAACCTATACCCATGACAATTTTATTAATATCACAACCTAATAGGAAATCCATATTATTATTTAGGATTGAAATCAATTTTTGATCCTTCTACACTCAAGAGATAAATGTTATATATTACATACACATGATATAAGCTTATAAGTTAATAAATTGTCTCACTAGAAGGTAGTGGGGATTACAACCAAATGATTAAATTAAAATTTATTTATTAGTTATTTTATTAATAAAATTACAACATGGATTATTCATTACTACTCTTTTAAAAACAAACCATCCACATGTTGTGATAGGAACTATTACTATTAGCAATCATAGTTATCTCTTCTCTATATTACCAAGATAATGAACATTGCATCATTAAGACTTCACTTATCTTAGTCAAATTATTATAATTAGTACTAATAAACCAATGCATTATCTAACCAGTTTATTTATTTTCATATTTTCCCTAAAAATGACCATATTATAATTTCTACATGATCATTTTTCACCACAGGATTTCAAAGTTCAACATTATTTGAAATATGTAATAATATTAACACAATATTTTATAATATTTTTTGTCTTATAAATTATATATTAACCTAAAAGGGTAACATGTATCCAAATTAATTCAAGCCCATATATTATCACACAACATAGGATTTACAACATATTTAAGGTTTAATTTTTTGGTAATACTTTAGAAATTCTCAATGATATTCTATTATTTAGAATCTAAAAGTGAAGAGTTTGTAAACATAATATCACTTCCATAGGCCTACAAGTGTGAGATAACTCTCACACCTAGGTATATGGAGGTGTAATTATCATAAGTCACGTCTCACACATGAACCAATATGTTGTTATATATCAACACATCACTATGAAATATATTTATACATAGTCTATGTATAAACTCCTACTCAGAAGATGCTAAAGGTGTCTTAATTATTAAAATGACATTAACCATTAGCGTGAGTACACAGTGTCATAATTTTTAAATACTAATTGGGTATAGGTCTACATTATGGATGATGTTTCCATTTATTTTCAAACCCTTATGAAAACATTTTTTATTTATATAAAACTAATATGAAATATACATTGCTGAATATAGGTTCCATTTTTCAAACCTTTAAGGAATTATATGTTTAATAAAGCGTAAGAGAGTTATAACATAATTAATGAACTCAATGTAAAATTTTATATCATTTAGAAGTAATGAAACCCTTGTATAGTTATGTGCTGAAAATTTCACCAAAAGTTATTTATGCTTAAGAAAGAAGATGGAGTTTACAACAAAACTAAATGATGTTATAGCCAACTTGGCATGATTAAAAAATACCGCTATATAATGTTTCAAAAAAATTTAAGGATGAGAATAAACCACTCAATACTCATATTTTTAATGAAATAATAACATCTAAGTACTATCAAAACATTTAAACAAACTTATTACTAAAAATTTGAGGAATGTTACTTAAAATTTTCTATCAGGAAAATAAATTAATAACTTCACTTAGTTATTGTAAGTATTCCCTCAACTTCCACTTTATTTCACCTCCAAAATTACATTCCCTAAAATTTTTTATGCCTTTAATTTTAATGTTTGAACTAGGGTTTCAAAATGTCATCACTTTTTTTTCCTATGAATGTACTTGTGAAGTTAAATCCATATGACCACTTAATCCTCTATTGTTCCCTCAACCTCACACCCATGTGCCATTTCACGTAGTAACCTCTTATCATATTAGGCAGTGATAAAAGAACATATCATTCACTCTATGTTGGTTGAGTCCATTTTATGACATATTAACAAACACATGTGAGACCTTTCTTAGGGTTATAAAAAAGATTTCCATGATGGGATTATCCCATCGATCTGAAGTTCACTATAAGACAAAATAGATATTTTCAAAATGAAATCAATTTTTTTTTCCCATTTATTTTTAGATCCATAATAATTTAATAAATTTTTTCTCAATATTTAATTATTTTGACCCATTTTGATATTATTTTAAAATGCTAAGAAAGACCAAAACATTCCCACCACCTATGGTTCTTAGAATTTCATTTTTGAATCTAATTATATTTATAAATGGGATTAATTATTATTTAATTTAATTGATGAATAATAACCTATATATCATTCCTTAATCATTTATTTTCAATAAGCTACAAACTGCAAACACTAGATTATAACAAAACAAAAGGGAAGTTACAAATAACACCAAATTTATTGAATCAAGATTTAAAATGCATAAATACTTAAATATTATTGAAACTAATATGGTTAATAAAATCCATCTATAAAAAAAATAAAGAAAATTTTCATACTAGTAAAATGATGGTCATAATGTTTAGTATACCAGACATAATATGAAAATAATCACATACACATTCAAGGC
Source organism: Torreya grandis (assembly GCA_037957365.1). Lineage (NCBI taxonomy): Eukaryota > Viridiplantae > Streptophyta > Pinopsida > Cupressales > Taxaceae > Torreya > Torreya grandis. The sequence continues at coordinate 518,121 of JARHVA010005962.1, read as the reverse complement.
ACTTATAAACAAACAAATCATTGTGTGTGTGTGTGTGTGTGTGTGTGTGTGTGTGTGTGTGTGTGTGTGTGTGTGTGTGTGTGTGTGTGTGTGTGTGTGTGTGTGTGTGTGTGTGTGTGTGTGCGCGCGCACGTGCACGCACGTGTGCATGCATGAATTTGCATGCACACGTGCGTGCATGCATGTGTGTGCATGCATACATGTGTGTGTGTTCATGCATGTATGCACGTGCATGTGTGCGTACGTGTGTGTGCATGTGTGTATGCCCATGCACATGTGTGTGCATGCATGTACATGCATGTGTGAACATGTTTCCTTATTCTTAGAATTTTCTAATTCCCCCAAAATATCATTATCTATCTCTTTCTCCCTTATGATTATCTCCTTCATGGTCCTACTACAAGGTAAAATACAAGAATTGTCATGCATCAACCTTATACATAAAGAGAGTAGTTAGTCCATTTAACTGATATATGTTAGAATAATTGAAAGAAACTAACTTATAAATATGAAATAAATAAAACTATAGCATTTAATCATAATGAAAAAATAAATTAATCATTAACACATATTTTATATAGAATAGATATTCTAAAATATAATATTTGAAATGAAAGATACAACAAACATAAATCAAATCACTCATATTAGTATAAATTTGAATAATACACATAAAATAATAGTATTAATTAGTTATTAATGATAATTAATTTCCATTAGAGGTAGTATGGGATGTAACATCCTTCCTCTCTTGAAAAATTCATCATCTCAATGAAATTATTAAGACTAACATAATAATAATTGTTATAAATTCAACATATTTTACCAAATAAATGTTGAAATAGTCTATGGAACTCATCATAATCCTATCAAGTGGTAATATCTTCAAAATAATGGTCTCACTAGACCTTGCATTGGGCCACTTCTCTATTACATATGCTAATATTATGTATCTTGAGTATTATCAGGGGTTTTATTGTTACCACTCCTACATCCATCACCTATAAAGAGTTCTAATCAAGCATGTGCAAAGGATCAACCACATATTTTTAAAAATAAGATAAATGAACATAATCATGTATTTTATAAAGTGCTGGTGGAATTTTTTTTTATAATCAACATGGTGAATTACTTCTAGAACCTCAAAAGTCTAGGTGTTAATTTAGGTTATTTTCCAAATTTAACTGAACTCTTTTAGAGTTTCATCATTAAAAACCCTTATCTATAGATAAAAACTTGACTTTTATTATTTTTATATCAATGTAAATCTTTTACCTATCCTTTTATTTAACCAATATTTCACAAAACAACTTGATCTACTTTTCCATTTCAACAAGCATTTTAGGTCCAACGTTAATTCTATCTTATAACATATCTTAGCTGATAGGTATTATACAATTTATATGATATAATGATTTAAATAGTGTCATTTTTAGAGATAAATGAAAAAAATAGTAATAATAAAACTCAATTAATTTAAGATATTCTTACGAATTGTATTGTTGGTCCATATAATACATCCTCAATATGTCCTCTAAGACTTGATTTACTCTTTATGTTTGCCCATTTATTTTAGGATACTATTCTATACTAAAGTTGAGTTGTATTCTCAAAGTTGCATTAAAATTATTCCCAAATATAGAGGTCATATTTTTATCCCAATAAGAAATAAAATTCTCTAAAACTCCATGCAATCTAAAAGTTTCATGTATAAACCTTATAGTTAATACCAGTGCATTATCTCTCAAATTACCTAGAATGAAATGTTCCACCTTTGTAATATTATAAACCACTACCAAAATAATATCATGATTTTTTATAAACATTTTCAACCCTTAGACAAAGTCCATATTAATAATTCACCACTTTCATTATGGAATGTCATGGTGGTATAATAACCCTGCCAGATGAACATGTTCTAATTTTACCCATTGACACTCTAAACATTTCAATATGAATTTTGATACATATTTATTGAATCCTTTCAAAAAATATAATGTCTTAAAATATTTAATTGGTTTTTTCATCCACATATGGCTAAAATAAGGAGCATTGACTAGGTATCTAAACATTGTGACTCTTAAATCCTCTCGATCTAGTACATACATCCTTCATTTAAATATTAGAAGTCTATTTTTATCAAAATGAAATCCTTCATGCCTATGATATTACAATATTTTTTCAAGATACTTATTTATTTATTCATATAATTCATCTCCTATAGAGAATTTCAAAACATGATCTTGGAAGGTTGTTCAAATAGTAGCCATTCTACTATATATCTTCTACAGTTAAGGTATTACACTACTATGACCTATTCTCCATTTATATAAATTATGTAAATCCATAGTATAATATAAAATTGATCAATCATATTTTCCAAGCATTAAAATTAGGTTGACGAAATATATACTTACTCCCAAGTTATTAGTCTTGATATCAAAAAGTTTTCCCAACAATTAATGCATCCAAACATAAAATATATGCACTACAAAAACTAGTTCTAAACCATGTGGGGGATAATTTGTTTCAAATTTTTTTTTATCTTTATATATTTTTAATATACTACTTGACCTTATTAGAACAACACTCCTCCAAAACCATCCCTAAATGCATCTATTTATACAAAAAAGTGGTAATTTAGATTAAGAATATGCCACATTATTGCAGATGTGATCCTTTGCTTCAATATTTTAAAGGCTTATTCACACTATTAATTCCATGTAAACTTTTCTCTATCCATTTTAGAGAGGTGATGGGGTTGTCTATTTTTTAAAATTTAGGTACAAAATTTCTATAATACCCTACTATACCCATAAACTTATGCACCTTGTGAACATTTTTAGGTGTCAAACACTCCGTAATGTATTTTATTTTTGATGGATATACAAAAATAACTTAATAATAAATATCATGCCTAAAATTTTATACTTTCCTTTATAATAAAACATAATTTTACAATTTCCCATAGATTTTATGCTTTCTTAAAAATTACAACACTAAATGTAAGTGTTTTAATTGTTATTATTAATCCTTGGAATATATTAAAATATCATCTAATAAAACAAGGATGAACTAACCTAGGTAATCATTTAATACATTTTTCATAATAATCATGAATTTTATAGGTGTATTAGTTAACCTAAAGGGTAGGACTATAAACTCATAGTGTTCATACTGCATATTGAAACTAGTTTTAGAGAAATCTTCATCAACCCTCAATTGATGCCACCTTGATCCAAGGTCAATCCTATAAAATCCATTATTTATTGCATTTAATCTAAAATATCATCAATGTGGGGTAAATGATACATATTCTTTATAATTACCTTAATTAACATTATATAATTTATCCCTAGATGAAGAGTCCCATCTTTCTTCTTAACCAACACCACAAGTGCTTCCTAGGGTGATACACTTGATGAATTGACCCTTTGGTTAACATACATTTAATTTTAGATTTTAACTCCATAACCTAATTTTTTTCATTCTATAGGGTTTTATAAATTGAGGCTCAAATCTTGGAATGATATCAATTGAGAAGGAAAATTCCCTTTTGGGAGGAATTCTAGATAATTCTTCGATAAATACATCTTGATAATAATATAAAATGGGTAAATTTTAATGTTAATTTCCTTAATATCTTTCATCTCATCAATATTTACCATATATATATCACAACCTTTTCACTAAGCTTTTTTTAGTTGTATATTTGAGATTTGCCTTAGTATAAATTCCATTTTATTGCGTTTAATTTGAGATTGATTCCCTAAATCATTAAAACACTCTAATTTATTTGAAAAATAATCTACTTTAGCCCTATGCTTCCAAATCTAGTTTTCTCACAAGCCCACATCACAACGGGATTGATTACAAGTCTATATAGTAGTGAATCTGGTTAATTCTACTTCTTCTATGAGACATTTGTAAACCTTGACTTTTGATTGGTTATGTATTGCATAATTCATGAATTTTATATATGCCCAAATTTTATTGGATGTTTATTAAGAAAATTTGGATAAATAAATCATTCAGTAGCTCTAGTATATATCAATATATTTATAAAATGACCAAACAATGGACTGAACACCTTAATAGATTTAATTTATAATTCATCCTAACAATTTTAAACTGTTGCATGAATTATTTGTTGAAACATTCCTTACTATTAGGAAGTATAAGGATTATTGAATTTGTTACTAATTTTCCATTGTGAGAAATCCTTTTCATAATGGTATCCTCCATAAGTAAAGCATCTTCTTAGTTATTCCTTCCTTTCTACTGAGTTACCACCTTTATTTCCATTCTCATATCTTAAATAATTTTTAGGACTCCTTAACCTAGGAACATTATTATACCTAGGCTTATTATTAATTTTGTTTTTAAAATCATGACTTCGATTCTAAATATTATTTTTGAAAGATGGTTTTAGACTACCAAACTTATTTAAATACATATCCCTAACTTCAATAAAGAATTTGATCTTTTATTGTTGTTTGACAATTTTTTCAAAGACATGATCCATAGACATTGGTCCATGTACATCCACCTTTTATTATATTTGTGGATTCAACCCCATAATGAACTTTTTGATCCATAAAAAAATGATATTCTTGATACTTGGATACATATTTGAGAATCTTAGTAAAGTTTTCTTGGTATTTAGTCATTGACAACTCTTCTTATTTAATACTTTAAAAATATGTCAAATTCAAGTCAAAATAGATATCTGTTAACCACATTTCCCTAAAGAGAGATACAAATTGATCCCACATCATAGTAGTGGAGTTAAGTCCCATTTACATTTTATTATTGGCCCAAAATGTTTTTGCATCTCCTACTAATTGGTATACTACTCATATTACTTTTGTTACTTCTAAATAGTTTTGGATCTCAAAGTATTTATCAATTTCCATGATCCACACTTCATCTCCATAGTTCAAAATTGTTCCATCAAATATTAGCGGATTCACCTTCTTCATGTCATGTGCCAGTTATCCTATAACTTAAGCCCTTTTGTTTCATTTTATTTAACATTATCTTGATATTTGTTTCCTTCTTTATAGTTATAGATTTCTTCTTGATCACCCTTCTCATCATACCTAAATACCTCTTGTTCCAAGGCCTTTGTTATATCCCATGTCTCATTAAGGGTTATGAGGATCTAATCTAATTTAGTAACATGTTCTGTTAATAAATGATTAGGGTTAGTTCGGTGGTCTTGGTTGGATGGATTTTAATCCATGGTACCCCTTACAAGATCCATATTCATGTTGGTTTTATCAAATAAACATGTGTATCAACACTTTTGGACTCATAAGGTCCTATCATTTTTAACTATGCTGAGATACCTCATATCTGAATGGGTTTAAATAATAAATTTCCACATTTTTAAAATAAAAAAATAAAAAAAACAATTGTATTCATAACTAGAAGTTACCATTAATCATAAAAAAGTATATAATAATACATTATAACTTTCTTTTTGATTTCATTGTTCCAATTGAGACATTATTCTACCAAATCTAGTTTAGTAGTAAACAACAGATGCACTATAACTAATTGAATCCATGAAGTCAAGTAATAGATAAAATTATAAAATATACCATTAGTTTCAAATTTAATATAAGTTAATATATATAACATCAAATATATAATATACTAACAACCTCAATTGTAATGTACAAAAAAAATATACCATCAAATATATAATAAACCAACAATATCAACTGTAATGCACAAAAATATATAACATCCTTTCAAAGATAATATCAAAAAAATATAAAAATCATCTCCTAAAGTAATTTAGTATCCATGAGAAAGCATCTAATAATGGTTATAATATGCTATATGGAGAGAGTACATCATCTTGGCACTTTTCATCTAACCACAGACTGATGATCCCTCGCACACCTTGTCATTAGGAGTGTTTATTCCCTTCATGATGTGAAGATAATGATGATGTGAACATATATAATAATATAATAATTAGAGTAAAATTAACATCCCTATCACATATAATCAATCACATAGACCATATGTACACCTTTTTCTAATGTGATATCAGACAAAAATGTAAACTATAAAGTATTATGGATTTAAAAATGTATACAATTATAAAATTACATTTCCCAACAAATTTATAGTTTTTAGACTTTAAATAGTCTAGGTCATTGTCTACTTATGAAAAACTCTCTACTCTTAAGTACTCATCAATACTTCTCACTTAAATGAGGATGAATTATTATATCCAAGAACATAACATACTTCACTCATAATCACTTAGTCCAGAATTTTAATCCTAGTCAATGCTCAAACAACTTAAAAGAATAACACATATGAAGTATCATATAATAACCTTCATATATTCATTCTTAATTTTTTTTCCAACTATTTTTTAAAATTCATAACTAAATACAAGAAAAAAATTTCATGGATGTTATAATTTTATTGATATTAAAAAACAAATGGAAATACATATTATTATTTAGGATTAAAATCAATTTTGCTTCTCTTAAATGTAGGAGATAAATTCTATATATTCCATATACAAGTATAAACTTATAATAAAAATTTTAATCCCACTTGAAGGTATTTGGGGTTAAAACCAAATTCTTAGATAACAATTTTATTTCATATTTATCATATTCATACATTTAAGGATTTAATTATTCATTAAAAACATTTTAAAAGGTAACCATACACATGTTGTGATAGGAACTATTAAGATTAACAATCATAGGCATGTAAATGGTAGCTATTAATATCTTCTCACTATATTACTAATTAATGAATATTTCAGCACTAAGACTTCACTTATCTTAGTCATAGGCATGCAAGTCGTAGAAATATCTAATTAAAGGTCAATGGTATTCATAGATTTTGTATAATAAAATCATAAGGTCATATCTAACCAATTTACTTGATTTCATCTTTTCAATAAACATGACCATATTATAATATCTTCATAATTATTTTCCACCATAAAAACTCATAGTTAAACATTATTTAAAATATCTAATAATCTTAGAAAAATATTATTTAATTATTTTGTCTTATCAATTATTTAATAACTTAAAAGGATAATAAGTATCTAAATTAATTTGAGCATATATATTATCACACAACATAGGGTTAAAACATAGTTCAAGTTTAGTTTTTTGATAATACCCTATAACTTCCCAATAATATTTTATTCTTCCAAATCTAAGCATGTAGATTTTTTAAGTATAATATCACTTACATAGGTCTATGGGTTATATAAAACTCTCACCATCAGGTCTATGAAGGTGTAATTAACATAAAATGTAGTTCACACATTAACCAATATGCTATTTAATATCAATAAATTCACTACTAAATATAATTATAAATATTAAAAGTATAAAATCTTGATCAAAAGATGTTAAAGGTGGTTAAATACTTAAAGTATTTTATCCCTCAATGTGAGTACATAAAGATTCATAATTTTGAAATACTAATGGGTTATAACTTTGCACTTTGGACAATGTTTCTATTTATTTCCAAACCCTTAGGACAACTTGCTTATTTATATGAAACTATTATAAAATATACACAACCAATCACAAGTTCCATTTTTTAAACATTTAAGAACCTTAAATTTTCTAAAGTGTATGAGAACTATAACATAAATGATGAAACTCAAGGTACAATTTCAACTCATTTAGAAGCAATTAAGCCCTTGTATAGTTATGTGCTAAAAGTTTCCTCAAAACCCATTTATGCTCAAGAAATAAGATGGAGTTTACTAAAAAAAATGATGCTAAAATCAACTTGAATTGATTTATTAATAACCTTATCTAGTGGATAAAACAAATTAGGGTTTATAATAAATCATTCAATACTTGTATTTTTAACAAAGTACTAAAAACTAAGTAATTAAAAAACATTTAAATAAGTTTATTATTAAAAATTTAGGGAAATTTATTTTCTTGAAAATTTCCATCAAGAAAGAGTAATAACTTCACTTAGCTGATGTAAGTCTTCCCCTAACTTACACCTTTTTTTACCTCCAAAATTCCTTATCCACAAACATTTTTTTACCTTATATTTTAAAGTTTGAACTTGGGTTTTTAAAATGTCATGAATCCCCTTTTATTGAAATTGTAGCTTCAAATTTAAAGACTTATAGCCAATTAATACTTTATTGTTCCCAAATACTCAGACCTATGTGTAACTTATATAATCAACATCTAGTTATATACATAATATTGAGTGGTATTAGACAAATATCTCATGCACTCTATGTTAGCTGAGTCTAAAATATGATTGGTTAATTGAAACATGTGATCCCTTTATTATATTTTATATTAAGACTTCCATGATGATATTATTGGGTGAATATTTTGTCACCAACTAACTGACGACAAAATGGTTACATCAACCACAGTATAAGGATATTTATGCGGCAAAATGGGTGTGGTGACCATAGCCAAAATAAGATAAATATCTCATCTCATCAAGGGGAGGTTATCTATAATTTATAGTATATATATAAGCTAAAAATACACACAAGGGTGAAATCATACCATCCATCTTTCTTTTTTCAAAGATGATGTTCACAAAATAGAGGAGAATTCTTGGGTAATTGTTGAAGGCATTTCTCTTCTTTTAGAAATGATGTTCAAAAAATGAGAGGAAGACTTCCTAGGTAGTAACTGTAACCACAAGAAACCCACAAAATCACAAAGTCTTTCATTGCTTCTCCCACTGATTAAGACAAAGGACACCGTAGGATTAAGCGCAGTCCAAAGTCTCCACCTAAAACTACAACATAGTAAAGGATTACGAAGGATAAAGAAAGCTCAAAGTCTCTCTAGTATCCTTTACACAAAACATAGACTGAAGACAACTATGGTAGCAAAAATTCTCCCACAGTCAGCTTCAAGGCACCTTCCAGCTTATTTCCACTTGTTCTGCTTGTTTGATTAAATGGACAAGACTGTATTTAGGAAATAGACATAAGGACAATTTCCTAAATGACACAAGTTATTTCAACACAAAGTTTGAAAGGTCACTTGCTTTCTCATTCACTTGACAAAATATGATTAACAGTCTGAGCTCAAAGTCGCAAGAATGCCTTTCAATTTAGGCAGAGCTTTGCTTCTGATAACAGAGAGATCTCTTTTATATGAAATGAGAGATTACAATATATAGCATCATAAGAAAGACTTGGGTACTTGTTTTCATGAAAATGGCCCATGCTAAATTGAATGCATTGAATATTTGTGAAAGGGCCATGTCAAAATAGGTCATTGGCCTTGACTTTGGTGTTCTGAATCATCTCAAATGTCTCTTCCTAAGCATGGGTTATCTGGTCTTCTTTATGACACTTATACATCTGTCCATTTGTCTTTAATTAAAGCAAAAAAATAGGCCACACCTTTGAATGTTTATGTTCTCTGATGTCCACCTACTGGAAATAACTCTCTTATAAATATTTCTAAATTTCTTGCAGTCATTCCCTCTTTCCTTGCCATGTTTTGTCTCTTCCTGGCAATCTGAAGCTCTTAGGGCTATCTTCTCACTTTCTGTTGGCCCCTTCGGCTCCTTTCTAGGCTGGTCACTGAGTTTGTTCTCAGGTCTTTTGAAAATCAATAGTTATTCCATCACCCTAAAATTGACATCTATGGGGATGTCACTGGTCACTTTGAACCTCTTTAAACCTTGAACCTTGAACTCTTTTGGTTTAAAGGTTCAAGGATTGAATGTTTTATAAAGGGCCACATTCACTCTCTTTTTCTTCTTTGGTTGAACAATTTCTTTAAACCATTTGATTGAAATTCTTTCTAGAATTTTCTGCTTCCTTCATTTGCTCAAAGCTTCCTTTCAAACTTTAAACTCTTTGAACCCTTTGAACCATTTCCATTTAAAGTTCAATAGTTCATTGGTTCATTCTATTTCTTTGAATCCTTTGAAGCTTCAAACTTTCTGGATCCTTTCCTTTTCTAAGTCCGTTGAATTCGTTGAACCTTTAAACTCATTGAACCTTTGAACCTAGTGAAGGTGGGGTTCAATGTTTCAATGGTTTAAAGTGGTTCATTCTAATTGTTTGAATCCCACCATTAAGTCTTTTGATTGAACCTTTGCATTGAACCATCCTCAAAACACTAAGGAAATGCCTTAAGTGTTTTGAACTTCACTTTGAGAAAGCCTACCTATTGAACCTATGATTTCCTTAGCTAAAAAGGCTTGAATTTAAAAAAACTTAACTACTCAAAACATTTTGAAAGAAAGAAAGAGACCATTTTGGTCTGCAAGACCAAAATGGTTGGTATGTTTTCCATAAAAATAAGTGAGGGATTTTGGGAACAATAGTTGGCTCTAGTTAGGGAACTTCCATCAATTGAAAATAGAAGCAATTAAAGGGAGTAGAAACTAGAATCTCAGTGCCTTCATTTATGCCATTGGGCTATGGAGTCATGCTACCCAAAAAGAAAGGCACCAAAAATAAATGAACAACATAAAAAAAAAAGGAAGACTATACAAAAATTATACATATGTACAGCTGGACTTATCTGATACTTCAAGGATTGAAGTGCTTTAGATGCTACCCACTATGAGGCAGAGTAAATGGCATTCCATCTTGATATTTTAGCAATAAACTATTTTCACCATTTAGATGATGAATGGAAAATGGGCCTCTTCGTAAGGAATCCAATTTTCCATGAATTCCTTTTGGTTCTCTCCTCTTGTCCCACAACAAGACTTGATCTCTAATCTAAAAATCATGGATCCCTGCTTTTTGGTCAAAGAGTCTCTTTACCAAGATTTGATGTGCAGCAATTCGGTCCACTACCATAGTTCATTGCTTATTTAGCTTAGTTAAACACATGATCCTCTTATTAATGGAACTTTTAAAAGTTGAATCTTCTACTACCTTTGTCAATTTCAATGATGGTAATTCTAGGGTGATTGGTACCTCTGCATTAAGACCATACAAAATTTGTAATGGGGACATACCTATCACCCTATTTGGAGTAATCATGTCTGCGCATAAAGTGTCAAGCAATGCTTTATGCCAAGTTCTTTGATTGTCATCTACCAACTTCTTGATAATGGTCATCAGGTTCTTGTTGCTTGATTTTGCTTGACCATTTCCTTGCATATAATAGTCAGAAGAGTGGGAGAGGATAATCCCATAATAGTAGTAGAAATGGGTGATCTCATAAGAAGAGAAACATGATGTATTATCTATTACAATCTTAGTTGGGACCCCAAACCTGGAAATGATGTTTTCCTTGAGGAAATTACATATTACTTCTAAAGTAGCATGCTTGATTGGAATGGCTTCCACCCACTTGGTAAAGTAGTTTATGGTTGTAAGTACATAATCATGTCCAACACTCAAGGATGGATTTACAATGCTAATGAAATCAATTCCCCATTGATAAAATGGCTCTTCTATCACCACAGGCTTGAGAGGTAACACAGCCAACTTGGGTTTACCAACAAACTATTGACATAGCTCACATCTACACACCCAAGCGTATGAGTATTGAAAAATAGTAGGCCAATAGTACCTGGCTCATAGAATCTTATGGGTAGTTACAAGTGCAAAAAAATGTCCTCCACAAGCCAAATTGTGGAAGGACTCCAAAAGTTTGTCCTAATGTGCTTTATCCATGTAGTGAAGGAATACCCCATCAAGGTTCCTCTTATATAGACCATTGTCCCACAAGACAAAGTTGGTATATTTTAACTTAACAATCCTCTTTTCTTTATGATACATGTGAGCAGGACACTCACCATAGGTAAGGAAATGAGAAATATTTGAATACCACTCATTCATAGTGGTGACAAAGAGAACTATTGGTAGGTATTCAACTTATGTTTCTTCATGCTCTAATTTTTTTGGTATGTTATCAACAATTAATTGGTAGAGACCTCTTCCCCACATGAGCTTCATAAGTTTGATAACAAGCTCAAACTCCTAGATTTTGGAAAACCAATTACTCCTTTTAGTTCCAAGCTCTTGCTGAGTCATGATAGACATTACTGTTGTATCAAGAACCAAAGCAACAGTGTGTGAGTTCAAGATGTAAAAATGGAAGTGATTTACCACCTTTACCATAGCATAGGCATGCTTCTCCATGATTGAATACTTTAGCTCATGAGCTGTGAGAGGATAACTCATGAAAGATATGGGAGATTCCATACCTTCTTAATTGTATTGAACTAAAATGGTTGAAAGAATGTGTTTAGAATAATATATGTACATCATGAAGTCTTTGGTGTAATCAGGATAAACCAAAATTGGGGCATGGGCAATAGCTTCCTTGATGTCTTGAAATGCTAACTTGCCTTCTTCAGTGCAGCTAAAAGTGGCTTTACCCTTCATCATATTGACAATGTGGTGAGTCTTCTCTATGAATTTATGAATGAACCTTCATAGAAAATTCACCTTTCCAAATAAAGAGTGGACTACGGTCTTACTAGCAGGAAGAACAAGCTCTTGTATGGATTTAACCCTTTTTAGGTCAATCTTTATGCCTTCTCAGGATACAGTGTGACTAAGAAGTCTACCTTCTGTAACCCCAAAATTTGATTTCTTGGGATTAAGAGAAATACCATTCTACCTACATCACTCTATAACTTATTGTAGATGATTCACATGATCAGGATGATGCTTAGAAAAGACTGTTAAGTCATCAAATTATACCATAATGAACTTACCCATTTCATTTCTGAAAGCAAGATCTATCACTCTTTGAAAGGTGGCACCAGCATTGATCAACCCAAAAGGCATTTTGAGATATGAAAAGGTTACCCAAGGTGTTGTGAAAGTGGTCATATGCTGGTCTATTTCACCAACTTCCACTTGATTATATCCTAAAAAACCATCTAACATTGATAACATCTCAGTGCCAGTCACTGTCTATAGCAGTTGATCCTTGATGGGCAGGGGATAGTTGTCTTTTAAAGATGAATAATTTAGATTTCTAAAATCAACACACATGTGAATTTATCTATTCTTATTTCTCATAGGGACTATGTTCACAATCCAAGTGGAATAATAGATTAGGAAAATAATTATTTCATTCAGCATTTTTTGTATCTCTGGAAGAATAGTGCCTGATATCCTAGGGTTATTCTGCCTTTGCTTCTACTTGTGAGGTAATGACCCGATCTTGAGAGGAATTTCATGTTGGATTTATTTAGGTCTAAGATATTTAAGATAATCATAAGAATATGCCAAAACATTAATGTAATGGTGAAGCATAGTGATAAATTTGAGTTTTTCATCAAGGGTACAACAATTTCCAATGTTGACCATTTTTGAATTGTCTTCTATACTCAAATTTATTTGATCAAAATCCTTCAAGGATTTTGAATCCATTTTTTGTTCCTTGATAAATCTATCATGCTTGTCAAATAGTTTCTCAAGAGAAACTAATCCTTTGGGAATTTTATTCCCTTTGAGCTGAAGGAACTCTTCATCAGCTTTTGAATTTGTCTCCAGAGCTGACTCTCGCGATGGAGATTCACTACCTTCAAATTTAAGCTTTTCAAAGCCATATATTTATTCTAGAAAAGAAATAATTTGGTTTTCACCATTGAACACTTGATAATGGTTGGCATCATTAGGTACACTTGGTCAAAAGACCAACTCGATAGTGTACTTGTTACCTTTAAAATCTTAGTAAGGGACCAAGAGAGTTGTAGAGACGGCCAATGAATCTATATGACTGTTGAATTCTCTAGCCATGGAAAAAATACTAAAAGCATGAAAGATTTCAATGCAGTCCCACACTAGATTGTGATAATGTCACAATCTCTCATTCTTGGTTTAATACAAGTTTATCACATAACAAACCACCAGCTTAGCATCTCATTTGACATGAAGAAGTTTAACACCTTTATCTTGAACAACCTTCAACTTGAGTAGCAGTGATTCATATTCGGTAGTGTTGTTAGTGTTGTTGAACTGAAATTTATATGCATAGAGGAAAATATCTCCTTGTGAAGATATCAAAACTACTCCAACTCCAGAACTGGTAGAAGAGTTGCTGTCATCAAATTTTAAAATCCAAACATCATTAGAATCTGATCCTCTTTTAGATTTTTCTTCATCAGGAAGAGAAGATCCTTTTTCATGTGTACTATGCCCTACTAATTATTTTGATGTCTTATCTATTTTTTTTTGATTTTCACCTATGGAACTTTCATCTGTTGAAATAGGAACATCTTCAGTAGTCAGAAAGTAATTACCCAAGCCTAAAGACTCAAACATAATTTAAGCTTCAAGGGCTAACATTTAGGTGACAATGTACTTTGATTTCTTCTCAAGAAGTAGCCTTTACATGACACCCTTGACATGGATCCTTGCCTCAAACAGGTTCATGCTCAATTCTCCACCAACATCTTTACAAAAATTTTGCCCAAGTAGAATGTCATAGGAGGTTGAGACGTCAGCCACCAGGACTGTCATTTTGATTCTCTTATTTGGGAAGGCCACAAATGCAAATGAAGAATCTTTGATTTGTCCCAGTAGAGTCACTTTTTTATTTTCCATGGAGAAACATCTCCCAAAGATCTTAGTCAGCATGATACCAAGAGAGTCTACCACCTTGGCAGGCATGACATTGTCAGATGCACTAGAATCAATTATGTAATTATTTAGCTGATGACTATTTATCAGGAGGGAAACATAAAATAGTTGTCTTCCTAGGGACAGTTGGAGGAGTAATCAAAATATTATTTTGGGTAGGTGTGTTCTTTGCAAGAATAGGAGTTACTTTCAAAATTTCTTATCCTATAGGGATGGTTTTATTCTTGACGCATTGAACTAACCTATCCAACTGCTTAGGGTTGGATTACAAAAATTCAAACTCAGACATTTGAATTTTGGTCTTCTTAGCATGGTCAATTATATCAAATGATTGAAATGAATTCAAAATAGAGGAAGGCAGTCCATCAATCTGCCTTTTACTGGGTGTAGGACTGGTCTGTAAATTTAAAGTAGAAGGTGAAGGAATATTTGAGGTACTTATTTTTTTAGTGATTACTAGGTCCTTTCATTGGAAAGGTAGAGAAGCCCCTTGTTTAACAATTGAAATTTTTGGTTGAGATTCTTCCCTTATTTTTCCTTTATCTGCTTGTTGAGCTAACTAGTTTTGGGACCTAGTAAATACAACGTATGATCCATCAAATGCTTCTCCTTTACTTCTGGGTTCATCCTGGTAATTCAAGAAACCAATGTTGGAGTCATCATCTAATTCTTCTTGGCCTTATGCAAAGAGATCAGTTTTATCTTCTTGGTTTAACTTAGGTTGGAAAGAAAAATTAGATTCAATTTCAAGATAAACAACTGCTGAGTTAGTTGGTGCTGCTTCAATGTCAAGCTTCCCTGGCGGGGGAGGAAGGCAATTTGGTTACCTTTGATTTCTGGCAGCATTGCCCTAATATGACTAGTTGTAAAATTTCCACCTTGGTATATCTTGATAAGAAGGAGGAGCAAACATCCCTTGTGCCATTTGCTTTTCAGAGCTAGCAATTCATTTGATAGCTTTTGCACCATAGGATTAGTGGTGCCTGTAGAAGAATATTCAGAAGATGAAGAATATTTATTTCTATTAGGATCTCTTCTTATCTTTCCTACCAAGATAAGGTCATCTTTAACCTCAGTCACCAAAATTTGAACTACAAAAAGATCTATGTGGCTAGCCCACCTCAATAGGAAACTCACTTCAGGAAGCTAAGAATTGATGAAGAAGCATTTGAGATTCTCAGGTGTTGGCTTAGCAATTATGGGAATCCTATTCCTCAACTTGTCAAATTTAGAAATGAAGTCTCTCATGGGTTCATGAGCCTCCTTCTTCATTTGTGTAAGCTAGGCTAACAAGGCTTGTGCATCTTCTACAAGTTTGAATCTAGCCTCAAATTTAGCCTTGAGAGTGTTTTAGTCAGTCATTATTTATGCTTTCAAATGATTAAACTAATATGTATCAGTGCCTTGCAATGTTTTCACAAATATTTTGACTACAATGTATTCATATTCAACACCTATCACACCAAAGGCTGCAATATGTTCATCAGGATGAACCTTTCGATCACCATAAAACTTGGGAAAATTCTTTCTTAAACTACGGGGTAGTTCATGTAGAGGTGGGGTTAGATTCAAAGGACCAAACATATTACCCTAGGGGCCTTGAGCTACCATGATGTGGCTATTGAAGTGAGGGATAATAAATCTCTATGGGATATGTATAGACAAAGCTCTGTTAGTAGAGGAAAGAGAAACTTTGCCTGGTGTTGGGGATCAACCAACAATGGATTACACTTGTGAAAGCAATAAACGTGGAAATAAATTAGATAGATAAGTAACTAGAATGATAAATAGCACAGAACAAGATATACAAGAAAACACCCTGAAAACTTGTATTAAAACTCTTTACAATAGGAATATAATTGAAGAAACTTCATTCTTCCACACCTCTCTCAGATGCACACAAGATCTCTCACTAGATCTCTATTCCTCAAGAGCTCTCTCTCAAGTACAATCAAATCCAACAACCTGGATTGATGCAACTCAGTACTGTCCTTCAAACATTCACAATGTTCTACTCATACTATTCAACTCACTAAGCTAAGAAGATCTTTCCTACATATAGAAATAGGAAACTTGAGCATGCTCTTACAACAAACAGTTAAGCATCTTGAACAAGGGCTCTAAAAATAATATTGCTAATAATAGAGATGCGAGCTTGAGTCTACAACTCAAACTCATCATGCAAACACTCGCTTCTGTCCTCGAAAATCACTTTCTGGACACACCGGTAACCGACGTCAGTTCCTGCCTGTTCGCCTGTGACCATCGCCGGCTGACCCTACTGCCGACGTCGGTGCCTCTGTAACTGCAACTGACCAATGTCGATCACTCCTGACCAACGCCAGCGTTTGTGTAGACCCGAACCTGTTTTTTATGCTCCTTGGTGAAGCTTTTAGCTCCACACCCTAACAATCTCCCACTTGGAGATAAACAACTGCACCAGTACCTGTACAGCAACATCTTCTAGCTCCTCCATCTTCAACTCAATCATGAAGACCAATAGAAGTTGAATGAAGATTCAACTTCTCCTTAGTAACCGGCTTTGTTAGCATATCAGCAGGATTCTTGTCTGTATGGATCTTCTCCAGCTTCAACTCACCATCTTCCAATACCTGCCATATGAAGTGGTACCTTAGCTGTATGTGCTTGGTTCTTGAGTGAAAACTTGAGTTCTTAGCCAAATGGATTGCACTCTGACTGTCACTATACAATCTGCAACTCCCATGCTCCCTTCTAAGCTCTTCCATGAACCGTTTCATCCATATCATCTCCTTGCTAGCTTCTGTAGCTGCAATATACTCTACTTCTATAGTTGACAAGGCTACAACCTTCTGCAACTTAGATATCCAACTAACCGCCGTTCCACCTATAGTAAAAACATAACCTGTGGTGCTCCTCCTACCATCCAAATCACCTACCATATCTGAATCTACATAACCATGTAGAGAAGTATTTGAACCTCCATAACACAAGTGTCTACTGCTGGTTCCTCTCAGATATTTAAGGATCCATTGAACTGCCTTCCAATGTTCCTTACCTGGATTGGCCATATACTTGCTTACTACTCCCACTACTTGGGCAATATCTGGTCTAGTACACACCATTGCATACATCAAACTTCCTATCGTAGAAGAATATGGAACCTTACTCATGTACTCTACCTCATCATGTGAATTAGGACATTGTTCTTTTCTTAACTTAAAATGTCCAGCCAAAGGTGTGCTTACTGATTTAACATCCTGCATATTGAACCGTTTCAACACCTTGTCCACATAATCTTCTTGAGACAATATCAATCTATGATTTTTCCTGTCCCTATTAATGCTCATGCCAAGGATTTTCTTAGCTGCTCCCAAATCCTTCATAGCAAACATTTGAGCTAATTTCACCTTAAGCTCAGAGATATCCTGCATGTGAGATCCTGCAACCAGCATATCAACTACATACAACAATAGAATAATATATCTACCGTTATCAAATCTCTTAAAATATACACAATGGTTAGATTGACATCTAATGTAGCCATGCTCAGTCATAAACCTGTCAAATTTCAAATACCATTGCCTAGGAGCTTGCTTGAGGCCATACAAGCTTTTCTTCAACCTGCACACCAACTTCTCCTTACCCTTGACCTCAAAACCTTCTGGCTGTTCCATGTAAATTTCCTCATCCAAATCTCCATGAAGAAATGCTATCTTAACATCTAGCTGCTCAAGATGCAAATCCTCAAAAGCAACCAAAGACAATACAACCCTTATAGAAGTCATCTTAACAACAGGAGAAAAATTCTCACCAAAGTCAATACCTGGCTTTTGTGCAAATCCTTTAACAACCAATCTAGCCTTATATCTCATCTATCCATCCTCACCTTCCTTCAACCTGTAGGTCCATCTGTTCTTCAGTGTTCTCTTACCAGCTGGCAATTCAACCAAATCCCATGTTTGGTTTTCTCTTAAGGACTCCATCTCCTCAACCATGCCACGCTCCCACTTACTCCTGGACTCCACCTGTAATGCTTCTTCAAAACTCTCTGGTTCTCCACCATCAGTTAGAAATAAATAATATAAGGAAGGGGAATATCTAATTGGAGGCTTACTTACCCTTTCAGACCTCCTGATGGGTGTCTTGGACTCGTTCTCAACATGCTGTCCACCCAAATTTTCTGACAGTGACCGACCTCGGCCACCTGTAGACCTGTTACTGGCCGATGCTGGTTCTTCCTAGACGATGCCGGTGCCTGGTCTACCGACGTCGGTCTCTGTATGACTGACATCGGTTTCTGTACTATCGATGCCGATTCCTAACCTACCGACGTCGGTCTCTGTGTTTTCTTGTAAGTGATTATTTCTTTTTCCCGCGAGCTCATTTTGGACCATAACTTCGTCCAACTCTCCATTGCTCTGCCCAGACTGATCTAGCTTCCTCATCTAATCACCATACATCACTCTTTCATTGAAAACAACATCACGGCTCCTAATTACCTTGTTAGTTCCTAGATTCCAAAATCTGAAACCAAAATCATCTGAGCCATAGCCAATAAATGTGCACCTCATAGACTTAACATCAAGCTTCTTTCTATTTTCCTTATCTATGTGCACAAAGGCTTCACAACCAAAAACTTTGAGATATGATAGATCTACCTTTTTACCTATCCATGCCTCTTCTGGAATTCCACCATCCAGAGCTGTAGAGGGTCCTCTGTTAATCAGGTACACTACGTGTCGACTGCTTCTGCCCAAAACTCTAAGGGCAACCCTACATGCAATCTCATACATCTTGCACGCTCCATAATAGTTCTGTTCATCCTTTCAGCAATACCATTCTATTGAGGTGTCCTTGGAACCGTCTTTTGCCTACGGATTTCGTGAGTGTAAGAATACCAGTTAAACTTAAGACTGCAGAACTCACCGCCATTATCAGATCTCAAGCACTTTAATCTTCTGCCTATTTCATTCTCAACCATAGCCTTCCAAATCTTAAAAGTCTCAAAAACATCATATTTCTTTTTAATACAGTAGATCCATACCTTTCTTGTGGCGTCATCTATGAATGTAACATAGTACCGTGATCTGCCAATAGAGGCTACCTGAGCCGGTCCCCACACGTCTGTGTGAACAAGCTACAACTTCTGCCTTTTCTTAGTAGACCCAGTCTTGAGAAAACTAACCCTTTTCTGTTTTCCAAATACACAATGCTCACAAAATTCTAGATCCATACTTTTCAAATCTGAAAGCATACCTTTAGACTTAAGAATTGACATCCCCTTCTCACTCATGTGGCCAAGCCTTGAGTGCCACAATTTAGCATCCACATCTGAAGTAGATAAAACTGAAGGAGATTTGTTAGTAACACAATTACACAAATAGAGAGTACCTTCTCTCTTACCTCTGGCCATAACAAGTGCACCCTTGGTCACCTTCCAAGAATCTGCTGTGAGAGTTACTGTACAACCCTCATCACCTAGCTTACCTGCAGAAATCAAATTTCTCTTCAAACTAGGAACATGCATCACATCTCTCAACACCCATGTGTTGCCATTCTGCATCTTCAGCTGCACTTTACCTTTGCCAATAATCTTACAAGGCTCATCATCTCCTAAGTACACTATTCCAAAATCTCCATGGATATAGTCACTGAAATATTCTCTGTTAGGGGTAGCATGGAAGGATGCACCAGAATCTAATACCCAAGATTCTACATTATTATACAAAGAGAAAATAAGAGCATCCTGTGCAATACCTGCAACCTTTTTCTCTTGCTTTCCTTCGTGCTGATTCTCCTCCTTAGGATTTGACTAGCAATCTCTGCTTATGTGCCCCAACTTTCCACAGTTCCAGCATTGTGGCCTTCTGCCATTTCTGGATTTGGATCTGCCTCTTCCCTTAGACTTAGATCTTGATCTCCTCTTGCTCTTTTCTTTTTGCCTTCCCCTGCTTTCGAGATTTAAAGCATTCCCAGATGTCTCTTCTGTGCTTTTCCTATGAATTTCCTCATTCAAAATAACACTAACCACATCCTCTACTTTTAAAATATTCGAAGCAGATGCAGTATTAGAAACTGCCATTACCAAGCCATGCCAGCTTTTAGGCAAAGAACATAATATTAAAAGAGCTTTTATTTCATCTTCAAATACAATATTGACTGAACTTAATTGGTTAACAATACCATGGAAATCATTCAGGTGATTAGAAACAGATCCACCTTCTTGCATATGCAAATTAAATAACTGCTTCATTAAATATACCTTATTGGAAGCTGAGGGTTTTTCATACAAATTTGCTAACGTAGTCATTAACTCTACCATAGTTTTTGCCTGTGACAAATTAGATATCACAGTGGAGGCCAGACTCAGTCTTATAGACCCAAGAGCCTTTCTGTCAAGAACTTCCCATTCTTCATCCTCCATGTCCTTGGGCTTCTTTGCTATCCCACCTAACGGTAAGTAAAGATCCTTCTGATACAGATAGTCCTCTATCTACATTCTCTAGTGTTGATAGTTCTTGCCATTAAACTTTTCCATTCTCAACTTACTTTCTTCTGCCATTACTTCTCCCACTCAAACAGAAATCCCTGCAGAAACCCCTGTGAGCAACCTGTAATCCAAACACACTACACAGATCTGAACCACCTGTTAGTGAACCTGAGCTCTGATACCACTTGTTGGGGATCAACCAACAATGGATTACACTTGTGAAAGCAATAAACGTGGAAATAAATCAGATAGATAAGTAACTAGAATGATAAATAGCACAGAACAAGATATACAAGAAAACACCCTGAAAACTTGTATTAAAACTCTTTACAATAGGAATACAATTGAAGAAACTTCGTTCTTCCACACCTCTCTCAGATGCACACAAGATCTCTCACTAGATCTCTATTCCTCAAGAGCTCTCTCTCAAGTACAATCAAATCCAACAACCTAGATTGATGCAACTCAGTACTGTCCTTCAAACATTCACAATGTTCTACTCATACTATTCAACTCACTAAGCTAAGAAGATCTTTCCTACATATAGAAATAGGAAACTTGAGCATGCTCTTACAACAAATAGTTAAGCATCTTGAACAAGGGCTCTAAAAATAATATTGCTAATAATAGAGACGTGAGCTTGAGTCTACAACTCAAACTCATCATGCAAACACTCGCTTTTGTCCTTGGAAATCGCTTTTTGGACACACAGGTAACCGACGTCGGTTCCTGCCTGTTCGCCTGTGACCGTCACCGGCTGACCCTACTGCCGATGTCGACACCTCTGTAACTGCAACTGACCGACGTCGGTCGCTCCTGACCGATGCTGGCATCTGTGTAGATCCGAACCTATTTTGTATGCTCCTTGGTGAAGCTTTTAGCTCCACACCCTAACACCTGGTATTGGGGACTTGATGTTTGTAGGAGGAAAACTCCTAGTTCATTGAAGGTGAGATGGTGGAGGAAAAATATCAAAATTATTTAGCTACACCAACTCAAATATAGGGTCAACAATACCTTGAGCTCTCTGGGTTCATGTGTATGGTGGATCTGGTAGAGTGTAAAATGAAAATGGAAAAGAACTGGAAATGCTTTAATTTGGAACTTGAGGCTTCAAATTGCTTATTCTTCCCTAGCGGAGTCACCAAAAATTATTGGGTGAATATTTTGTCACCAGGCGACTGATGGAAAAATGGTTACATCAACCACAACATAAGGAGATTTATGTGATAAAATAGGTGTTGTGACCACATCTAGAATGAGATAAATCTCTCTTCTAAGCAAGGGAAGGTTCCCTATAATTTATTTTGTGTGTGTGTGTGTGTGTGTGTGTGTGTGTGTGTGTGTGTGTGTGTGTGTGTGTGTGTGTGTGTGTGTGTGTGTGTGTGTGTGTCTATATATATATATATATATAAGCTGAAAATACAAATAGGGGTGAAATCATACCATCCATCTCTCTTTTTTCAGAGATGATGTTCACAAAATAGAGGAGAATTCTTGGGTAATTTCTGAAGGCATTCTCTTCTTTTAGAAATGATGTTCAAAAAACTAGAGGAAGACTTCCTAGGTAGTAACTGTAACCACAAGAAACCCATGAAAGCACAAAGTCTTTCATTGCTTCTCCCATTGATTAAGACAAAGGACACTGTAGGATTAAGTGTATCCTAAAGTCTCCACCTAAAACTATAAAAGAGTAAAGGATTATGAAGGATAAAGAGAGTTCAAAGTCTCTCTTGTATCCTTTACACAAAACACAGACTGAAGACAATTATGGTAGCACAAAGTCTCCCATAGTCAGCTTCAAGACACCTTCCAGCTTATTTCCACTTGTTCTGCTTGTTTGATTAAATGGACAAGACTGTATTTAGGAAATAGACATAAGAACAATTTCCTAAATGACACAAGCTATTTCAACACAAAGTTTGAAAGGTCACTTACTTTTTCATTCACTTAAAAAATATGATTAACAGCCTGAGCTCAAAGTCTCAGGAATACCTTTCAATTTAGGTAGAGCTTCACTTTTGATAATAGAGAGATATATTTTATACAAAATTAGAGATTATAATATATAGCATCACAAGAAAGACTTGGGTGCTTGTTTTCATGAAAATGGCCCATACTGAATTGAATGCATTGAATATCTATGAAAGGGCCATGATGGAATAGGTCTTCAGCCTTGACTTTGGCATTCTGAATCATCTCAAATGTCTCTTCCTAAGCATGGGTTGTCTAGTCTTCTTTATGACGCTTACACAGTTGTCCATTCACTTTACTTAATGCAAAAAAATAGGCCCCACCTTTGAATGTTTATGTTCTCTGATGTCCACCTGGTAGATTGTTCCACCTACTAGAAATAACTCTCCTACAGATATTTCTAAATTTCCTATAGTTGTTCCCTCTTTCCTTGCCACATTTTGTCTCTTCCTGGTGATCTGAAGCTCTTAGGGCTATCTTCTCGCTTTTTACTAGCCCCTTCGACTCCTTTCTAGGCTGGTCACTGAGTTTGTTCTTAGGTCTTTTGAAAATCAACAATTATTCCATCACCCTAAAATTGATGTCTGTAGGGATGTCACTAATCACTTTGAACCTCTTTGAACCTTGAACCTTGAACTCTTTTGGTTTAAAGGTTCAATGGTTCAAAGGTTCGGTGATTGAATGTTTTATAAAGGGCCGCATTCACTCTCTTTTTCTTCTTTGGTTGAACCATTTGATTAAACTTCTTTCTAGAATATTCCACTTCCTTCATTCACTCTAAGCTTCCATTCAAAATTTGAACTCTTTGAACCCTTTGAACCTTTGAACTATTTCGGTTCAAGGTTCAACGGTTCATCAGTTCATTCTATTTGTTTGAATCCTTTAAAGCTTTGAACTTTTTGGATCCTTTCCTTTTATAATTCCATTGAAGTCATTGAAACTTTGAACTCATTAAACCTTTGAACCTAGCAAAGGTGGGGTTCAATGGTTCAATGGTTCATTCTAATTGTTTGAAGCCCACCGCTACGTCTTTTGATTGAACCTTTGCATTGAACCATCCTCAAAACACTAAGGAAATGCCTTAAGTGTTTTGAAATTCACTTTGAGAAAGCCCACCTATTGAACCTATGACTTCCTTAGCTAAAAAGGCTTGAATGTTTGAAAAATTAACTACTCAGAACATTTTGAAAGAAAGAAAGAGACCATTTTGGTCTGTAGGACCAAAATGGTTGGTATGTTGTCCACAAAAGCAAGTGATGGATTTTGGGAACAACAGGTATAATCCCATCAAACTTGAGCTCATTTTTAGACCAAAACATAGTTTCTCCCATTGAACTTGAGTTTTTTTATCATTTAATTTGGGAACCCTAATAATTAAATAATTATTTTCTCAATGTTTAAGTCTTTGGGCCCCTTTTAATAGGATTATGAAATGTTAATAAGGAACACAACATGCCCACCACCTATGGTGGTTAAAATTTAATTTTTGACTCTAGGTATATCTACAAAGAGGATTAATTATTATGTCATTAAATTAATGAATAATAACCTATCCATCATGCCTTAATAAATTCTTTGTGATAAGTTACAAACTAAAAGCACTATATTGTAATTAACTAGAGGGGAAGTTACAAACAACACCAACTTACTTAATATGACCTCAAAGGCACAAATATTTACATATTATCTCAACCAATATGGTTACCATAATTCATTATTAAAAAGAATAATAACATTATGTAGTATATTAAAAAAACTATACAAATGATCACATAGACATTCAATCAAATTATAAATAGACAACTCAACATGTGTGTATAGTTATTCTAAAATGATGGATCTACCCCTAATTATCATGATCTAAATCATTATCCCATATGATTATCTCCCTTATGGTTATAATATGAGATAAAAGACAAGATCTATCTTGTATCTACTTCAGATAGAAAGAGAGTAATTAGTGCATTTCAATCATATATGTCAGAAAAAGTGAAATTAATTGACTCTAAAATATATAATAAATGAAGTTGTGGCATAAATTTATAATGTAAAATTAAATTAATAATTAACACACATTTTATATGAAATACATATGTTAAAATTAAATATCCAAAAATGAAATATAAAATATCTATACATAAAATCAATCAAAACTATATAAAGTTGAAGAATCACATTAACTAATAGTCTGAGCTACTTATTAATGATAATAAATTTCTATTAAGGGCAAGATGGGATGTAAAATCCTTCCCCTCTTGGAAAATTCAATGTCTTGATGATGTTATTAAGACTAACATAATATCAACTATCATAAGTTTAACATATTTAATGAAATAAATGTGGAAATAGTCTATGGAACTCCTCATTATCATCCTAGGTGGAATTATCTTCAAAATATTGGTTCCAAGGTCTTATTGATCCACTTATATATTAAATAAGTTAAACTTGTGTGTCTTGATTATTCTAACGGGTTCTATTGTTACCACTCCTGGATCCATCACATGTAAAGGATAAGCGACACATTTTAAAAAATAAGACATGTAAAATATTATGTATTTAAGTAAGTGCTAGTAAAAAATCAATTCTATAAGTAATAGGGTCAATTAATTCTAGAAACTCTAAAGGTACTACATATTCAGGGGTCAATTTTTCTAACTTTCTAAACTTGATTGAACTCCTTTGGGGTTTTACTTGTAGAAAAATATTATCTGTAGATGAAAAATGTCGTGTTGTTCTTTTTAGATTATCATAACTCTTATACTTGTTATTAACTTCAAAAAATATTTTATGAATGAAATTTACATGCTCATCCATTTCCACAATAAATTCAGGCCCTGCATTAATTCTATCTTCTAGGTATTCTTTACTTTATACCATATAAGGCTTCAAATGGTGTCATTCTCAGAGCTGAATGGAAAGAGTTGTAAGAAAACTTGACTAATAGAAGATTTTATTTCCACTTAAAATTTTGGTCCATAAAATACATATTCAATAAATATTCTATGACTTTATTTTATTTTTATGTTTTCCCATCTCTTTATGATAGGCTATATCAAAGATGAGTTATGTTCCCAAGGATGAATTTAAACTATGCCAAAATATAGATGCCATAATATATCCTTATGATAAATAATTTTATTTAGAATTCCATTCTATTTGAAAATTTCATGTATAAACCCTCAAGATAATACTAAAACAGAATCCTTACGATTGATAACTTGAGTTAGATATGGATGCCCATTCCCAATAAACATCTTTTATGTAAAAGCAATGAATAAATGGTGAAACATTTATTCATGGAGTGTTATTTTGTCTCCAAAATAATGGATTTCATGTTGTAAAATTTTAATAGCTTATGCACCAAAATTGACTCTCTTATTGACTTAATATAAATGTGTAAGCCACTCTAAAATTTACTTAATTTAGAATTTCTATCCTACATTTCTCTACCCCATCTCTTTTTTGGAATTTGTAAGAGTAAGAGTAATTGCCTCTTTTAAAATAAAATGGTCTACTAGAAAGCTACAACTTATCAAATTTATGAGGCCATAAAAAAAAGGATCGCATTTGCATCAAATAAAATAATTCAACTCAATGAAATAGTCTATATCATTTTCAAAAGCTAGAAGCTTATTATTTTAGAGAAAGACCAAAATTTAAAGTGGATAGATCCTAGGTCAAGTGTATGAAACTAGCAAAATCCTTGGTTGAAGATAAATTTTGATGGTGCAGTAAAAGGAAATCTAGGAATGATAAGAGGAGGGGGGGTCATAAGGTATTATTAAAGTATGGTGGTTGCAACCCTTTTAAGACCATTGTGGGTTCAATCTAACCATGTCTATGAAGCTATAATGGCATTTGGGGAATCTAATTAAAAACAAAGTTGAAAATTAAAAAAACTTAAATTTGAAGGGGATTAAATGAATATCCTAATTTTCTTCAAATAAAAATTTACCCAAATGTTCCATCCAAAATGAAATAGAGGATGAAAAAAGGTTTCTACAATAATTTAAGGAAGTTTCAATATCCCATGTCTATAAATAAGGGAATAAATGTGCAGACAACATAACCAATATTGGAGTCTACAATTCTTACTTTAATCAATAGTCTAAAATTAAGGTCTTTCATATCATGTAATCAAAGTCATATTGAATTATGTGTTAAATGAGTTAAGAATAGATGAGGGAGTGTAATCCAATAATAACTCAATATAAATTATTAGTATCACAACCCATGAAATATCTTGCAATGATGATAATGCTCATTGTAAGGTAAGGAAAATAAGTTTCAAGCATAGGAGAAAAGATCCAAGTGACTTAGTCATTAATCATTCTATCATGCCAGGTGTTGAGAGAGTAGTAGTTAATCTATGTTCTACCTATAACAAGATCCTGTGGATAAAAACTATTTATACAATGTGAGGTGAATGAGATAGGATTGAACCATTACCTTTTGATAAATCTATGAAAGACCCATCCATGTGGTAAAAATTTATCATGAAAATTTTTGGGTCTAAACCTATTATTTCTAAAGATTTTATGAAGGGTTAGGATGAGAGGAAGGTCAAAATTCAAGTAACATGGATAAAAATTACTGAGGAATTAATTAGAGAAGTCGTAGGAATGGGTTGTGAAAGAACAAAGGCATTAAAGGTTAAAAGGTGCAAGGAAGAACCAATGAAAATTTTATTCAACTCTAATAAATTTATTGAACCTAATTATAAAGTGTTAGGATAAATTAAAACCCATATTTATCCCCAAATTGCATAAAAGAGAAACTATGAAATGAATTAATCAAACATTCAAAAAATAAACCAAAACATACACATAACAAGAGACACCGGATTTAATGTGGTTCACCTAAAATGGGATACATCCACCAAACTTGTCCAGTATATAGTTTCCAATAATACAAGAGAGAAACAAAATCCTGTAACAAACCCTATTACACCTCTCTCCACTTATCTGCCTCCACTCTGTGTTTATTTTTCTTTTCTCACATCTCAGCCTTGTCTCAATACATTTTAGAGTGAAAAACACCTAAACATAACCTATACCATAAGATATGGAAACCTATAATGAAATAATCATCAAAATTTTAAATTTTTATCTTGCAAGACAATTAGGCTCCACACCTACCAAAAAGGCTTCCTCATAGTGGAGCTACTAAGGAAGTGGCCTAAAATCTATCTCTAGATCATGACATACATTAAATTTTAGGATAAGTATAGAATAATTTAGTTCCATCACTTCCTAATAATGAATAAATTTAAAGGTCACATAATTATCTTTTCCTCATATTTATTGAAGTTTTTATAGAGTTTTTAAAACTTTTGCAACTTGAATCCCACCACCAAGATCTTATATCAGGGCCAAATATTCCTAATTATTAAGAGGGGTTGGAATTTTTGGGGGACATATGACATTAAACCAATAGATATAAATAGTGTAGAGGGGGATATGGAAGGAAGTGATGAGGAATATATAGAGACTCAAGAGGAGGAGAATATGATATAATAGTCACAAGGGTCCTGATATGAGGATTCCTCTAACAAACCCAATTACACTCTTAATTGGAAGAAATTTAAAGGTAGAGATAAAATGATGAAATTTAAGGTAAAAGAGTATAATAATGAGATGGTTGAAGTATATAAAAACATATAGCCATCCACATATGGAAAAGGGATGGATAAAATGTAAAAGATTGAGTCTCACACGACCATGAACATAAAAAAATTAGATGTAGAGGAAAAAATGGAAAATTTGGAATCTAAAAAAACCAAATAACATCAATTGTTCAATGATATTAATGATCATTTTAATGTATTGAGGAATTATTTGGTACTATTAAATTATAAAGGTACTATCCTATGTGGTGGAGGGGGTAAAAATTAAGGACTTTGATAGAGTTGAGTGTAAGGGAAAACAAAGATGAAAAGGAAACCCAATATAAGAAGAGGTTCCATTAAAATATTGATGAAGGTATGATTAATATGGCCAAGAATAAATAGGGGTAATATGTGGCTAAAGTTTATAGTAAAATCACTCAACAAAGATGAGTGAGGCAGAAGTCTCAACTGAAGGCCCAAGTATGAGAACTAGGGAATACTTTGAAAAATTAGGAAGAAGGAATATGAAAGACATCGCCAAACCTATAACTTTGTTTTACTTAGACTCTAAGGAGTCTTACCCTTAACTTATTTCTGATTGATTTACTTATTTTTCTATGTTGGGTCAAGTCTTATGTATGCATTAAAGATTGGGGGAATATTACCAAAGGTGTAGTGTATTTTTGGATGAAGTCTGCCTCATTTTTTTGATAGCCTATAAGGTTATTGTCTCTTTTATTTTTTAATTTGATATTTTATTGAATATATTTTTATTATATAATGGTTACATAAACCAGTAAAACCTATTTACTAATCCTATGAAATAAAAAAGACTAGTGCATCATCTATTAAATTACCTGGTGTGAATGTGCCACCTTTTAAAGCTTATCAACCTTTACCAAAATGATATCATGCCTATTTATAAACATATTTATCCCTTGGATAAAGTAAATATTATAAACCTACCACTTCCATTATAGAATGTCATGGGGGTATAATAATGATGCCATATGAACATGTTAAGAAGATACCCATTTATACTATAAACATTTTAACACAAAGTTTGATACATATTTCTTGATTCCTTTTCCAAAAATATAATAGCCTCAAATATTCCATTAGGTTGGTCACCCTTGGATGACTAGAATAAATATATTTATGTAGCTCTCTAAGTATTTTGACTCTTAAATCGTCTTGATTTAGAACATAAATCCTTTGTTTAAATCTTAAAAATCCATTTTTATCAAAATTGAATCCTTCATACCTATGATCTCATGGATTTTTTGAAATATCATTCTTCACTTCTCATAAAATTTGTCTATTGGAGAGAATTTCAAAACCTATTATTGGAAATTTATTCAAATAGTATCCATTATTATTATCTATATTCTATGTCTAAGGGAGTCTACTACTATTTTATCTTTTCCATGTATATAAATTATGTCAAATTCATAGTCTACCATAAAATTGAGCCATCACCTTTTTTTAGCATTAAAATTTGATTGGGTGAAGATACACTTAACTCCCAATTTCTTAGTCTTGATATCAAAAAGTTTTACCAACATATAATGTCTCCAAACTTATAATTCATGAAATATGGTAGTTATTTCTAAATTATGTGGGGAATAATTTTATTCATAAGTATTTATATTTCCAAATTGTTAGGATAACACTTGACCCCCTTGGAAAAACACTCCTCCAAAAACATCCTCAGATGCATTTTTTACAACCACAAAGTGGCCATTTGGATAAGGAATACACAAAACTGGTAGAGATGTGAGCCTTTGCTTTAATATTTGAAAGGTTTCTTCACACTTGTCATTCCATATGAAACATTGATATTTTTATTACATAGAGGTAATGGGGTTAGATACTTTTGAAAAGTTAGGTATAAAATTTATTATTTACCCTAATAAACCCATAACAATATGCACATTGTCAAAATTTTATGGTATCAACCACTCCATATAGGATTTTTTAATGGATCTATGGAAATCCCTTTGAAAAAATTAATATGCCCCAAATATTATACTTTCATTTAGAGTAAAGTACACTTTAACAATTTTTGATAGAGTTTATACATCCTTAAGTGTTACAACCCTAATTGAAAATGTTTTAAGTGTTATTATTAATCCTTGGAACATATTAAAATATAATCTAATAAGATGAGTACAAAGTGACCTAGGTTTTACTTGTACACATTTTTTATAATATTTATTACTGTTACAAGTGCATTAGTTAGCTCAAATAGTAAGAATATAAACTCATAGTGTCCATATGTGTCATGAAAACAATTTTTTAAATATATTCCTCCTTTTACCTCCCCCAATGGTACCCTACTCTATGGTCAATCTTAGAAAATATTTTTACTTCTAGCTTTTGATAAATAAAAAATTTAATGCAAGGTAAATGATAAATGTTATTTATAGTTACCTTATTCAACATTATGTAGTATACACACAAATGAAGATTCCCATATTTTTTCTTAATGAACACCATGAATTCTCCTTAGGATGATAGACTGTGATGAATTAACCCTTTGGCTAACATATCTTAAAATTGATATTTTAACTCTACAAGCTCACTTATTATCATTCTATATGGTGCTTTATATTGAGAATCAAATCCCATAATGATATCAATTTAGAATTAAAATTACCTTTTGGGATGAATTCCAGGTAATTATTATAGAAGTAAATATTGATAATAATATAAAAATGGGTAATATTCAATGGTGGGTTCCTTATAATCTTGAACCTCATCAATATTGACCATAAAAATATCATGACCTTTTAGTTGAGATTTATTTAGATGTATAGCTAAGATTTTTATTTGTTTAAATTCATTTTGATTGCCTTGAATTTGATCTTGATTCCATTGATCATCCAAACAATCTAATTTCTTTGCAAAAAATCCACTTTATCCCTATGCCTCCAAATCTAGTTTACCCTTAAGACCAGATCATATGACCATAATAGGGATACATACAAGCATATTATAGTATTGAATCTAGGTAATTCCACTTATAATTCTACAAGACATTTATCAACCTCAACTTTTGATTAGTTTTTGTATTGTATAGTCCATGCATTTTTCACATGACCAACTTTTCTAGGAAGTTTATTACTAAAATGTAGAGAAATAAAACATTTAGTACCTCTAGTATCTATCAATATAATATCAAAATGACCAAATAATGTAACTGAAACCTCAATAAGTGAAATTTGTAAATCATCATGATTACTATTAACTATTCCTTGATTTATTTCCTAAAATGACCCCTGCTATGAGGAATAAGAATTAATTTTGAATTTTTTACCCATTTTCAATTATGGGAAATCCTTTGCATAATGGTCTCCTAAAAAATTAAGGTAAACTTGTAGTGGTCCCTTCATTTCTATTGAATTATCACATTTAAAACTATTTTGTATCCTCCTTGACCTAGGAGCATTATTATAACTTGGATTCTTATTATTGATTTTATTTTTAAAATCCCCATTTCACTTCAAATTATTATTTTAAAAATATGGCTTTAAACTACCAAACTTATTCTGATATCCATCTTTTACTTCAAAAAGATATTGAGATTTTGTTCTTATTTTACAAATTTTTCAAATACTTGATCCATGGAGTTTATTCCATGCACATCCACATTACATCCTATTTATGTATTCAACCCCAAAATAAAATTTTAGATTTGGAAAAATTCATATTTGTAAAATTATCCCATTATTTAGTCATCAAAAACTCCCATTTTTAATATTTAAAAAACATATTAGCTTTTAGTCAAAATAGAGTTATGGTAACTACCTTGCCCTGAACATAGCTACAAATTATTCCCACATAGTGGTAGTAGATTCAAGGCCCATTCACATTTTCTTGTTTACCCCCCATGTTATTTCATCTCCTTATAGTTGGTATGATACCCATACTTATTTTTTTACTTTTTAATAATTTGTATCTTAAATTATTTATTATTTTTATGACCAACCCTTAAGCTCCATCTCCCAACACTGGTCCATTAGTTTTTTATGGATTTACCTTCTTCATGTCATGAACCATTGATACTAAAAATTTAGCCCTTGCTACTTAGTTTTATTCAACATTATCTTTCTCTTGATTTCGTTTTTAATAATTCTAGTTTTCCTCTTGATCAACCTCCTCACCATGACCATGGACCTCTTATTCCAAGGCTTTTATTTTATCCCATGTCTCGTTGAGGGCTACAATGATATAGTTAATAATCATGTTATGATGTTAAATATTTGATGGATTTCCATTCATATTACTCCTTACACAAACCATATTACTATTATTTCAAACAATAAACACATGTATCAACAATAGTGGACTCATAAAGTCCTAAAATTTTAGCCTACACTTTGATACAACATGCAACAACCTGAATGGGTTTACAAGATAAATTATCAAATTTTAATAATAATAATAATAATAATAATAATAATAATAATAATAATAATAATAATAATAATAA
>JARHVA010005962.1:177500-482500 GCA_037957365.1 Torreya grandis | reverse complement strand
ATTCTCCTTCACTTTGCCATCATGCACAACTCACTCAACACAGATCTAAATCAAGAAATAGGTAAAGTCTTTTATTGCATCAAGAGGCAGTTATTACAAATGTTTGACATGGTTTTTCATAATCAAGATGAGCATATTTTTTAATATATTTGAGAGTCCCCTACTCTTCTAGATCAAAGAGTCCTTTTTAGAATCTAGAATCTGAAAGAGAGAGAGAGAGAGATTACAAATAGAAAGAATGGGTGATATAAAGAAAAGGAGAAGAGAGAAGAGGGAACATGTTAACCAAGAAAAATCAATGAGATTCCACCTTTTAATGAATTCTCCACCACACATAATCCAATCTAGACTAGCCCTTCATCAACAAGTTAACATGTATTTGCTCTAATTAGTCTTTAAGCTCTTTTCATTGGCTAATAAATGCACTAGAAGAAAAGAGTTTATTTTTAAGTTGATGGGTCTTGATCCTTTCAAGGAAGAAATATCTCAACAACATTGAATGATCCAAGTGATTATGTAACCACTAGATATCTTTTCTTTGATCTTCTATGCTATCTACCACTTGACTTGTTTATGAGGATAAAATATTCATATCTTGAATCTAGATAGATTCATGCCATGCCTACTTTATGTGGTGGTAGGTAACTTCTTGTTGAGGATATGACTATGTAAAATATGAGACACTTGTTCAAAACCATTCATTTCTACTCCTACTTCAATATCTAATCATATGTCTTAATATAGATTGAAAACCAATCTCATTTATTGGTTTTTATATAGCTATAATATCGATGAAAACATATGCTATGTATAGTCTTGTTTAAATAACTACTAGTCCATATTTGATCTCTGAAATAGGCCCTAAAATACTTATTTTACCTCTAAGCATTTATGAAATTCAAGAACTCATTATATGCACAAATCTTTAAATAACAATGATCACAGTCATGAAATAATATTTTGACCCTAGAAAATGGGCCCCATAAGTTATAAATATTTGAACCAGAGGTCAAGAATATTATTTAATGGTAAAAATAATTCATCATAACCATCCTAACTATGAATTCATCTTCTTGATGGATTCTCGATTGAGATCTAATGGTAACATATGCCTTTTGAAATATATTTTTTGGTTTGACTTGAGTCAAATTCATTTTCCATTTTAAGTATTTTGGCTCTGAATTTTGATATCAACCATCGATCTTGATCTAGGATTCTAAAATTATGTCATTTGTCATCTCTTCATTCATTTCATAGGATCTTTCTATCATCTCTTTGACTATTTGACATCATGTACATCATAGATATCCCTTTACACAAATTGAATGTATACCATTTATTTACTTGACAATTGTCATGATCATGACACTTGGTAACTCCTCATTCATCTTTGAGATCCTCTTACTTGTTGACTTATCACTCACCTTTAATCTATTTTTGTATGATTAAATTCACTCCATTGATCTATTTGGGCCCACTAGCCTTGTTAGTCAATGTGTGTCATTAGATCTTCATTCAAGCACTTGAGATCTTAGCAATTGTTAGCTTTAAATTCATCATAAGATCCGATAAACTTTTGATTTGATGCTCACTATTGATATTTGATGCATGATCAAATGCACTCCATTAGATCTTGGGGATCCACTGACATTGTTGATAACCTCCTCATCATTAGATTTGATCTTAACTTCTGAAATTTGGACACTTTTTAGCCATAAATTGATCCTTAGAACATTTAAATTCAAATGACTATTTATCATAGCTTTAAATTCACGTCCCTATGCATGTTTCACTCTGCAAGTCTAACTTTAAAGGCTTATATTTTGAGATAACAAGCTAATCAAGATACAAAATTTGGAGAGGATGATCTAGGCATGAAGAAATTTATGTCCATGTGATATTTTGGGCTTAAGAGGATTTATAAGCATACTTATAAAATGCAAAATCAATTTGACCAATCTATTTCTTCATGATGTGTGATGATGATCTAGATCTTTTAGGCTTGTACAAGTCATTTTTTCCTTTCAAGGATCTGATGAAATAATGAAACTTTGAGAAAACTTGCTTTATGCTCCCTAGATGCCATGACTCATCATGGAGACTTGTTGAATCCTTTCTTTTACAATATTAGACCTATTTTTAAGTCATTTGATCATTCACTCAATCAGGAACTCTACTTAGTTGATCTATCCAAGTGGAATATTTATATGTGGGCCAAATTTGTCCAACATCTTTGGTGACTCACAAGGAAACATGTCTGCTATGCTTGAGAACCTAGACTAGTTGCCTTGCCTGATCCATTAGGCATGGAGTCATAAGTCTTTGTTCTCAACTGATCTAAATTGATACAAGACTTCCCCTCTAGATGACTCCTCTTGAAACAACAAGAACCCAAAAAACAAATTAACAATTATTCCTAAGGCACTTATTAAAGGGAACATATAAGAGAAAATAAATGTGAATAAGGCACTTAGAGGAAAGAATAAAATCTACCTACCCTAAAATAACCATTCGAAATGGAACCTACACAAAACCATTAAATAGTTGTAAAAAATAGCTTCCCTTTCACTAATCTAATATGATTTACATGCTCAAGAGAAACCAACCAAGATGGAGGAGTGTTTATTTAACATATTAGTGATATAGTTATCTAAGAATAAGAAGAAAAATATACTCACCTACCCAATATGATTGATTGGAAATATAAGCATCTTGGAGTGGATAGGTAAGTTGATCTAGCTTTTTTTATGCTCAACTTTATGCTCTAAATTAAGCACAATCTATGATGGCTCATCCTTGTCATCTTCTAATAAAGGTAGGTACCTGATAGGACATCCCCTTATCAATAAAAACATTGATCAATCAGATTTTACCTCCCTCCTACACTTTAATATTCCATAATTATGCTCCTCAAGCATAAATATATCATACTCTCCTTGGCGAGGAACATAGCCTACTCCCAATATCTCAAATAAGTCCTTCAACTTCCCTAAACTTGCGAGTGTATGTAAGCTGATCTTGAGTTGATTAGGATATTCTCTTTAAAGAACATGATCATATTGAAAGATTTATTCACCCTCAAGGTCCTTTATCACACAAAGTGGTATTTCATCAAACTGCATTACCTAAGCACTTGATATGTCTTCTTCATCAACCTCACTCAAGATTTCATCTTATTTTTCAACTAAAAATGAGGGTTGATTTGACCAAAAAATGTATAAAAAGACACTTTTGTCTTGATCAAGTTCTGATTCATGATCCACTTCTTCATCTATGTAGAATGGACCTTTAATAGTTTATTCAAGGTCTATTTTATTTTCAACTTGAGGATTTTCCTCATCAAGATCTAGTTCATTAGTGTTAAAGCAATGCTAAGAACATTTGTTTAAACCTAATTATTCCCCTTCTAAATGATGTGGGATACCTATCATGATCTCCTCATCATAGGCACTTCCATTATCCTCTTTGGGTTCACCTATGACTACAAACTCATCCTCTATCCTTTGTAGAATAGGTTATTTCTCCAAGAGGGATATGATGGGAGGGTGAAGTTCACCTTTCTTATAGATTATGAGAGTATCCTTCCAGTTACAAACTTTGAATGGTCTCTTTGGTGGCTCTTGAACTAGTGCTTGGGCTACTTTAACTAGCAACTCTTCTTTTTAGAAACCTTCTTGAATTGACTTCTATGAGGGTAATGTGTAAGAAACAACTGCCTCTTATTGATTGTGACTCTCTTCCTCTTTCCTCATCTTTAGCTCGAAATATTTTATTTGCCTATCTATATTCTCTTGTAATAGCTTCTCTTTAAGGTGGTTAGGGTCTTCATGAAGATAAGGTACACAAGAGGGCTGGTATGACTACAAGAGGATTCTTTAGGAAGATAAGTGGAATCTTGGGTCTCAATAATATAATACTCCATAATAGTCTCCTTATTTCTTTGAGGGTTATTTTGGATTGAATTGCAAGAAGATAAGGTCTTATGAACACATGAAAGGTCACCTAGAATGGTATCTTTGGGAAGAATGAGTGGCATATATGAGGTTTGAGGTGGTGTATATGAAGATAAATAAGGTTGATGGAGTTGGACCTATTGTTCTTCAAGAATTATTATCTTATCCTTAATGCTTTGAATGTAACCGGTTACATTCATCCTCTCACTTGAGAGTTTTTTTTATAATTTTCTCCTCAATAGGTGCCCATTCTTCCTTCATTAGCTATAATGAATTTTTCATGTCATGAATGATATGATTAAGGATATCTTGACCATATCCCTTTTATGTATTAAGGTCCATCATGTACCTTTGGTATCCTAAGAGCATTTTCTTCCAACATGAAATGGATTAGTTTAATGAATAACTAAGGACATCTTGAGTCTAATAAGGCTGACACACTAAATATTGAGAACCACTTGGGGTGAAGCCATAAATATTTCTAATCTAATATGAAGGATTCCAAGGTAGAGAATAATCATATTGATCAAAATAGTGATTATACATATTGAATAATGATGACTAAGAACCTGGGATGCTTATAACTAGAAGATTTGATTTAGAGTCACCATTAATGTTTGAACACTTTCCTCCAAAGGATAATTAGATGAAGAGAACACCAAAACTCTTCACCATTGAATAATGTAGTAAGTCCCATTGAGCATGCTAGAAACTATTATGACATTAATCTACACCATTTGAGAGAGTTATTTATGATCCTTTTGATTAATCCATACTATTAGGACAGCCCTAGGCTAGGGCTAACCTGTGATGGGGTTGAACCTCTGGAGAAGGCCATATTCCTCTTGATGGATCACCTAAACTAATGATTGCACAGAGAAAAGGGTTAGAAATTAGGAAAAAAGATCCTAAAAAATCTAAATAGGTGATGTAACAAATAAAAATGGAAATCTCCCATAAGCTTGAACCAACACTAAATCTTTACAAGATAATACTAGCTCACATAATCTCATAATCTAGATTTTTGTGTCAGTGTTTCATGGACTAGGTTCATGAAGAACACTAATCTAGACCTACAATAGCTTGAAAACTCCCTAAAGGAGGTCAGAAAGGATGACAATGAATGAGGAAGATTTTCCTTCACTATGCCATCATGAAAAACTCACTCAACATAGATCTAAGGCAAGAGATAGGTAAATAAAGTCTTTTATTGCATTAAGAGGTATCTCTTACAAATTCTTGATAGGGTTTTTACTAATCAAGATGAACATATTTTGTAATATCTTAGAGAGTTACTTGATCTTTTAGATTAAATAGTCCTTTTTCAAATCTAGAATATGAGAGAGAGAGAGAGAGAGAGAGAGAGAGAGAGAGAGAGAGAGAGAGAGAGAGAGAGAGAGAGAGAGAGAGAGAGAGAGAGAGAGAGAGAGAGAGAGAGAGGAGAGAGAGAGAGAGAGAGAGAGAGAGAGTGAGAGAGAGCATACAAATAAAAATAATGGGTGATATAGAGAAGAGGGAGAAGAGAGAAGAGGGAGCACATTAACCAAAAACAATTAATGAGCTACCACCTTTCAATGAATGGTCTACCACACTTAATCCAATCTGGACTATCCCTTCATTAACAAGTTAACCTACATTTGCTCTAATTAGTCTTCAAGATCTTCTCATTAGCTAATAAATTCACTAGGAGACAAGAGTTTATTTTGAAGTTGATGGGTCATGATCCTTTCAAAAAAGAAATATCCTTAAGATTTGAATAACATTGAATGCTTCAACTACTTCTCTAACCACTAGATCTCTTTGTTTTTATCTTATACACTATTTCCCACTTGAAGTGATTATGAGGACCAAATCTTCATATCCTGACTCCAAACCGAGCCATGCCATGTCTACTTTAAGTGGTGGTAGGTGCCTATTTATCAGGGATATGACTATGTCAAATATGAGACACTTATTCATAACCATTCATATCTGAGCATATATATTAATGTAAATTGAAAACTAATCTCATTTATTGGTTTTCATATAGCTATAATATTGATGAAAACCTATAGGCTATATAGTCTTATTTTAAAAATTTCTAGTCCATCTTTGATCTTTGTATTAGGCCCTAAAAGACCTATTCTACCTCTAACCATTTGATGGAAATTGAGAACTCATTATCTACATATATCTTCATTAAATAACAATGATCATAATTATAAAATAATATTTTGACCCCAAAAAATGGCCCTCATAAGTTCTAAATCTTCAAACCAAAGGTTGATACTATGATTTAATGGTGATGAAACTTCATCATAAACATCTTGACTATGATTTCATTTACTTGATGGATGCTCAACTGAGCTCTAATGGTGACATATACCTTTTGAAATATTTTCACTATTTTGACCTAAGTCAAATTTGATCTCCATTTGAAGTCTCTTAGCTCCAAATTTTGATATCAACCATTGATATTGATTTGGGATTCTCAAATTATGTCATATATTAGATCCTCATTCATTCCATAGGATCCCACCATTAGCTCTTTAAATCCTTAACCTCATGTGTACTGTATATCTCTATTTGCATAGATATAATGCATACCATTGATTTACCTGATAATTATCATGGTCAAGACACTTGTTAACTTCTCATTTATCTTTGAGATCCACTAACTTATTTACTTCTTAATAATATTCAATCTCCTCTGGTAGGATTAGATGATCTCCATTAATTTATTTTGGCCAACTAGCCTTGTCAATCAATGTGTATCATTAGATTTTCATTTGGGCACTTGAGATCTTGAAACTTATCAGTTGTGCATTCATCCTAAGATCCACTAACCTTTGACTTGATGTTCACCGTTGATGTTTGATGCATGAGCAAATGTACTCTTTTATATCTTTGGGACCCACTGACATCATTGATCACTTGACCACCATCAAATTTTATCTTAACTTCTAATTTGGACACTTGTGGGTCATATGTTCATCCTTAGAACATTTGATTTTAAATGGATATTTATCGTAGATTTAAATTGACATACCCATGCACATTTCACTTTGTAAGTTTAACTTTAAAGGCTTATATATTGAGATAACAAGCTTGTCAAGATACCAAATTTATAAAGGGTGATCTAGGCATGAAGAAATTTATGTCCATGTTATTTTTTAGGCTTGAAAGGCTTTCTAAGTGTACTTATAAAATGTAAAATTTAGCTAACTAGTCCATTTCTTCATGATATGTGATGATGTTATATCTATTTTAGGATTGTGTAAGTCATTATTCCCTTCAAAGCTTTGATGAATTAATGACACTTTGATAAAACCTGCTTCATGCTCCATGGATGCCATAAACCATCATGGAAAATTGTTAAATCCCTTTTTTTGTAATCTTAAACCTATTTCAAGGTCATTTGATCATTCAATCAATTAGGAACTCTACTCAACTGGTCTATCCATGTAGAATCTTTGTATGTGAGCCAAATTTGGCCAACAACTATATAATTAAATCATAAGGTACTATCTAACCAATTTATTTATTTTTAAATTTTCACTAAACATGACCATAATATAATATCCACATAATAATTTTCCATAACATAGCTTTAAATTTCAACATTATTTAAAATGTGTAATAATAGTAACACAATATTTAGTAATATTTTTTGGCTTATCAATTATATAATAATTCAAAAGGATAATGATCATCTAAATTAATTTGAGCCCATATATTATCAAACAACATAAGGTCTAAATCATAGTTAAAGGTCTAGTTTTTTTTATAATAACATAGAATTTATCAATGATATTCGATTATTTAGAAATAATAGTAGAGAGTTTGTAACTTATCACTTCTATAGGCCTATGGGTTAGAGAAAACTATCACCCCCAAGTCTATGGAGGTGTAACTATTATAAAATATAATTCACACATTAACCAATATGTTATTGGATAGAAATATAATCACTATCAAATATATTTATACACATTCAAAGTATAAACTTCTACTCAAAAGATGTTGAAGGTGGTTAAATCCTTAAAGGAATGTATCCCTTGATATGAGTACAACAAAATTCATAATTTTGAAATACTAATCAGGTACAAGTCTGAACTTTGGATGATGTTTCCATTTATTTCCAAAACCTTAATAAAACTTTCTTATTTATTGAAAACTGTAATAAAATGTACATAACCAAGTGGTCTATGAGATTCAAACTTGGGTGGGGATGGGCACAACCAACCCACTTTACCAACCCTTCTACATCTCATTGGCCATTTCTATACATCTTACTTACATGATTAATGCTAGTTTTATATATTCTATTAAGCTAAAAATTTCTTGCAGGTCTTACTTTGACTCTCTTCTTGTAGTTTACCATTCCTCTATTTACACACCTTTGGGTCTTCTTCTAGATTAGCCCTAATTACAAGTCTGAACTTTGGATGATGTTTCCATTTATTTCCAAAACCTTAATAAAACTTTCTTATTTATTGAAAACTGTAATAAAATGTACATAACCAAGTACATGTTCCATTTTTAACCTGTAAGGACCAACATGTTTTCTAAAGTGTAAGATAACTATAACATAAATAATGAAATCAAGGTAAAATTTTTACTCATTTAGAAGAAATGAAATGTTTGTATAGTTTTGTGTTGAAATTTACCCAAAACCCATTTATGCTCAATAAATAAGATGAAGTTTTCAAAAATACTAAATGACACTGCAATTGTCTTCGCTTGATTCACAAATAACCCTATCTAGTGTTTCAAAAACTTTTAGGGTTTATAATAAATCACTCAATACTCATATTTTTAATGAAGTACTAAAAAATTAGTAATATGAAAACATTTAAACAAATTTATTGATAAAATTTTGGGGAATGTTAATTACATGCAAGTTTATATCAGGAAAAGAAAGTAATAAATTCACTTAGCTGCTATAAGTTTTCTCCCAAATTCTACCTTCTTTCACCTCCAAAATTTTGTCCCCTAACATTTTCATAGCTACCATTTTAAATTTTTAACCAAGGTGTTTAAAACATTATCATTCCATTTTTAATTACATATTTAGCTGTGAAGTTAACTATAGAAGACCACTCAATCCTCTATTATTACTATATCATCATACCCACATGCCACTTCTAATAGTATCAAGTTATTTGCATCATCTCAGTGGTGGTAGACAAATATCTCATGCACTATATGATATTTTAGCCCAAAATAGGACTTGTTAACTAAAATATTCAAGCCCTTTATTAGGGTTTCAATTAAGAGTTTCATGATGGGATAATCCCCTCGAACCCAAGATCAATATGAAACCAAAATAGAAATTCTCCCAAAAAACTTGAGGTTTGTTCCCATTGACTTTGGGAACCCTAATAATTCACTAATTCTTTGTTTAATGTTTAAGTCTTTTGACCTCTTTAGATATAATTTTGAAATGCTAAGAAGGACCACATTATTCCCACCACCTATTGTGGTTAAAATTTATATTTTTGACTATAATTATCATAAAAAATGGGAGAGTAATTGTTATGTCATTTAATTAATGAATAAAAAGATATCATTCATGCTTTAATAATAACATTGTAATAATATATAGACTAAAGGCACTAGGTTGTAACCAAATAGAAGGGAAGTTAGAAACAATATCAACCTAATTCAAACAAGACTCCAAAGGCAAAAATATTTATATATTATCACAACCAAGATGGTTAAAACAAGTCATTTTTAAAACTGAAAGTAGTATAATTATCATACTAATAAAATGATGGGTATGATTTATAGTATATTAAAAAACTATGCAAATATTCACATACACATTCAAGCAATTTCTCAACAAACAACTCAATATGTGTGCACATGTGCATGCATGGATGTGCATGTTTTTTCTTAGAATGTTCTACTTTTCCTAACTATCATGATTTAACTCCTTCTCCCCAATGATGTTCTTCCTCATTTTTTTACTATGAAGGAAAATAAAAGAGTTATCCTACATCCACCTCAAATATAAAGAGAGTAGTCATTCCTTTTTAGTTATATATTTCAAAACAACTAAAAGAAACTAACTAAAAAATATGTAATAAATGAATTTATAGAATCTAATAACAATGAAGAAATAAATTAATCAATAACACACATTTTATGATGAATAAATATGCTAAAATTAAATAGTTGAAATAAAATAAACAATATCCATAAATCAAATCAATCACAATAGTATAAAGTGAAATAATCAACATCAATTAGCAGTCTAAAATACGTATTAATGATAAGTATATAAACCAATTGGTGTCCATAAAAATAAAATATAGTAGGATATCAAAACTCTTTATTGAGGATGAATCTAAATGTAGAGAAGAATAAGTCATCAATGAACAAATCATTCATCACTTTAAAAATATGCTAAGAGAAATTGACTTTGTTAACCATCAGGCGAAGGATAATCTATTACATAATCTTCCCTTTTCCATCTCCTAGGTATATAATCTTTAAATCTAAAAAACTTAATAAACTAGAGAAAGTTAGATAGGTGGTCTTCTCAATGAAATAAAATAAGGCCCATGGATCAAATGGGTTTCCCCCCTTCTTCTTATAAAAGTTCTAGGACATAATTCACCATGAGGTGGAGGTTATAATATGTGAATTCTTTAGGGCATGAACTATCCTAAAATAACTAATAACACATTCTTGGTCCTCATACCTAATAAACAGGGAGGTAATCAACTAAAGTATTTTAGAATCATAAGACTTTATTCCATAGGATATAAAATATGCTCAAAAACATTGGCCAATCATCTCCAACCCTTTTTAGAAGAGGTCATAGCAAAAAAATAAGGTGAATTTATGGTGGAAAAAAAATATCATGGATGGAATAATAATTCTTCATGAAACTCTACACTCGTGGCCAAATCTACCAGGATAGGTATGTTCCTCAAAATTGATATGAATAAATCCTATGACAAGGTTTTATGGAGATTTCTTGATAAGGTGCTAAATAATTTTGGATTTGAAGCAGATATTATGGGTTTGATCCAAAGATAAATTTCCACTCCCATGTACTCTATACTAATTTATGGGGTCCCTAAAATTTTCTTCTTAGCCAATCATGGTATTAGACAAAGAGCCTCCCTCTCCCCCTATTTATTTATTTTTATGGCTGAAACCCTGGGCAAAAGTTTACAA
Source organism: Torreya grandis (assembly GCA_037957365.1). Lineage (NCBI taxonomy): Eukaryota > Viridiplantae > Streptophyta > Pinopsida > Cupressales > Taxaceae > Torreya > Torreya grandis. The sequence goes on along the minus strand of JARHVA010005962.1, from coordinate 471,377 downwards.
GAAGCCAAAGAACTAAATTTAATTAAGGGGATAAAGGTGACACAAAACATAGTCTTGATCACCCAAGAATAATTTTTAGATGACACATTTCTCCTTGCAGAGGCCTCAGTTTTAAATTAATTAACTCTCAAATTCATTTTAGTGATCTATGAAAGAGATTTGGGCCAATGCATCAATTTCAATAAAAGCTCTACATTCTTCCTAAATACTTCACCCCATTCAAAAAATATTGGTATAAATCATATGATGAAAAATTATCAAACTTCCCTCAATAGACTTTGGTATGCCATTATTTTATGGCAAGATGAAAATGAAATCATGGAATCCTTTGGTATAAATAATCCATAAATAGTTTTCATGTTGGAAAGGAAACCTCCTATCATAGGAAGGAAAAATAAAAATTCTTAAAAGCTCCTTACAATGTATCCTCATTTACTTCACAACCCTATTATGAATCTCTAGCAAGATAGTAGACAAAATTGAGCAGATACAAAAAACTTTCTTATGGAGTCCTATAGAAGATAGATTTTGATTTCCACTAGTATCATAGGATAAAGTATACCTCCCCAAGGCCCTTGGCCTTCTTGGGTTAAGAATTAAAAAAAAGTATGAATCAAGCCTTGTTTGAAAATTTTGGGTGGAAAATTATGAAAGAAATAAAACATTGGACTATGATTCTCAAAGCTAAATACTTGTAGGATAGGGAGGAAAATAGTTTTCTCTAGGAATAAGCCCCCCTAGATGGTTCTACCTTATGGAAAGCCATATTATGATCTAAAGCTCTGCTTAAGCATGGAAGAAGATGGTAAGTCAAAAATAGAGAAAAGGTGGACTTCTAGGAGGATCCTTGGATCTCATTCTCTCCCTTGGATTCCTTGCCTCCATGGAACATCCTAAAAGAGATATTCAATGCCTCTATAGGCCATAATATGAAGGATTACTGGTCTTTTTTAGAAGGAAGAACAAAGTGGAAAACTCTACCAGTTGAGATGGGAAACTCATAAATTTCCCAAGAAATCATCAACCCCAATTTTCAAATCTATCAAATGTATATAGTTATGTTCCCAAAGGATGATACACTCCTCTATCCAGTTGAAGGTAGTGGAGAGTACATGATGAAATCATGCTTCTTTTCTAATCTAGTCTAGTTAGAGGACTAGGCCTCTTAGAAAAACCTTTGAATTAAATACCTTACCCCTAAGTTAAACATTTTTTTGGATCACAACTCAAAACAAAATTATTATAATAGACAACTTGGAAAAATTTGGGACGACCATCCCAAATAGGTGTGCTCTTTGTAATTCTACACTGGAATTCATGAATCATTTGTTCCTTGAATGTTAGTTTAGGTCTTCAATCTATAACTTCCTCTAATTATTCAACTTATCTTGGGTCAACCCAAATCCCATCTTGGATCTCATCATCTAATGAAAACCTCCATAAAATCTTCCCTCCTTGGTCTTCCTTTGGCATATATGGACCATAAGGAATGCCCATATATTTGAATACAAAATTTTTGACCCTTCTATCTCCTTCCATAGGCTCCAAACCACTATTTTTGATAATTGGAAGGTGGTGATACCAAATGACTAGTGAGTTATCGATTGTGAGTAGGATATCCAAGACAAGTGGAAACTTTTACCCCCTCCCCTAAACTTAATTTGTATAGGAGCCTCACAAAATGGGAACACGCATCAGTAGGGAGGTTGAAGATAAATTTTTATGAAGCATCCAAAGGAAATCCTAGTAAATCATGGTTGGTGGTGTCATTAGGGACAAGTCAAGGATTGTTATCAATGCCTGTAAAGGTTAGATGGGAATTTTATCCAACCATGTTGTTGAGGCTAAAGCTACCCTTTGGTGCATTTAAGTGGTTATCTAACTCAACATTTATAAATTAGTAATTTATGGGTATTTTCTCAACATCCTCAATGACCTCTTGAGAAATGTTAAACATTCCCACACTATTATCCAAATCATATCCAATGCCATTTATTTCCTTCACTCAATTGAGTACTCGTTCTCCCACATATACCAAGATGGAAATATAATTAATAACACACTTGAAAATTTTGGAGTACTCAACCCTATTTTTACCACATGGATCAAACCCCTTAATATACCCTTCTATATCTATCCCTTAATCACTAATGGTTTGCACTTTCAAGCTTCTCAATCAACTAATGGAGTCACACATACAACATATAATCATGCCTAAACAAAGCTCAAGTCATATTTTATGTCTTAATTATGAAACTAAATTTAAATCCAATGGTGAGTTACATCATTTAAAAAATATTCCCAAAAATGGTTGTTGGATTAAAAAACAAAAGGATTTCAAACTACTATTTGGCTCTCCACAACTCTCAACACTCAAGTAGAAGGAAAAATAAAATCATGGGGTGGAGATAAGGACCATTGTGAACCTATTTATTTTTTATAAATAAATTAAAACTCAAAATTTTGGAGAAATATGAAAAAGGGTGAACCTATGCAATTTATGCTTCAAATCAAAGGTCATGATGAAATGTTTGCTAGGGACTTTGTGGTAGGCTGAAAATAGTGCCAAGTTGTATTAAGGGGAATTAGGGTGGATGTCATGGAAGAAATAATTAGGTATGTCATGGTAATTTATTTTGAAGGTACTAAGGCTTTCAAAGACAAAAGGTGGAAGTAGGAGCTCATGTAGGCATTCTTCGAGATGGATGTTGTATTTCAAATTGATAAGAAGGGTTTTCCTAGGTTGATCTTCTGAGGAGATGGATAGATATTTGCTTATAGATAATGCATTATCTAACTTTAGATGGAAAGTTTACACATATATTTTCACATCATTTATTATTGTTAAATTATTTTAAAGGTATTTATATTATTCTATCATATTACCTTCTCATTTCATCAAAATCTTCTGTCCCATCCTTCTAAATAAAACTAACTTCTAACATAATTCACCAAGGATTGATTTTCCTACTCACTAAGAGGGACTCTCATGAGGACCCAAGAGATCAAGATTGAGGGTGAAATTAAGGATAATATCTCTAAGTAATATAATGATAACTTGGATAAGGATAGGAAAGATGAGGATTATCCTTCCCCTACCCTATTCACCCATGGGTGGTTGAGAACAAGGATAAAAGGAAATCTCATGATTCTTCTCCTTTGGAGAAGAGTATGGTCCATAAGGTTAATATAAGTCTTGATTTCTCTTGGGGTATTTAAAACCCTAATTTTAAAATATATGAAAGGAAAGATACTAAATTTTGGAAGAGGGACAAAATTTGGCACATTTTTCTAAAGTGATTTAGGCAAAAACTAACATGTTTTCATGATAATCTACATAAAATGGGTAGACAACTAGTACCACTAATGGAGAAATATCAATGACAAAGTGGATAGAATGAGGGAAGGAATGGATGACTCAATAGCAACAGAAGGAAGTAGACATAGGCCTAAGGTAACCTTAAACAAAAAAGGTATGGACATACTCACCATCACCCTAGGTAACTCCAACTCAAAGAAAGAAAAAGTAAGGGTTGAGAAGGATAAAGGTTCAAATGAGCACAAGAAGAAGACTAGAGGCAACATGAAAGAGAATCACTCCAAAACAATTTAATAGGTGTCTTTATTTTTTGGTCTTGTTTTTGGGTCATATTTTACTATAATTTTTTTGACACTTAGCATTTATTTGGTCATAGAAGCCCGGTTTTTTCTTGTTTCATCTTTATTTTTATTTACTTATTAAACTGTGTTTTTTAGGTCCATGTAAAACCTAATATTTACCTATAGAATAAAAATATAACTGTGTACATAATATTTATTAACTTTATAATTACTAACACTTTCTATCTTGTAGGAACCTATTGATTTTTAATCTTTGTAAGTGTAAGCCTTAAAGGGTGCACTAGGAAAAGGTTTGGCAGACCATTGGTGATTCATAATATTATTATGTATTTATATCATTCTTACCATTATTCTAACTTATTTAGAGTGTCTACCCATTTATCTCAAATGATGTATCCATAAAATTCTAAAATCTTGAAATATGGTTAAGTTTGAAACACGATAACATGGCTAAGTCTGAAATCTAATAAGACCCTCCAAAATAAATAATTTGTATTATATCTCCTAGAGTTATAAAACCACCCTAAAAAATATTTAAATCATTGTTGGGTGAATATTTTTTTGTCAGCTAACTGAAGGCAAAATAGTTATATGAGCCATAGTGTAATGAGATAAATCTCTCCTCTCAACAAGGGGAGGTTCCCTATAAACTATCATAAACTAATCTAAACTAAAACTTAAATTAGGTCTGAGATCATATCATCCATTTCTCTTTTTTCAGAAATGATGTTTAAAAAGTAAAAGAAAACTTTCTTGATATAAACTAAATTCACAAGAAACCCACGAGAGTACAAAGCCTATCATTGCTTCTCTTCATAATTTATAACTTATATCATAGTAGAATGAGGTGTAGCCCAAAGTCTTCACCAAAAAAAACAACAAAGTATATAATCACAAAAGATATAAGTAGTTCAAACTCTTTCCAATATCTTTCATTATAAAACAATAAAACACAAACTAAAGACAATTATAGTAGCACCAAGTCTCCATAATCAACTTCAGAACATCTTCCAGATTATTTTCACTCACTCTACTTATTTAATCAAATAGATAATATTGTATTAGGAAAAGGACATAACAACAATTTCCTAAACAACACAAGTTATTCCAATACAAAGTTTGAAAGGTCACTTGCTTTCTCATTCACTTGATAAAACTTGAATTTACAATCTGAGCTCAAAGTCTCAAAATGCCTTTCAATTTTGGTTGAGTTTTGCTTCCAATAAAAAAAAGAGATCATTTTACAATAGCATCAATCTTTATTTATAGGGAGAGGCCTTGAGGATTTTTAGAAAAGGCCAATTAATTTGATCGAGTTAAAGATAAGAGTCCTTTTTGACTTAGGACTTCCTATATTTTTACATGTAATTACATATGGAAAAAGTACATGTAAAAATGTCTAAAGTGGTTGAAAAAGTACATCAAAAAAGTGGAAATTAAACTAAGGGAAAAATAGTTTCAATTTGTATCCCCATCTTTCTTCATGTGAGCATTATACATAGTGATAGCTGCTTGCATCTCGATACTGTCTGGACTAACAGTGTTCTTAAAAATCATCTTAACTCTGACTATGGTATCTCTTACTATTGTGACTGATTTTGTAGGACTAGTTAACCTCATTTTTAGATTATCTAGAATTAACTGATTATCCAGAATATTGTCCACAGAAGCTATTGAAAATGCCTTATCTTCAAATTCTTTCTAGAACATACCTTCAAATTCTTGAATCATTTCTTCTACTGAAAGGAATTGGTTATCTTGTGATGTAAGTTTTTAAGGTAGCTCCTCCAATTTATACAAAATACTAACATCATTTTGTTCACTGAGTATCCTTAAAGATTCAAGGTCACTGAGCAACTCTTTAAGCACCTGACTCCTATATGTCAATGAGTCTTTAGTTTCAGTGTAAGAGTCTCTATCAGTAATGACACTGATTGATATTAGAGTGTTCATTTTTAGTTTCCTCATATCCATCCATTTGTCAAGATACTTTTATATGATTTCAATATCCTAAGAAATAATATTAATAAGATCATCAAGTTTTACTCTTATTTTTCTCATTTTATCTATCTTCTCAGATAACTCTATGAGTAAGGAAACTCCTTGTGCATGCATCTTATCCAAGTACTCTTCAAGCACTTTTCCTTTGAGATAGGTCTTTTCTATTTTTTAAATAATAGGGTCTTCTATGGAAATGGCCTCAGGAGTTATGGTTTCTAAAGTGAAATTAATTCTCCTTACCACTGTAGTCTATTGTTCCACCATTGCTTTTTAGTGATCTTTCATTTCTTTCTCTCTATCAAATTTATGAATCAAGATGTCCATGGCTAACTGTATATCACTCTTGGCACTCTCATGAGTTATCTTACCTAATTCAACTCTTGAGATAGAGTAATCACTTACATAAAAAAAATTCAATGGTTGCATCGTGTGGAGGTCTTACAATTTCCAAAAATTTGTGTCCCTTATCCCCAATCATTTTTGAAAGAATCCTTGGCTTCTTTGGGGCCTTGGCTTTTACTGGTACTATTTTATTGAAATTAAAGTCATCTGAAGAGATGGTTTATTTATTCATTTTGGTTGTATAAGTTCATAACCATGGTGGGAGCATAGAAGTACTTACATTAGTATCTATCTCTATTGTTGGCATTACCAGAGTTACACTCGTACATGTAGTAGAAATAATAGGTGGAGTATTAGTAAAAACTACACCTTTTGCTGAGTGATCAAAAGTAGAACTATCTTCAATATCAAAAGATGGAGATGAAAAATTAGGAATTGACCCTAAAGAATGAAGAATATATTCAAAAGTGCTTTAAGGGTTGTCAAAATTTATTTTGGAAGGAGAGGGTGATACAGAAGAGGGAACACTAATCAAAAAAATAGGTGGAGTTGTAATAGGAGTGTCAAGTAGGGAAGAAAATATTCTTATTTATTGTTGCACATCCCCTTGTGGAGAAAAAGTTTCCTTCTCTAGTTGATTTTTAGGCCTATCATCAATCTCTATCTATTTCATCACTAGTTCTTCAGTGCCTTATTTCTCAACTCCCATATCTTCTATTTCTGACTCTTTTTCCATAACTTTTGACTTCTTCATCACAAATATGATCTTAGGCTTATGTGGCTTGGAAGAAGAAGGGACATCACTTTTGTTCTTCATCTTATTTTCTAATTTTCTTCTTATTTCCTCTTGAAATTTAGATTTTGAATATGTGATGAATTATTTCAAAGTAATTATTTTATTTGCTAACCAATTATCAGTGTTTGCCAATATAGGTTCAAATCTTTTCCTCAAGGAAGTCATCTCTTTTTATGACCATTGGATTGGAGGAAGAGGGGCACTGGCAATCTATTTAGTATTGTATATATCATTAATCAAATCTCCATCATCCACTAAATTATAAAGGATATTAGCAAGTCCTAGATATTCAATCTACTCAAGAGATAACCTACTGTAGTCCATTTTCCTAACATCTTCCACTATTCTCAAATCTACCCAAACATACTCAATCATAGGATCATGAAATTGTGTTTTCCTTCTGATTACATCCTTCATGCCCATATAATCAAAATTTGGTCTTATTTTGAATTTCTTCAAGGTCACGAGTTGCATTTTAGTTTCCATGGCTTTAGCCTTTCCAATGGTTAACACTGAAAACTTGCCAATTTTGATTGGGAACCTGAAACTGGGCTTCTTGAGTTCCATCTATTTATTATGCATGATGATCATTTGTCTACATAGTTACATTAAGAGCAATTTATCTGAGGGGAATCTTGGAAGAATATAAGGATGAAATTGTAAAATTCCAACCCTTAAGTATGAGAAAGAAGGAAATTGTAAGAACATACATCCAAAATCATTCACAACTATCCAAGCCTCATTTGAAACTCTTATTTGTTTTAATTGAGGATAAAAAGACAAAAAAATACTACAAATAAATCATCATTTACTCTCCTTAAATGATGAATAAAACCCTTCAATGTTAACTGAGAGTAGTATTGATACACTGGGGTTACTCTCCTATCTCCTTCTGATGTTAAACCTGAAAAGACTCTCATTAAAGCTACAATATAGACTAGGTAAGAAGTCATGTAGAATTTGAAGGTAGTGGATACTTTGATCAATTACTCATGCAAAATGTTGTTGACTTGATCTCCTCAGAAGATGACTTGGTTTCCTTAGAGAATTATCTTGATGAAGGGATACATCCATTCATGAAATTGAGAGGAAGAGGGTAAACCTCTTATCCTGCTAAGAAGAATTATCAAATCACCAACTTCTTTGGTAAAGTCACTTCTTGGAAAACTCCATTACCACCTTGACAAATTTGCCTTTTGGAGTCTTTAGTCATTTATTGTTGATTAACTTTTTTGCTTTTTTAGGATATTTATCATATTCTCTTTATGCTTCAACAAAATCAAGCTTTATCACTTCTGTAGCAGGAGGGCACATGAACACTTTATCAATGAAATCAGGATCCAGTCTAATTATCACATTGCCACTAGCATCTAATATAGCTATGGTATCCTTATTATAGAATTGAGTACATTAGAGAACAAATTTTGTGTGGTGATTTGCTATAGGGAAAGAAGATACCAAATGAATATTGATGTCAATAATCTTCTTTATTTCATGGTTGTGATTGCTTGACTTAGTTATTTCCACGAACTCAGCCATGTCCATATGACTGATCTTTGTATCTTTAATATCATCAAAATTAGAAGTAACTGAGGTGATTGGAAAAACACCTTGATATTTATATTTTATTGCCTTTGACTTCTTTAGAGAAAACTCAGTCATCTAAAAGGACTTCAACCAAAAGGATGTTGATGAAGAAGGATCCACAGAAGAAACTGTAACAAAATTTATGATCATGCAATTAAGGGAAATAATGGCAATCTAGGAAAACTGCATGTCAATGATCATGACCATGGGGATGTGTCTAAAAGGGATAAAGTTTGAGTAGGCCAAAAAACCAGAGGAAAATGGGCCCAGAAAAGTAAAATTGAAAATATCCTAGAGTTAAGAAATTTGAGAGGATGCTTACATGGGTGGTAAAAATCATTGCCCTTACATATGGGGGGGGGGGAAATATTTCCCTTTTACTTTAGTGGAAAAAATCACCACCCTTGCAAGTAGGAGAACATTTATATTTATGTATAAGTCAAAAAAGTTACCACCAAAGCATGTCATCTGCATGTGGAAGTGGCAAAAAAATGTCGACGCTATAGGTGGGAGAAACTTTAGTTTGCATGGATGGAAAAAATCACTACTTAGGCATGTTTAACATGCAGGAGTGATGAAAAATGCTGACAAGTCATAAAGTAATAAATTTGTTCAGATGTCATAGTGGAAAAATTAACCACCCATGTAGGAAATGTAGGAATGCTTCAGCGATACAATTGGCTACTTTTACACTTTGTTAGAAATGAAGTCTATAACTTGTAAGTGGTAAAAAATGATGACACTACAAATGGTTAAGAAATCATAGTTTTAATGTTTGAATGGCTAATTTCACTGATGACGCATAATGAAAACCTATGGAATGAAAGGAGGGTTGGTGGATTTAGCCACTAGCTAGGCTCACTAGGGTAAAGTAGAAAAAACAAGAAAGAGAGAAAAACCAAAAAGAAAATCCTACCAAAAACCTAGAAGTAAAACTAAAAGCTAAAAATTACCTAGCAATCTCAAATCCCTAAGCTTGAAAGTTGGCACATTCATAATCCTACTCATTTGCACGGTCAAGTGATTGTAGGGAGGAGTCTTAGGAAACTTAAAATGATCAAAATGACAATAAAATGGCATTTAAATGCCTCAAAACAAGTTTTACCAGCTCGACATGCATGACCATAAATGCCACACAAAAATCAAGATTTTGATTAATCTTTGCTTGGGTGGCAAAAATTACTGCCCTTGCATAGGATAGGGAAGGTCATGCATTGGTGGTAAAAACTTCCATTGATGCATAGGATAGGAGAAAAATGAAAAACTACAATAGTAGCAAAAATCACTGCTAGTGCATAGAAAAACAAAACAACATGCAAGTGTGGTGATTTTTGTAGCCCGTGCATAGGGAAAAAATGCAAAAGTGGTAAAAAATGCTAATGATGCATGGAGAAAATAAAATTTGGCTAACACCTTATGAATGATCAAAATTGACATTTTGATCAAATCAAGACTGTAACAGGTTTCATGATTTTTAGGAAATCATGATGAGGGAGTGTTGAAAACCTTCCCAAGATGTCAGTCAACTTCACTGGAGACCAAGAGAACTTTTTCTCGAATGATGAACTTAGAATATAGATTATGAAATAGACAAGTTTCGTAGGGGTTGTCCACAAAATGAGCATAGCTGATTTTGGGAACAATAGTTGGCTCCAGCTGTGGAACTTCCATCAATTGTACTTTAAAATGATCTAATGGAGTAGAATCCAGTCTCTAAGTGCCTTCATCAATGCCATTAGGCCACAAATTCAAGCTACCAAAAATAAAAAGACATAAATAACTAAACAAAAAATATAAATAAAAACATAAAACTATACAAATGTATAAATAAACTTATCTGATACTTCAAGGATTGAAGTGTTTCAGATGTTGCCCACTGTGAGGAAGTGAGAATGGTGTTTCATCTTGATATTCCAACAAGAAACTATTTTCACCATAGAATTGATGAATGGTGAATGGACCTCTCCACAAAGATTCAAAATTTTTATGCATTCCTTTTGGTTCTCTCCTCTTGTCCCACAAGAAGACTCGATCTCCAATTTGAAACTCATGAATCCTTGATTCCTTATCAAAGAGTTTCTTTACCTGATTTTGATGTTCAAAAATATGGTCCACTACCATAGTTCATTGCTCTTCTAATTCAGTTACGTACATGATCCTTTTATCAATAGAATTTTCAAAAGTTTGATCTTTGACTACTTTTGCCAACTTCAGTGATAGTAGTTCTAAGGTAATTGGTATCTCTGCATTCAAACCATACAAAATTTGAAATGGTGACATACCTATTGCCCTCTTAGGTGTAATCATGCCTACTCATAAAGCATCAAACAATGTTTTATGCCAAGTTATCTAATTATCATCTATTAGTTTCCTGATAATAGTAATTAGATTCTTGTTGCTTGATTCTACCTGACCATTTCCTTGCAAATAATAGTCTGAGGAGTGGGAAAGAATAATCTCATGATTTTATAAAAAGTTATTAATCTCATGAGAAGAAAAACAAGTAGCATTGTCTACTATAATCTTGTTTAGAACTCCAAATCAGGAAATAATATTTTCCTTAAGTAAATTACATACCACTTTTGAAGTAACATGCTTAACTAGAATGGCTTCCACCCACTTGGTAAAATATTCTATTTTGGTGAGAACATAGTCATGTCCAAAACTTGAGGATGGGTTCATGGTGCCAATAAAGTTGATACTCCATTGCTAAAAAGGTTCTTCAATCACCCTAGATTTGAGAGGTAATGTGGCCAACTTAGGTTTCCCAACAAACTATTGACATAACTCACACCTACGTACCCAAGTGTATGCATTTTGAAATAGTTTAGGCCAATAATATATGGGTCGTATAATCTTGTGAGTTGTCATAGGTGTATAAAAATGTCCTCCATAAGCCAAATTATGGAAACAATCTAAAATTTTACTTTGTTGTGATTTATCCACGCAATGAAGAAATACTCCATCAAGGCTTGTTTTGTACAAACCATTATCCCATAAGATGTAGGGAGTTGATTTACTTTCTATAGAGCTCCATATATAGATAAAACAAGTGATTTTTATAAAATATTTGTAAGTTACATGTTTTAGATAGAAAATTGGGGTTAAGAAATGTTCTGAGCAATACTAAACCAATGGAATTAAATAAAGAACACAAATACATTGAGTGGATTTATATTTTATATGATGTTAATGTTCTTTTTATCAGAAAGATTGGGATGTACCTTTCAAAACTTTTGCATTTGAATAATTCTTTTAAACAAATTGTGTGGACAATTTTCTTGAAAGACTTTTGACCCCTAGCCCAAAAAGGATATCCTTCAAGGAAATTATTTCAAATAAAATATCTGAGACAATTTCCAACACTTGAACAAAAAACTCAAAAACAAAAACATTGAAAGAAAGAAAACTTGTACATTTACCATGGGTTTTGTGTGGAATACCTCCATTTAAGGAATTTGTACATAATAGGAAAACCCAAAATTGAATGACCAAGCTCGAATGACTAAGTCTAGAAATGCTTCAAAGCAAGTCTTTGAACATGAATAACTTTAATATTACTTTGGTGAAGGACCTTAGACTTAGTACATAGGAACCTTGAATTAGGATGAACAAATTCACATGATAAACTTCCTCTGAAACTATTGTGCATGCAATATTTGGCACTTTGAAACTATTCTTTAAACTTTGTTCAGACCTATTAGCATGACTCAAAGAAGGTAAAAGGACCTAGACACAAAGGATTGATGTAATTGGACATGATTTGATCATGTTTTACTAAAATAAGGTATGAATGATCACAAGATATGATATACCTTGATCATGTTCATCAACCTTTTATGCCATAAATCATAGGGTAGGATTATTTATGGAGCGACATCAATTTTTATTAGTAACAAGAGGTACAGTGCACTAGTTACAATTCTTCAAAAACAATTTAATGACTTCAGAGTCATTACTCCAATTATTTCATTTCAACTTAGCATTTCTTTTTTATTTATAAGATAGATGGGTAGGTAACTCACCATAGGTAATAAAATGAGTGATATTGGAATACCACTCATCAGTAGTAGTGACAAAAAGAACTGTTGGCATCTCCTCAACTTTTAATTCTTCATGTTTTATTTCTTTTGATACGTTATTAACAATCAATTGACAGAGACCTCTTCCCCACATAAGCTTAGTAGGTTTGATATCAAGGTCAAACTCTTAAATTTTATCAATCCAATTTCCCCTTTTAGTACCGAACTCATGTTGAGTTAAAATAGGCTTTACTATTGTATCAGGCACCAGAACAACACTATGTAAATTTAGGATATAAAATCAAAAACGTTTTACCACCTTAACCAAGGCATACACATGCTTCTCCATGTTTGAATATTTAAATTTTTGAGCTTTGAGGGGACAACTCATAAATTATATGGGAGATTCCACACCTTCATTCTACTGAACCAAAATGGCTGACAGTGCATGATCAAAAGCATAGCTATATATTATGAAGTCTTTAGTATAATATGGATAAACCAAGACTGGAGCATGAGCAATAACCTTATTGATATCTTGAAATGTCACTTTTCCTTCCATATTCCAATGAAAAGTATCCTTACCCTTCATCATGTCAAAAATGTGGTGATTTTCTCTAAAAATTTAGGAATGAATCTTCACAGAAAGTTCACTTTTCCAAGGAAGGAATGAACTACAGTCTTACTAGAAGGTAGAGTAAGATTTTGAATAGATTTGACTATTTTTTAGTCAATTTTTGTGCCTTCTCAAGATAAAATGTGATCGAGAAGTTTACCTTCTGTGACCCCAAAAATTGACTTCTTAGGATTGAGAGAAATACCATTTTATCGACAGTGTTCTAGCACTTGCTGTAAATGATGCACATGATCAGGTTGATGTTTGGAGAAAATGATCAAGTCATCAAGATACACCATGATAAAATTCCCTATTTCATCTCTGAAGGTAAGGTCTATTTCTCTCTATAAGGTGGTTCTAACATTGATTAGACCAAAAGGCATTATGTGATATGTAAATGTGCCCCAAGGTGTAGTGAAAGTGGTTTTATATTGATCTACTTCATTAACTTCTAGTTGATTATACCTAGAAAAATCATCTAACATTGATAACATTTTTGAGCCAATTATTGTTTGGAATACTTGATCCATGATGGGTAGGGGGTGGTTATTCTTTAGAGAAGATTGATCGAGATTCCTGAAATCAACATAAATATGAATTTCTCCATTCTTTTTCCTTACAAGAAATGTGTTCATGATCCAAGTGGAATGATGAATTGAAAAAAATATTCTTCCATTCAACATCTTCTAAATCTCAAAAAGGATAGTACCTGATATTTTGGGATTATATTGCCTTTGTTTCTACTTGTGAGGTAATGACCCAGCTTTAAGAGAAATTTCATGATAAATTTATTTAGACCTAAAAGATTTTAAATCATCATAAGAATATGCTAAAACATCAATGTAATGATGAATAAGAGTAATGAATTTGAACTTTTCATGAGTAGTGCAACATTCCTCAATGTTGACCATTTTGGGATCTTCTTCAGAACTCAAATTCACCTGATCAAACTCCATAGCGGAACTTGAATCCATTTGTTGTTGCTTCTTTATATATCTATCATACCTATCAAATAGATTTTCAAGAGAAACCAAACCTTTTGGAATTTCATTCCCTTTTAGTTGAAGAAACTCTTCACCAATTTGTGAATCTATTTTGGGAACTGATTTCCATGGTAGAGCTTCACTACCTTCAAAATAGAGCTCCTCAAAGCTATCCATATTTTCAAGAAAAGAAATAATTTTATTATCACCATTAAACACCTACTAATGGTAAGCATTATCAGGTATACTTGGTTAAAAGACTAGATCAATAGTGTACTTATTCCCTTTAAAATATTTATGAGGAACCATGAGGGTTGCAGAGATAACCAATGAATTTGCACGATCATTAAACTCTCTTGGCACTGTATAAATATTAAAATCATCAAAACTTTCAATGAAATCCCAAACACAATTATGATAATGTCACAATATTTTATTTTTAGTTTGATACAGATTTCTTACTTGACAAACCACCAATTCAACATCTCCTTGGGCATGGAAAATCTTAACACCTCTAACATGGCAGCTTTCAATCCAATCAACAATGATTCATATTCAACAGTGTTATTGGTATTGTTGAATTATAACTTATATGAGAAAGGAAAAAGATCTCCTTGTAGAGATATCAAAACAATTCTAGCTCTAGAATTGATAGAGCAGCTGCTGCCATCAAATTTTAAAATCCAAACCTCATTAGAACTTGATCTTCTTGAAGATTCCTCTTCATTAGTGAGGAGAGATTCCTTTTTACCTAAACTTTTCTCTAAAAATTATTTTGATTTTTTGTTTGAATTGTCACCTAATGAACTTTCATCTGATGAATTAAAAATATCTTCAGTGGATATAAAATAATTAGCCATTCCCAAAGATTCAAATAAAATTTGAGATTTAGGGTTTGACATTTGGGTAACAATATATTTTGACTCTTTTTCAAGAAGAAAATTTTACATGATGCCTTTAATAGGTATCCTTGATTCAAATAGATATATGTTCAACTCTCCACTTACATCTTTACAAAAATTACATTTGAGTAGAATGCCATAAGAAGCTAGAACATCAGCCACTAAGACTATCATCTTAATTCTCATATCTGGAAAAGCTACAAATGCAAATTGGACATCTTTGATTTGACCCAAAATTGGTACTTGATTTTTTTCCATGGAGAAACATCTCCCAAAAATATTAGTTATGGTAAGATTGAGAGAATTTGCTACCTTGGCCAATATAACATTATTAGAGGCTCCAGAGTCTATTACACAATTGCTCAACTTATGACCATTAATCAATAGAGAAACATAGAAAGGTTCTATTTTTCTAGAGGTATCAAGAGGAGAAGTGACAAGATTATTTTGGGTGGATTTATTCTTTGGGAGATCCTAGGTCACTTTTGGAAAATCTTTGCCTATAGGGATGGTTTTGTTTTGACGTATTCAGCCAACCTATCAAACTATTCAGGATTAGCTTGTAAGTACTCAACTTCAAAAATTTGGATCTTGATCTTCCTAGCATGATCAATTATGTTGAATAACTGGAATGAACTAGAAATCGAAGAAGGAAGTCCATCATTCTAATTTTTATTTTATGTGGTACTGGTCTGAAGAATAGAAGTAGAAGGTACAAGATTATTTAAGGTACTTACTTACTTATTGGCCATTAGGTCCTTTGATTGAAAAGGTAGTAAAGTTCCCCCTTTAGAAATTAAAATCACTGGCTGAGGTTCTTGTCCTACTTTTCCCTTATCAACTTGTTGAGTTGACTAGTTTTGAGACCTAGTAAAAATAACATATGCTCCATCATACACCTCTCCTTTTTTAGCTTCATCTTGGTAATTCAAAAAAATAATAGAGGAATTTATAGCTAATTTTTCTTCTACTTATAAAAATATATTAACATCATTTTATAGGTCCAAATCAAATTGGAAAAAATGATCATGTTCAGCTTCATAATAACCAACTACTGAGTTGATCGGTGCTGCTTCAATGGCAAGCTTCCCCTGTGTGGGAGGAAGATGATTAGGTTGCCCTTGATTTTTGTCAGCATTTTCTTGGTATGAATTATTTGGAAATGTCCTCCTTGGTATATCTTGATAAGAAGGAGTAGACATACCTTGCGACATCTACCTTTTCAGAGACAACAATTCATTTACTAACTTTTGCACCATAGGATCAGTGGTGCTTGTGAAAGAATTTTCAATAGAAGAGGAAAATCTATTTTTTTTAGAATCTTTTCTTATCTTACCTATAAGGATAAGATCATATTCAACTTTGGTAGCTAAAATTTGAGCTGTAGAAAGATCTATAGGGCTAGCCTTCCTTAACAAAAAACTCACTTCAAGAAGTTGAGAATTGATAAAGAACCACTTAAAATTTTTTGGTGTTGGCTAATCAATTGTAGAAATCCTATTTCTCAGCTTATTGAATTTAGTGATGAAGTCTCTCATAGGCTCATAAGGCTCTTTCTTCATTTTCATAAGCTAAGCCAATAATGCATGTGCATCTTCTACATATTTGAATCTAGTCTCAAACTTGGTCTGAAGAGTATTCCAGTAGATTATAGTCTTAGCTTGAAGATGATAAAGCCAATCTATGGCATCACCTTGTAGTGTTTTTACAAAAAATCTTACTACTATATCTTCATATTCAGCACCTATCATACCATAGACTATGCAAAAGGCTGCAATATGCTCATCAAGGTGAACTTTCCCATCACCATATAAGTTAGGAAATTTTTTTCTCAAATTACGAGGTAGCTCATGAAAAGGTGGGGTTAGATTTAGAGGGCCAAAAGTGTTACCTCAAGGGCCTTGGGCTGCCATGATATGATGATTAATAGGAGGGATAACAAACCTTTGTGGAGTATGAATAGATAAAAATCTACTAGCACTAAGACTAGAAGCTTCACCTAGTATTAGAGATTTGGCATTGGTAGGAGGAAAACTCCTAGTTCATTGAAGGCAAGATCATAGAGGTAAGAGATCAAAATTATTTTTTTGTATCAATTCAAATATAGGATCAATAATACCTCAATCTCTATGGCTTCACATATACCATGAATTTGCCAAAATGTAGAATGAAAAATAACTAGAAATATTTCAACTCGAAGCGTGAGGCTTCAAATTACGTGATCTTCCCCAGCAGAGTCACCAAAAACTATTGGGTGAATATTTTATCATCAGCTAAGTGAAGGTAAAATAGTTATATCATCCATAGTGTAATGAGATAAATCTCTCCTCTCATTAAGGGGAGGTTCCCTATAAACTATCATAAACTAATCTAAACTAAAAATTAACTTAGGGGTGAGATCATATCATCTATTTCTCTTTTTTTAGAAATGATGTTTACAAAGTAAAGTAAAAATTTCTTGATATAAACTAAATTCACAAGAAACCCACGAGAGTGCAAAGCCTCTTGTTGCTTCTCTTGCTGATTTATAACTTATATCATAGTAGAATGAGGTGCAGCCCAAAGTCTTCACCAAAAACTACAAAAAAGTATATAATCACAAAGGATACAAGTATTTCAAAGTCTTTCCAATATCTTTCATTCTAAAATAATAAAACACAAACTAAAGACAATTATAGTAGCACCAAATCTCCATAATCAACTTCAAAACATCTTCCAGATTATTTTCACTCACTCTACTTATTTAATAAAATAAATAAGATTGTATTAGGAAAAGGACATAAGAATAATTTCTTACAAAACATAAGTTATTCCAATACAAAGTTTGAAAGGTCACTTGCTTTCTCATTCACTTGATAAAACTTGAATTTATAATCTGAGCTCAAAGTCTCAAAATGTCTTTCTTTTTTGGTAGAGTTTTACTTCCAATAAAAAAAGATCATTTTACAATAGAGGCCCTCTTTTTTTATAGGGAGAGGCCTTGAGGATTTTTAGAAAAGACCTAATTACTTTGACTGAGTCAAAGATAAGAGTCCTTTTTGACTTAGGACTTCCTATATTTTTACATGTAATTACATATGGAAAAAGTACATGTAAAAATGTCCAAAGCGGTAGTAAAAGTACATCAAAAAAGTGTAAATTAAATAAAGGGAAAAATAGTTTCAATTTATATCCCCATCTTTATTCATGTGAGCATTATACATAGTGATAGTTTCTTGCATCTTGATACTGTCTGGACTAACAGTGTTCTTAAAAATCATCTTAGCTTTGACTATGATATCTCTTACTATTGTGACTGATTTTGTAGGACTAATTAACCTAGTTTTTAGATTATCCAAAATTAACTGATTATCTAGAATATTGTCCACAGAGGCTATTGAAATGCCTTATCTTCAAATTCTTGAATCATTTCTTCTACTGAAAAGAATTGGTTATCTTGTGATGTAAGTTTGTAAGGTAGCTCCTCCAATTTATACAAAATACTGACATCAGTTTGTTCACTGAGTTTTCTTAAAGATTCAAGGTCATTGAGTAACTCTTTAAGCACCTGACTCCTATATGTCAATGACTATTTAGTTTTAGTGTAAGAGTCTTTATCAGTAATGACACCGGTTGATATTAGAGTGCTCGTTTTTAGTTTCCTCATATCCATCCATTTGTCAAGATACTTTTCTATGCTTTCAATATCCTGATAAATAACATTAATAAGATCATCAAGTTTTGCTCTTATTTTTCTTATTTTATCTATCTTCTGAGATAACTCTGTAAGGAAATTCCTTGTGCATACATCTTGTCCAAATACTCTTCAATAACTTTTCCTTTGAGATATGTATTTTCCAATTTCTAAATAATGGGGTCTTCTATGGAAATGGCCTCAGGCGTTATAGTTTTTGGAGTGAAAGTAATTCTCCTTACCACTGTAGTTAATTATTCCACCATTTATCTTTGTAGTGATCATTCATTCATTTTTCTCTATCAAATTTTTGAATCAAGATGTCCATGGCTGACTGCATATCACTCTTGGCACTCTCATGAGTTATCTTACCTAATTCAACTCTAGAGATAAATTAATCACTTACATCAAAATTTTCAATGGTTACATCCTATGGAGGTCTTGTAATTTCCAAAAATTTGTGTCCCTTATCCCCAATCATTTTTGAAAGAATCATTGGCTTCTTTGGGGCCTTGGCTTTTACTGACACCATTTTATTGAAATCAAAGTCATCTAGAGAGATGGCTTGTTTCTTTATTTTGGGTGTATAAGCTGATAACCATGGTGGGATCATAGGAGTACTTACATTAGGATCTATCTCCATTGTTGGTGTTACCAGAGTTGTACTTGTACAGGTAGTGGAAACAATAGGTGGAGTATCAGTAAAAATTGTACTTTTCACTGAGTGATCAAAAGTAGAACTATCTTTAATATCAAAAGATGGGGATGAAAAACTAGAAACTAACCCTAAGGAATGAATAATATCTTTAAAAGTGATTTGAGAGTTTTAAAAAATTATTTTGGAAGGAGAGGGTGATCCATAAGAGGGAACACTAATTAGAGAAATAGGTGAATGAGTTACAATAGGTGCATCAAATGGGGAAGAAGAGATTCCTATTTCTTGTTGCACATCCCCTTATGGAGACAAAGTTTCCATATCTAGTTGATCTATAGGCCTATTATTAGTATCCATATATTCCATCACTAGTTCTTTAATGTCTTGTTTCTTAACTCCCATATCTTCTGTTTCTAACTCTTTTTCCATAACTTTTGACTTCTTCATCACAAATATGATCTTAGGCTTATGTGGCTTGGAAGAAGAAGGGACATCACTTTTGTTCTTCATCCTATTTTATAATTTTCTTCTTGTTTCCTCCTGAAATTCATATTTTGAACCTATGATGAATTCTTTCAAATTAATTCTTTTATTTGCTAACCAATTATTAGTGTTTGCCAATATAGGTTCAAATCTTTTCCTCAAGGAAGTCAGCTCTTTTTGTGACCATTGAATTGGAAGAAGAGGGGCATTGGAAATATATTTAGTATTGTATCTATCATTAATCAAATCTCCATCATCCACCAAATTCTTAGGGATATTGGCAAGTCCCAGATATTCAATCTGATCAATAGATAACCTACTGTAATCCATTTTCTTGACATCTTCCATTGATCTCAAATCTACCCAAACATCCTCAATCATAGGTTCATAAAATTGGGTTTTCCTCATAATTACATCCTTCATACCCCTATAATAAAAATTTGGTCTTCTTTTGAATTATTTAAGGTCACGAGATGCATTTTAGTTTTTATGGCTCTAGCCTTTCCAGCGGTTAACAATAAAAACCTACCAATTTTAATTGGGAACCTAAAATTAGGCTTCTTGAGTTCCATATATTTATTATGCATGATGGTCATTTGTATATATAATTACATTATGACAAATTTATTTGAGGGGAATCTCAGAAGCATATAAGGATGACCTTGGAAAAAGCCAACCCTTAGGTACAAGAAAAAAGGAAATTATAAGACCATATATCCAAAATCATTCATAATTGTCTATGACTCATTTGACACTCTTCTTTATTCTAATTTAGGATCAAAAAGACATATACATAATGTAAAGAAAGCATCATTTACTCTCCTAAAATGATGAATAAAACCCTTTAATGTTAACTGAGAGTAGTATTAATACACTGGGGTTACTTTCCTATCTCCTTCTGATGTTAAACTCAGAAAGACTCTCATTGAAGTTTTAATATAGATCAGGTAAGAAGTCATGTAGAATTTAAAGGTAGTGGATACCTTCATCAATTGCTCATGCAAAGCATTGCTAAATTTTTCTCCCCAAAATATGACTTGTTTGCCTTAGAGAATTATCTTGATGAAGGGATACATCAATTCATAAAATTGTGAGGAAGAGGGCAAACCTCTTATCCTACTAAGAAGAGTTATCAGATCACCAACTTCTTCAGTAAAGTCACTTCTTGCAAAAATCCATGGACACCTTGACAAATTTTCCCTTTGAGTCTTTAGCCATTTATTGTTGATTACCTTCTTCACTTTTTAAGGATCTTTGTCATATTATTTTTGTGCTTCAACAAAATCAAGCTTTATCACTTTTGTAGCAGGTTGGCACATGAACACTTTATCAATGAACTTAGTATCTAGTCTAATTATCACATTGCCACTAGCATCTAATACAGCTCTAGTATTCTTATTATATAACTGAGCACATTGGAGAAAAAATTCTATGTGGTGAGCTGTTATAGGGAAAGAAGCTATCAAATGAATATTACTATCAATTATCTTCTTCATTTCATGGCTGGGATTGCTTGACTTAGTTCTTTTCATGAACTCAGCCATGTCCATATGACCAATCTCTATATCTATAATGTCATCAACATTAGAAGTAACCAAGGTGATCAGAAAAACACCTTGATATTTATACTTCATTATCTTCTACTTCTTTGGAGAAAACTCAATCATCTGATAGGGCTTCAACCAAAAGGTTGTCAATGAAGAAGGATCCACAGAAGAAACTACAACAAAATTTATAATCATGCAATTAGGGGAAATACTGGCAATCTAAGAAAACTACATGTTAATGATCACGACCATAGGGATGCATCTAAAAGGGCTAAAGTGTGAGTAGGCTAAAAAACTAGAGGAAAGTGGGCTCAGAAAAGCAAAATTGAAAATATCACAGAGTTAAGAAATTCAAGAGGATGCTTTCATGGGAAACAAAAGTTACCACCCTTGTAGGTAGGAGAAAATTTGTATTTATGCAGAGGTGGTGAAATTTACCACTAAATCATGTCATTTGCATGTGGAAGCAGGAAAAAATATTGATGCTTTAAGGGGGAGAAATTTCAGTTTGCATGGGCAGGAAAAATCACCACTTAGGCATGTTTAATGTGTAGGAGCAGTAAAAAATGCTAACAAGGCATAAAGTAATAAAAAAATTTAGATGTCATAGTGGAAAAATTCACCACCCATGCAGGAAATGTAGGAATGCTTCAATGGTAAAATTAGCCACTTTTACACTTTATTAGATATGAGGTCTATAAATTATAAGTGGTAAAAAATGATGACACTGTAAATGGTTAAGAAATCATAATTCTAATGTTTGAATGGCTAATTTTATCGATGACATGCAATGAAAACCTATGGCACGAAAGGAGGGTTGGTAGATTTAGCCGCTATCTAGGCTCACTAGGGTAAAGCAACATGAAAAAAACAAGAAAGAGAGCAAAACCAAAATGAAAATCCTAACAAAAACCTAGAAGTAAAACTAAAAGCCAAAACTTACCCAGCAATCTCAAAGCCCTAAGCTTGGCAGTTGGCACATTCGTAATCCTACTCATTTGCACGGTCAAATGATTATAGGGAGGAGTCTTAAGAAACTTAAAATGATCAAAATGA
This sequence comes from Torreya grandis, assembly GCA_037957365.1. Classification (NCBI taxonomy): domain Eukaryota; kingdom Viridiplantae; phylum Streptophyta; class Pinopsida; order Cupressales; family Taxaceae; genus Torreya; species Torreya grandis. The sequence continues at coordinate 449,093 of JARHVA010005962.1, read as the reverse complement.
TAATCAAATGGCATTTAAATGCCTTAAAAAAAGTTTTACCAACTCAGTGTGTGTAGCCATAAATGCTACACAAAAATCAAGATTTAAATTAATCTCTTCTTGGGTGGCAAAAATCCCTGCCCTTGCATAAGACAGGTAAGGTCATGCATTGACAGTGAAAATCACCACTGATGCATAAGATAGGATAAAAACAAAAAACTACAATAGCAACAAAAATCATCACTAGTGGATGTAAAAATGAAAAAACATGCAAGAGCGATGATTTTTACCACCCATGCATAGGGAAAAAAATACAAAAGTGGCAAAAAATGTTGTCGATGCATGGATAATATGAAATTTGGCTAACACCTTATGAACGAGCAAAATTAACATTTTGATCAGATCAAGACTACAACGAGTTTCACATTTTTTAGGAAATCATGATGAGGGAGTGTTGAAAAATTTCCCAAGATGTCAGTCAACTTCACTTGAGACCAAGAAAACCTTGTCTTAAATGATGAACTTAGAGTATAGATTACAAAACAAGCAAGTTTTGTAGGGGTTGTCCACAAAACTAGCATAGCTGATTTTGGGAACAAAAATCATAAATATAAAATATAACTTAAATTATAATAAACTATATGTCCATTTCTAAATGTCAACTTATAATACTATCTTGGTTAGGACCTATAGAGTGGACTAGGTCGACTCTATTATTTATCTTATCCTACTATGTCATCCAGAACCTATAGAGTCAACTAGGCTGACTCTATCATTAATAATATGTCATCCAATCTATAAAAATGAATGTAGTGAACCAAGTTGACCCCATTTAGAATTCAATCCATGTTATATAACCCTATTATCCCAACCAACCTAGTTTGAAAAGACATAGTGACTCTATTTCCCACCTAACAAGGTTGATTGAGCTGACTCCATCATCTTAATTTTTGAAAGGGTTTAGGGTCAATCCATGGCTATAAATACACCCTTAAATTCATTTCTAAAAATATAATTATTCATTTATTCTTATTTACAATTTGCATTTCTACCATTATGTTTGATGAGTCATTTCTTACGGTTTCATACTTGGAAAACTTTTATCTTATGAAAGTTTGAGATTCACTAGGAGGTAATTAGCTAGACTATATTCCATTATCCACCCTTATCTTCTTCAAAATTACACAACAACCTCTTTAAAATCACCATTGTCCAAGGGATAAGTTGAGGCTTGATGGGTTCATTTTCAAGGTAAGTATTCCTAACTCTTACTCTTTTATTTTGGTAGATAGATTTTCAAATGTAATGGTTAATTAATGTATTGCCTCTCATTTCTTAATATTACCTCTACATTGAATTGATTAGAGTTTTAATTTTTATGTTTATTATTTATATTTATCCCTCATTTATTATGCAATCTTTAGTGAGCACTAGATTATTTACACTTATTATTTCATTGTAGTCTTAGCTAGGTTTATTGTGTGGTGTTGCTTGACTAGAGTCCTTGGAATCCTCTCTAGTAATATCATATGATAATAGATCCCTTAGGAAGGTTTAATAGATCCATATTGATCATGACCCTAATTATCTAAGTATTCATAAGTGGTATAACTAGTTAACTTATCTTCTCCAAATTAGGATTGCTTTATAGATCAGCTTCACTTTCACTTGCATACAATAAATGCTTTATATTAGGATTATGATGGGATGTAACAATACAAATTTCTCATAATATTTTGATGTATTATAATTTGGGCATCTAAAAGAGTGTCCAATGTCCTCCTCATAAGATCATTTATTAGTGTTTGGGCATTGGGACTATGTCCAAAATCCTCCCAATTGATTGTGGAATTAAGGTTGGGGCAAAAGTGATATATTAATACCAATTCATCATATTGTAATTAGTGAAGGGTTTGATAAATAGTGATCAATAAATTCTCAATGTCATCTTTATCTAATTCCACTAACTGGAAAGCATAATGTTTGTTCATATGGTGATATATGAGCCTCTTAAGATGTTAAATGATCATTTATTTTTCACCTTATAGGGTCCATTACTTGGAGTAATTTCTACATTATTGGCATAAAAATAATGGAAAAAGAAGGAAATAAAAATTCTCTTGGTTATCTAAGATAAAATAAATTTAAATAAAATAAATCCTTACCTTATAGTTAAATATCACATATAACATTGTTAAATATTCTCTTACCAATAAGTGACAATTTATTGGAACTAAATCATTCTTAATCATATATCCTAATAAGTTAGAAATCAATATTAATCAACAATAGTGAAAAAATTCCTTAGAGTATGACTCACCCTTGGGTGAAGTTGATTTATCTTTAACCATGGATATTTTTGAATATTTGCTATTGGACTCTATGATCTATTAGTTTATATCTGAGATAAGTATCTTAGAGAGACCATTAAGTATACTATATAGGCTTCCTTGAGGTTTTTATAACATATTTTAAGCTATACTTTAGTCATTAATTAATTTATAGGAGAAATTTATTGATGGGTCATTTGTCACACCAACTTAGGAAAGATAATGGAATGCCTAGCCTCTCTTGAAAGGAGTTTTGAATATCTCCTTGAGATCTATATATTTTAGGTCATGGCATACTAGGCAACCCATTTGGTCTATGTTAAACTATTCAAATTTATGGGGCCTACAGGTTTGAAATTTAAACACAACCTTAAATGAGTTAGAAGTGGATGTAATTTTTGTTTATTTCATGAATGTGTGTTTTGAGCACATGAAAATGGATAAAAAACATAAAATTTTTACCTAAAATAAATCAACATTTTGAGATTTAATAAACAAAATATGATTGATTTAAAACATATGTTCTATTGAATATATTTGAAAATGCATAAATTATAATGAAAACATGTTTACAATCGAAATAGAAATTGAAATCATAAATTGCATTAAGATCCATTCTATCCTAGAATAATATATTTGTTAAAAATTTCCAAAGATAGGTAAAAGAGGGAAAAGAAAGATCTTGTTATAATGAAGGAAGATATAATTCATTTGATTAAATGAAACCCATGAAATTTATCTCCCACCTAGCTAGTGAACACACAACCATAAATGGAGATGATGCTAGCATCTGAGTATTAGACCAATAGGAAAGAGAAAAACAAGTCCATTGTATACATATACATGACAATGAAATAAAAATTCATAGCTTTGATTAATAAGAATATTCTTGAATAACACAATGTTTGGGTCATTATAATTAGTATAATGTAGATTTTTAAAACATAATGATGTAACTCAACTTAAATAGGAAGGAATTAAATATAAAGAAATATAAATGCATAAATTTGTTTCTCATCTATAAGATTTTCAAGTAATACAAAATGATCTAGCCCTTATAATTACTCTCAGTTAGGTACTTACAAAAATTCCACTCATTGACCAAAGGGCCAATCCATCTAAAAGTGGTTGTAGATATTTAATGTACTCCATCCAAAAAGGAGGAAATTCAAATAATAAATGAACCTCTATAGGCACTAGAGGCCAAAAAACATTAATGGAAATGCTTTAGTTGGTAGAAAAATCAATTTTGAAATGCATATTCCCATTTTACCTAAGACTATAACAACAAAACTATAATATAAGAACACTAACAGGTTATGGGTCTGATGCTTTTCCCACTAGATACAACATAGATGAAAATATGGTAAACCAACTATCTAGTGTTGTAAATGGTACACAAAATAGATAAGGGTTTGAAAGATATGCTTTAAAAACTAATAAACACTATCCCCCACAAACCCACTCTATTATAAAGAAACTCATTTCACATATTTGTCACTTTTATACATTTAATTCTATGTGAAAAGTATCATCCTTAAGCCACAAATACTTCTCTATATTGGTTCTATCTCCTCTTGTTATCAAACACTACAAAATAAAAACACCAAAGTGTCACATTTTGGCTAAAAAGAAGCAATATTTAAAAAAACAAAATGTGACATTCATTAGAAACACAATTTACATCATAAAACAACAATTTTAAAATTTCCCTTCCTCTAGATTATTTTAATGTTGCAACAAAGCCACTAAAACTAGCTTTCTAATGCTGTAGACATCATGGATAATGGAACATTGAAACTAACATTATAATAAAATATGTGTTTTCAGGTGTGTTCTTTGTTGCTTGAGATATTTTGCATTTAATTGGGCTCACAGTTTTAAAAGAAGGTTAATTTTTATGTTTAATAAAAATTAATTAAAAAAAATTGATTTCATTTTTCTTAAAACACAACCAATTTTGGATTAAATTTAAATAGAAACAACTTGACATAGGTGAAAGCCTTAGGTTGATTTGAGCTTCTCTGCACCATTTATCTCAATGAGCCTTCTCTCAAACTATGGGTTCTTCTTTCCTCATATCCACTCAATAATACATTTCCATGCTATCTAGGGGTAGGGGCATCACTTGGAATTTTGATTCTTTTAGCATGCTCGAGAATCATATGTACTATTATGAATATTATTCCACTCTTTCTAAACACATGCATCACATGATACCATTATCAACCTACATTTAGCTTGACACATTTGGGATTTATTCCATGTCAAAGATATCAATTACTATGCCTATTGAGATTAAACTATATACTATACTTTTGATATGCACACTAAACACAAGCCTTAAAACTAATTCCCTTTTGCTAATCCAATAAAACACTTCTATCTTTTATGACACACATTGTAAAGGAAAGGTTGACTTGTTTGGTCCATGGCATAATGTGCATAAGGATTAAGATAAATCCACTAATCTCACCCTTTTCCACCCACTATGCACATTTAACATCAATTTCAAATCCACTTAGCATCCTTTTTTCTCATTCTACCTCTTACCATGCATAAAACCTAACATTTTATGCTTTTACTATGTGGTGTTTTAAAAATCAATGAAATTTTTCTTTCATTTTTACTTTGTACATACTTGGTATAAAATAATTTAATAAATGAAGCCCATTTTACCATTTCCATGGGAAAATATCAATGTTAAAATTTTATAACCTCATGGAAATTGAAAATGATGAATTATGTCCACCCACTATGGACACTTAGTGCTAATATGTAATGAAATTAATAATATATTTGTAATAAAAGAATAACATATCAAATAATTAAGATCAAAATAATTAGATCCACAATGATAATTAAAGAGTAAAATAATTTATAAATATGACCAAGCTGCTTTGAGGGGGAAACCTACACAATAATGTGTTAAGAGTAAAATTCATAGTATATGATCAAATACTAACCATTATCTCTTATATATAATCTAATTAGATATAATTATTCCATAGGCCAAACCTTACTAAGAACATATCAAAATGCAATAATATAATAGGAAAGGTATGTAATCCACAAGTCAGCCACACATATCCCTAAATGTATTAAAGGTTAATGGAGTAGCATGCCCCTCCCTTTAAAAATATTGTTTTCCTCAAATTTGAATCAACTTTGGATGATAATGATGGAAAAATTGATCCTCCCATATTTTTTATTCATGATTTAGACTCTTCCACTTGATCAAATAATCCTTAATCTCTCCTTTTTGTATCATTTGTGTGTGTGTGTGTGTGTGAAGGATTTCTTCAGGTTTTTGAATGACTCTACCTTATTCATATAAAACTCTTTATCTAGTGAAATTCTTCAAGAAAGATACATGAAATACAATATGTTAGTGAGTGGACTAGGGTAGCTCCATCTTGTATGCCACAGATCTGATAAGGGCCATAATAGTTAGGAGAAATTTTGGTATCATTTTTATGTTTATCTAAATATATCTAATTATATGGTTTCATGTGCAAAAAGTCCCAATCACTAATATAAAAATTCCTCTCACTATAGTGCTGATCAACTTGCTACTTTATTTTATTATGTGTCATTTATAGATTATGCATTAAACTAGCTAGTACCTCATATTGATGTTAAATGTGTTCCTGAATAACTCAAACAATGGGTTTCACCTTAAAATATAAATTTGTGGATGGAATATGATAATCATAAAGTGAAATAAATGGAGACATATTGAAATAGGTAAGTAAGCAAGTGTTGTATCGCCCTTCAACTAATGGTAGCTAATGAACCCAACATTCTTGTTTATCCAATGCAAAAAAATAGAGATACCCCTCTAAGAATTTGTTAGACATCTATGTTTTCCCATTATATTTAGGAATATATGATAATCTATTAGACAAATAAGTACCCAAATTTGTAAATAAATTAGTCCAAACATTACTAGTGAAGATAGGATCATGATCACTTACAATAATTTTTAAAGTACCATGAAACATTTGAACTATATTGAGAAAATCAACAACTATTGTATTAGTTGCAAATGGATATGATAAGTAAATAAAATGAGCATGTTTTTTATCCTATCCATAACTACCATGTTTATATATTTAACTTTAGACTTTGGTAACCCTATAATGAAATCCATGGAAACCTCCTCCCACCTCTAACTAGGGATGGATAGATGTTGTAAAAGATATGGTGTCTTAATTATTTCATATTTGTTATGTTAAAAAACCATGCATTTTACCACAAATTTATGTATATCCCCATGGATTCCCTCCCAAAATAAATCTTACTTGATTCGATGATATGTCTTCAAAAATTTTGAGGGCCCCTATTAGAGATGCATGAATATAATGAATGCTCTTATATTTGAGGACAAAATACTTATATAGGTATAATCTATTATTATACCATAATGTGTTCCCTTTCCACTCAGTTTTTTAATAAACACTAGAACCATGCTATTTTTTTTGAAGTAAAACCTATGTGTCATTGCCATTATCCCATTTAGATATTGCTTCTTCTAACTAATCTTCCTGTCAAATGGTCGTTGCACATAAAAATAACTCAACTAATTCATCCCTCATGGAGAGTGAATCTACTAATAAATTATCTTTTTCTTTCTCATAGAATATGTAGTTATATCCCAACATTTTATTCACCCATTTTAATTTTTATTCTAATGAAAATCACTGTTTGTCTTTACCTAAAAATGTTTACCCTTCATATAAGGTATTCATTTATTGACTACATGAAGAATAAATATCATATCCTTTGCATACATTGGATTGATCTTTTTTTCCCCTTGAGTTTATAATTACTTCCCCCATGCCATATCCTAATGTATCACATTTAAATTAAAAAATGTAAAAATTATGGGTCACCAAAATTGGAGTGCACATAGCCTCTTTCAAATTATCAAATATCTTGGTAGATCATTGAGTAAAATGGAAGGAATATTTTTTTAACAAGGTTGTGAGTGGATCTAATATGGTGCCATAGTTTATTAAAAATCTATGATAGTACCCTAGTAGCCCCAAAAATCCATGAAGTTATTGAGGGTCTTTGACACTTGCCACTCGATCATAGATTTTATCTTCTTAGGGTTGACTTTAAATCCTTAATGTGAAATAATATGAACCAATTAATCCATATATTAGACTCAAAAATAATATTTATAAGGTTTGGCATAAATCTAAATTTGTTTAAAAATTAACAGTACTTATTTCACATGCTTCAAATGTTCTTATAAAGTTTTTTATATTAGGATATCATAAAAACCCCATAAAATTCCTTTAAAAAGGCCTAAGAATAGTATTCATTAGAATATAAAATGTATAAGGTTCATTTTTTAGACCAAAATGCATGACCATAAACTCAAAATGGCATTCATTAGTTGTGAAAGTTGTTCTAAAGATATTCTAAGGTTATAATAAAGATCTAGTTTGGTAAAATTAAAAACAAAATGTAATTCATCTTAAAAATAGTAAATTAATATAATAGAGAACTTATCTTGAATGGTGTAATTTTTTATTTATATGTAGTTAGGGCACATACTAAAGTGTCATCCTTCATATGTACCATGAGCAATGGGGATGAATATTCACTTTGACTACGTTAGATAATACCTTACATCTAACATCTCGTATACCATATTTTAAATTTCATTCTTTTGGGCATATGGATACTTGTATGGTCTAATTTTTAATGGTTTACTACCTAGAATGTGTCTTATGGCCTGATCATGTTCTCTGATTAGTGTTAGTGATTTTGACATTATGCCAAAAATTATTGGGTGGTCATCAAGAATCATCTACAAATTAGGAGATGTAAACACATTTTTTGGATGATATTCTAAGGAAAACAATCATGATATAAATAATTCATCCCATTTTTTAATAATATTTGTCATTTGGTGTGAACTAACCAATTGGGGAGATTTTTCCTATAATATCCATAATTCAAATGTCATACCTTCAAAATGAAAGTGCATGAACAATTCCTATAAATTCATCTCAATTTTTCCCAAATTAGGGATCCATTATACTCCAAAAATGATGTCATACCCACTCGTAGGAATAAAAAAATAGGATAATTATTCATGTAGTCCCCCATAACATTCTTAATACTATGGCATTTTGTAGAATAGTTAACTATGCTGCCATCTACAATCATGACTTAAAATTATCAAAGCAAGATAAATAAAATAGCTCCAATGAATATCCAACTTATTATTTATGAATTTATGTGTATTTATTGATCATTATAACCTTATTTTTGAGGAATCTTACCACATTAAGTGTTTTAGGGGTACTAATACTCAGAAGGTTATGACAGGAGGTGGTAGTGTGTGAATCTTCAAATTTCTCTGCTAGTGATTTCTTACCCTACCCTATGGCCTCATCATCTTTGTTATCTTCATTATCACCTTAAATTTATAAAAAATTATTTTATGCACATTTATGTCTTTTTATTCACTTGTCACAACCAAAACATAACCATTTGGCATGCTTCTCTTTAATTTATTGAGGGGTCAATCTAGTAGGTTGAGGAAATGATGGTGCTATGAAATTGTTTTTTGACAATGAGAAAAATCCATTTATTTGACCAAATATTTTTCTTGACTGATCTATGAATGATATGGATTTATATTTATAAGTTGGATTAAATATGCAAACCTCAAATTAGATTATCTCCTTGATCCCCCCATGAACTTGTCAATTATGTTGACCTCACTAATGTCATCCACATGTAAGAATAGATTCTAGAATTGATGAATATACTCCTTAATATTAATTGTTTGTCATAAATTTTATAAGTAATTGAAGTAACTTTATAATATGTTGTTATGATAGTACATCTAAAACTCCTCACTAGACACTGATTAGGAGCATTCTTATTTTTATTTTGAGCATATAACAACCTATACCAGATGAATTACTCAGGTTCTAAATAAAAATATACCATAATCACTTGTGCACATGGGGTCTGATGTATATTAAATAACTTTTATATTTGATTGATCCAAGTGAGTGGATCCTTACCATAAAACTTGTGCACTTCCACTTTTGGAAGCATGGGTTTTGATCCAGAATAGGAGTTGTGAAAGATGATCCATAATATTATTTAAATACCCACTTAGAGTTTCCAAATGATTCTTCATAAAATCCATGTCCCCTTTCACTACATCAAGATAATCTTTCCTTATCATGCTTTATATATTTGATTGAAGTTGGTGAACCACCTCAAAAACTAAAGGATTTTAATTTATAGACTATATTACATCCTTAGGAGGAGTATTTGGAGTGTCTTACCCTTTCCCAAGGCTATGAGTGTTAGGACCAACCATACACAACACTAGGATGGAGAGTTTTAGCCCTAAAAACAATGTACTAATATATTATATCATTATGATCATCTCACCAAGATGAACATAATGACTGCTAATTTTCAAAAGGGTTAAAAAATAATTTCCATATTTTTTTTAAAAAATACTTCAAATAATACTACAGTGAAAAAAAATTAAATTACTCCCTAATCACAAGTTATGTTTTTTTATCCTTTAGCTCTTAGGATGATCATAACACTAGATCCAAGAAAAAAAGATTGTAGAAACATTTCCAAATTGACCCTATGATATCACTTATAATGAAATTACTTAGATATTTGTTAAAATGGAATAATATATCACAAAATTAAGATTACAATAATAATATACACAACAATAGTTGATGAAATAGAAAAATAATTGATAAATATGACTCAACCATTTCAAGGGGGTAACCTCCACAATTATGCAATAAGATTAGATTTCATAATACATGATCAAAGACTAACCACTACCTAATATATATAATCTACTTAGCCATGAGTATTCCATAGGATTACCTTAATATGAACATAAATAAATGTAATAACATAATATGAAATATATGAAAGCAATAATTCAGACCACATATCCCTAGGTGTACTAAATGTTAAGGGCACAACACAATCAAAATTTAAAGTAACTTTTAAAATAATGTTACATCTTGCCCAACATTGATGAGTTTAATTTGGCCTATTTTAGCCCATTATACATTTTTAAAACCTACACTTGGAAATAAACTCAAATTATTACGCAAATTTTAGGGATAAAAGTATCTTGTGGACTTTGGTCTCTTACCCATGCCTTAATGCATGGTTCATTCACTCTATGGTTGATATCATAGTGCATTAACCACTTTTTTGTCATGGTAAGCATTATTCCACCAGAGTAATTGTTATTTTTGCATTTTATGTGCATGCTATGCATAATTAACACTAATGACTTAGATGAAAACACTACATTAAAATTTTTATAGGCATAATATACATGAAATTAAGATAAATTTGAGGATTTAGAGATATTTTAAACACAATTTATGCACATCTAATATTAATTCATATAATTAGAGCATGCTTATTTTTTTTCCAAGTTTCTCTTGAAGCCCTTTTGTTCATGCCACCAGTTTCACTCTTGACACAAAGCTTAAAACAAGAACATGAGCTCCACAGTTATTATGAACATTTGGAACTATACTATAGACTGATTTAATAATTAAAAAGAAGATTTATTTTAAACATAATTTGTGCACATGTAATATTAATTCATAGAATTGGAGCATAGTGATTTTTTACAAGATTTTGTTGGAGCCCTTTTGTTCATGCCTCCAATTTTGATCTTGGCACAAAGCTTAAAACTAGCATGTGAGCTCCACATTTACTATGAACATTTTAAACTATACTATAGACTGATTTAATAATTAAAAAGAAGATTTATTTTTTAAATAATATAAAAAGAAGAAAATAAAACCAATTTAAATATATAAACTTAATCAATTTTATTAAAATCTAACTAATTTAATTTTAAATTAATTTAAAATTAAACTAATAAAAATTTGATTAATTTGATTTTTCAAATAAAATTAATTAATTAAGATCAAATAAATGTTAATTAAAACTAAATCATTAAGCATATACCCCAAGTTATTTCATTATTTCACTAAATTTGAATAGAAGCTACATAATTTGCACAAGGTTGAAGACCTATTCACCTCTAGAGAGTCCTTCTCGTGAAGACCTGAACAAAATACTAGAATGTTTACTTCTAGGATATGTGCTATATATGAAAGTTAATTTCTCATATGTGGTCCACACAATGTAAGAACTATTGAAACCCAATTGTACATCAAAAACATACAAAATCCCTAAAAACCTAATTGAGAAGATCATTCAACTAATGAAGTGAGATCAAATATCAACAAGAGTTCAATTTCACACTGAGCGTTATATATTAAATTTTATTTCATGGAATCTCTTGACACACCAAATTAAGGTTAGAGACTTAAATACATACACAAATAGAAATATGATCAACCAAAGATCACACATGTGATATATAAATAATATGAGAACAAACTAGGTAAGAATCAATTGGATCATAACAAGCAAGAAAATATTAAAACAAAAAATAGTAGTACCTTAAACTCAATGAAATTAGGACATGGTGTGCAAGCAACAAAAAAAGTTTTAATAAGGGTAGGGGTGTTAGGCTTGATTTTTACAATGCTAATTTTTGAAAAATTTCATTATTTATATTATTTTTGGATGAGACATACTCTTTATATTATTTGATGTAAGAGATACATATTGTTATATAATGACCAAGAATGTAGACTTTATGTATGTGATGATTTTAGTTTTATTACATGAGTATTATCTAGTTGTTAGTTGTAGATGTTTTTAGTTGTTCACTATGAAGATTATTGTATTATATTATTAGTATAACTAATAATTATTTAGCATGTGATTTGAATATATAGATATTTGGATGTTATCATGTTAAAATTATCTCATAATGTTATTGAGATGTTGTGCTTCATTATATTATTACGTATACATTATTTATTTATTAACATTTTTACATTCAATTGCTTCAAATATCTAGGGTAGTGGAATTATATGGGTGAGTTGATACATAGGTGAGACAAGGCCAAGTTATGGGATTGGTACTATGCCAAATATGGGTTCACCAATGGAATTAGTTTAGCAGTGTCCTACATGACACCTTTAAATTTAAAATCTAATCATAGTGTTACCTTATAACCTAGTTCATTGTGTTGGATTTGGGTTCCTTTTTTTTACCATTGATATCTTTTTACTATACCTTATTAGTCACTTTATCTTTATTTTAAATCTTAAAAGTAAATGAATAACCCACTTTAATTTTCTCTTACCTCAAAACTTGGATTGAAAATTAGACTCATGTTTTCAAGTTGGTAAAATATGAAGTATATGTATTTGTAGGTATAGTTAAGACCTCTTTGACTAAAGGGATGTTATTAAAAAAATTTGAGTGTTAGGGAAGTTTTAGGATAACCCATTTGACCATTTATGACAGGGGAAGAGAAAATGTTTATGAGCATGTGCAAGCTTTGCTTGCCCACATGGGTTTTTAAGAGGAGTTATTATTTGGGTTTTGGAGAGTTGTCAGTGATGTCATGGAGATATCTTGATGAGTGTATAAATTTATTTGATAGCCTAAATTAAAATGAAAAAGTGTGTAATGTGTTTGTTCTAGTTTTCTTGAAGTATGCTTGTTTGACCTTCAGTGTTGACATGGATAGAGACATTCAAGGATGAGCATGGATTATTAAGTATGTGAAAATAGGTCCATAATATGTTTTATATGTTTTGAGTGCTTGTGTGAATAAGTGGGATTCATTTGGTTGTCCATAGTTTTCATCTAGACACTTTGGGTTCAGTGGTAGAAAATCTTAATAATAAATTTGATGACATCACCATTACCATGTGGGAATGAGTCAAGGGGATTTGGTCATATGGTTGTGATCACAGTAGTCTCTATTTGTTATGCACCATATCTCAAGTCATGTGATGAATCGTGGTTGAAGATATGAGGATACAAAGTTGGATACTCACATAGAATTCACTATGTTCCCATACTTAGCCAAATTTGCAAAAGGGCTCAAGCAGATCTGAGTAAGCTTGTTGATAAGGTCAGAATTCACACAAGTGGAAGTGTCAGGATAAAATGATCATATGGGTCATTTATTTTTATACCTATTTTCTAGGCACTAATTCTTAGATCATGAAACTGAGCACATTAAAATATATGCAACTAAAAATTTGGGCTCCCAGGCATTTTTATAGTATTTTCCCATACTTAGCTAGTTTTGCATAAGGCAAGAAAGATTCAAGTAAGCATTTTTATGATGACATATCTCACATGTGTGGATGTTTAAGGAGAAGGTGATCATATGGGTTTGTTTAGTTTTGGGCCTAGTTTATTTGTGATAAATTTCATATCATGTGCTAAATCATGGAAAAAGTTATGTAGGAGTAAATTTGGTCTCCCAAATAAATTCTAAGCATAGTTGGCTCTATGACAAAATATTTTGAGAAGGCATTTTAATGGTGATATATCTCACACATGTGAAGGATTCAAGATCAAGTTGTCACATGGTTGAATTATCCTATGTAAGTAGATCATATGGTCAAAATTTAAGATCATGTGTCTAAGCTCACAAGAATTTATTAAGATTCAAAAATGGCTACTCAGGAAGATAAGCAAGGTTCCCATAGTCATTTCTACACAAGATAATGTTTGAGCAAGATCAATGGTACACGTTGCTCCAAGAAGTTAGGAAGCAATGAGATGAGGATAGGTGCATGATGTTTAATAAATAAGTAAAGGTAAAGGATAAGGATCTAATGGCAAGTGGGTGTTCGTATAGATTGATCAAATGGTGAACATTGATAGTTAAAGACCTAGTTGATCCATAGATATCGATGGAGCACATTCAATCAAAGTTTCCATATTGAATAAGATGAGGTTAACTATCAGATGTTTAACATTTTAAAATTAGAACCTATGCATTAAAGTTAAAAAATTATCAATGGTGCATAATTGATCTAAATTTGAGAGGACATGAGATTTGAGCAAAGTGGTTGAAGTTTAACTGTGACCATTGTCATTCAAATATTTGAATTTAACATAAGGAAAAACCATCACTTTGTATTTTGTCCATATCTTTGGATAGAAGATGAATTTACTCATGATGTTAAAATAAAATATGAAAAGGACTCTATGTGAATCTAATGAACTTGATTTGAAGATTTGAAGGTGTGTATAGTCAAAGATATTAATGTTCAAAGTTGACTATGTCTTCATTTCTGTTCTGCAAGTGACCCGAGAAGAGTAATTGAGATTATATGGATACTATCTTGATGTGTCTTGATGATTTTGATATTATGGAGTGTTTTATAATTTATAAGGATAATTTATGTGGATTTTAGAGATGTGATAAATATATCTTGAGTATGATCAATGCTTAAGAAGTTGACTATGTATACATTCATAGTGTTCTTATGCACAAAGTTAGTCTTTGAGTTGTTTGAGAATATGTAGAGGTGAGTAAAGATGACTGTGATAATTTGAGGATGTCAAAGGGGACATAAGGAGTGGGTTGATATATTTGAAAGTGGTTGTGTGTTCTTTTTTTATTAATGAATTATTGAATGGGTGAACAGTTCTCCATAAGACTTGTAAGATCTACAAGGGCCTTATTAAAAGTTGTAGTTGCTTAAGGGTGACCCATAAATTATATGGATGACATATAAATATTGTAATTTTTTTTTTAATGTGAGATATTCCTTAAGGTTTAAGTCATGCTTGATGGCTGACCAAGGTAGTAATTATCATGAATGCTCTATAAATAGTGAAAAAAAAATGTGTTAGTTTTTTGACTTGCAAGACTTTGTGTGTGTGACAAAGGATATATTTGAGAGAGGATTATGTGTGTGAATTATGGAGATAATGAGGGGTATGTTTCCCTAAGGATGAGTTGAAGATAATAATAAATTAAGGACTATTTGTATGACTTGTAGGTCATAATTTTGTTGGTAGAATAGTTCTCTTAGAGATTGAGTGTGAGTGAAGGTGAAGATTAATAAGCATAGGCCCATCATCTGGTGTTATAGACATCAGTTTAGAGGTGGATATTTTCATAGGTGTTGTTGTGGCATATTAACATCTAAGGTGGTTATAGCCTCCTTACAAAGTGAATCTTGCTAAAAGTTTGGTTATTATTGCAGCTTAGCTAAACAAGTGTTGTAGGACCTTGTGGAATTATAGTCTCACTAAATAGGGATGGTATTTCCTTGATCATTTATATATGGTCTAAATTTTTTATTATTTTTATAGGATAGTAGTCCAATTTTAGGTTCCAATGGTTTTTATTCCCTAAGAGAGTTTCCCACGTATGTCATGTGTTATATGATTAATCTTGCATTATCTCTCTTATTCATTTCTATGAATGGTGTTTATGATTCATGAATGCTTGTGGTAATTGGTTAAGTGTTTATAAAGATTAGAATTAAAGTTGGATTATTTGGGCTCACTGATTCACCCCCCTCTCTTAGTGATTGTACCTCTAATAACTAGTATTAAATCAGGTCCTTTGGTAAATGCTTAACATCTTAAAGATGATCTAAGGTACAATATGGGTAGTCATCAAGGAGGTTTATCTACTCATAAAGCATCGATATTCAATAGATCCAATTATGATTTTTGGAGTGAAAGGATGAGGACATATATTATGTCCCTAAGGTTTGATGTATGGCAATCTATTCTGGATGGTTATGTTGCTCTTATTACTCCTGCATCTAGTGTTGCAAATAAGAATTTGTTTGAGAACAATTCCAAGGTGATGAATGCTATAACTTGTGGTCTGTTAGAGACTAAATACACCAAGGTAATCCATTATACATCTGCTAAAGAGATATGGGACAAAATGTAGATAATTATTGAAGGAGATTCAAAGGTCAATCTTGCTAATTTGTAGATGCATGGAAGGTAATTTGAAATTCTCAAGATGAAGTAAGAAGATTTTATGGCATCCTTTCTATAGATATTTGATGAAAGTATGAACATCATCACAGGTCTTAGAGAGAATCTTGAAGAAAAAATATAGTATAAAATGTATTAAGGTTTATATCTATAAAATTTTAACCAAAAGAATCTGCTATAGAAGAGAGTCATGATCTTACTCAGTTGAATATTGATCAATTGCATGACACCCTTATTGCATATGATATGAGAATAAATGATGGTATACGACCAAATAAGGAAGTTACATTAATGATAGAGATGAAGCCTAAGATTAATTTCCAAGGTAATAAATACAAATAGAATGACATATCTAACATTGATGAGGATGAAATAATTATTTTCATTACTAGGAAATTAAACATAGGCTCAGGGAAGTATAAGGGTAAACTACCCTTCAAAATTTTCAATTGTGGAGAGATAGGACATTTTGCTTATAAGTGCCCTCATAATCATGAGAATAAATATGATGAAGAACATGGTGAAGGAAAATATGATGATAAGAAGACATACAAGAAGAAATAATTCATAAATTTTAATAGCAAGAAGAATTACTTCAAAAATAATAAGAGTCTCTACACCAAAGAAGATTGTAGCTCATCAGATGAGAGTGAAGACAGTGACTTAGAATATGATCATGAAGATAATGGTCCTACTAAAGATAAAAATATATTCATGGCTGAGTAAGTAATTTTTCACATCAGAAGGAGTCTACTTGGAGTGATTTAGATGATGATGAAAATGAGGTGGACTATGAGACTATATTGATGAATGCTCTGGAAGAACTGAAGATTGAGAAGAAGATCAATAAGAAGATGAAATATAAACTCAAGGACTATGAGGATAAATTAAATGTATATGATTAAATATTGAATGAAGACACCAAGAAACATGAAGATATGATCAAGCATCTCATTTTTCAATTGGAAATTCTATTTACAAGCCTAAAAGTTGAAGAAGATAAATGTTTAATGTATATTTATGAAAACGAATCTTTAAAATTTGAGCTAGAAAGGATAACTAGTAAGGTGAAGACACTTGTGAGATTTAAAAATAGATCATGTGATATAGATAACATTATGAGTGGTTAAAATCATGTTAGTGATAGAACTGGTATTGGATATGAAGAAGAACAAAATAATGTTACTCAATACAAGATGATGACTAATGTGAACTAAGACAATCTTAATTTAAAGACAAATCATCAGACAAGGACTGAAGGTGATAGCATAATGAATACAAATCAGATTAGATATCCAAATGACATGAGGTATGTAAGATTAAATTGTTACTATTACACATGTAATCAATTTGGTCATAGGGCTAGAGAATGCAAGAGACCTATTATAAATGAGTTTGCATGGAGCTATGATGGGGGTCATCTATCAAAAGGTATGAATATAGTTAAGTTCTTTAATTGTCATGACATATGACATATTTAAAATTTATATCCAAATAAGGTAAGGCAAGATAAATTTCTTGTAAAATATATGGTGTGATGAAATTGTGAACAAAGAGGTCACATCACTAGGTTCTACAAGCAAAGTTCTATAAGTTAGAATATGTTTAATCAGGATACTATAATGAATAGAACAAGGAATGTTAACACATGGAAGCCAAATATAAAAATTGTTAGTCATGATGAGATTTTAGGTCCAATTAATTTTTTTCTATGGTGGAGAATGCTTCAAAAGTTGAAGAGTGCCAAGAGCTCTCATTATCTGCTCATGCTAAGAATGAAGAGATCAAGCTCAAACAGAAGACTAAGGTGTTATTTGAAGCTAATCCTAAGGTATGTATGGATCCAAGTGAACATCTTACTATTGATGATCATGTATCATGAAAATAACATCAATTGTTTTTACCTAATGAAGAGGTTCCAAGTTATAAGGAAGATTCTATAGATGAAAAGGTATGTTATGAATCTTTGTTGTCTCCAGGTATTATCACTCCAATTCTAGAAGAAAATGAGAATGTTGTAGTGGTTTATAATGTTACTCATCTTAATCCTAAGAATAATAATAACTAAAAATATCATATGACCAATGAGGATAAGGAATATGAGGAGTTGTGGTCAACTCCTAGTTTCACACCATGGTAGAGCATTGTGGTGTAGAGGAGATCTCTATCTATGCTTCTTAAGAGTCTCCTTTCAGTGAAAAGGAAATTTTTTGGGCTCAAGATCATAATTTCAATACGTATAGATACTTGTATTGATCATAGAAGGTCATTGGTTAAGGGGGAGTAATGACTTCATGAGTTTGATTCATTAGTTTTTAAAGGAGCTATAGTACAAAGTTAAAATGGGTGGTTTTGGGTGGCTTAATGAGATTGATGAAAGTTTCAAGAAGATTTTCATGCTTAAAAATATATATACACTCCTTTTTAATGTGTTCTAGGTGATTTTGTGGTCTGAAGGTATGTTTGTGCCAATTGAATATTTTTGAGTGCTCTTGGTTTTCTTAATTTTTGGCTTAAGGGCAAGCAAGCCTAAAATGGGTTATAGGAATTCATGGATCCCAAAGGTTTAAAAGTTCAATTTTTGGTCCAAAAGTATGTTATGGGTTTCTTTAGGTGTGCATGAATTTTCAAAGATGTACATTGATCAGAAGGAATTTTGTTAACCCTATTTGTTTTTAGATTCTAGGGTTTTGGGCTATGCTATAAAAGTGGTTTGTATTGTGAAATGTCATTTGGGGATTCTTACTATGTTTAATGGGCCAAATTGGTGTTCAAATAACTATTCACATATAATTGAAGGTATGTGGCTCTCAAATTATTCATGTTGTTGTCAATATGGAGGGCTAATTGGCTAGTAGGTTTGTGAAGGAAGTATGTTTTAGAAGATGATTTTGATGATGAAAATTGGTGTGATTGAGGGAGAATATGAGAGTGATATATATATGTAGTTTTAGGTCTTTAATATTTATCTACTAAAAATTATGGGCTCTGCAAGTTTTAGGTAGGGCTACAAGGAGGCTAGACAAGCCTAATTTGAAGAAGAGTGATTTTTGCTTAGTTTATACAAAAGAGAAAGGTATGTTAGTTTTAATTAAATTTATTAAGTTGTTTAAGATCATGTTTCTTCTTTGGTTATTTACATGAAGTTATTCTGATGGTCCTTGTAATAGCTTGAGAGAGAAGGCTAGTAAGCATGTGTGGTGGTTATTCATAGTGTATGGAGATATGAATATGCTCAATATGTGCAATGGATAATAACTATTAAGGGGAGTCACTCTTAGATGTATTTTGTTGAGTTTTATTAGATTTCAATTATTTTTTATGTTCTTTTTTCATTGGTTGTAGTGCTTGATTGAAGAGAGTGTTGACATGGAGCAAGAGGATGTTGTCAAGGGAAGCTGAAGTAGGCTCAAGGTAAGGAGGATTTGATCATCTTTATAAGATGGTACTTTCCTATTTGATAGTCCTTTTAGGTCCTTGGTATTATTTTTTTACCACTTTGTCATTGTTTCAAAGGGGGATAAAGTTCCTATTGTGGGAGTGCTTGAATAGAGAGAAGGTGAGTTGTATTTTACTATATATGATGTTTGTTGACATTAATGACAAAGGAGGATATATTTTGGAGAGTTGTTAATGAGTGGATTAAGTTATTTGATAGCCTAAGTGATAATGACAAAGTGTGCAATGTGTTTGTCCTAGTTTACTTGAAATATGCTTTGTTGATCTTTAGTATTGACATGGATAGAGATGTTTAGGGATGATCATGGAGTATTGATCATGTACAAAGATGTCCCTAAGATGTTTTATATGCTTTAAGTGCTTGTGTTTATAAGTGGAAGTCATCTGGTTGTCCATAGTTTTCATCTAGACACTTTGAGTTTAGTGGCAGAAAATCTAAGTAGGTAATTTGATGATGTCACCACTGCTACATGGGAATGAGTCAAGGGGAGTTGGTCATATGGTTGTGATCATAGTAGTCCTTATTTTTTATGCACTAGATCTTAAGTCATGTGATGAAATGATGTTGAAGATATGAGGATGTAAAGTTGGCTACTTAGACAAAATTCACTATGTTCCTATATTTAGCCAAATTTGCAAAAAGGATCAAGCATAGCCGAGTAAGCATGTTGATGAGGTCAGATTTCACACAAGTAGAAGTGTCAGGATAAAATGATCATATGGTTTTTTTCATTTTTGTACCTAGTTTATATGTGCTAATTTTAAAATAATGAAACTAAGTGCATCAAAATATATGCAAGTGGAAAGTTAGGCTCCTAGGCATTTTGACAATATTTTCCCATACTTAGCTAATTTTGCATAAGGTAAAAAAGAGTCAAGTAAGTATTTTTATGATGGCATATCTCACACATCTGGATGTTTCAAGAAAAGGTGATCATATGGGTTTATTCAGTTTTGAGCCTAGTTTATTTTCACTAAATTTTAGATCATATGTTGAATCATGGTAAAAGTTATGCAGGAGCAAAGTTGGTCTCCTAGATAAATTCTAAGCACAATTGGCTCTATGATAGAAGATTTTGATAAGTCATTTTAATGGAAATATATCTCACACATGTAAAGGCTTAAGGAATATTTTTTTACATGGTTAGATTTTCCTATGTAAAGAGATCATATGGTACAAAGTTTAGATCATGCATCTAAGTGAAGAAGTTATTAAGGTTTAAAAATGGTTACTCAAGTAGATAAGCAAGGTTCCCATAGTCATTTCTGCTCAAGTTAAAGTTTGAGAAAGATCAATGGTGCACGTTGATCTAAGAAGTTAGGAAGTAGAAAAATGAGGACAAGCACATCATGTTTAACAACTGAGTAAAGGTGAAGGATAAGGATATAATGGTAAATGAGTGTTCATACAGATTGATCGAATGGTGAGCATTGATAATTAAAGACCTAGTTGATCCATAGAGATTCATGGAGCATGTTGAGTCAAAGTTTATAGATTACAAAAGATGAGGTCAACTATCAGATGTTTAATTTTTGAGAATTATCACTTATGCATTAAATTTCAGACAAGATTAATGGTGCATAATTGATCTAAATCTAAGAAGACACGAGATGCAAGCAAAGTGGTTGAAGTTTAACTATGATTGTTGTCATTCAAATATTTGAATTTAACAAAGGGGAAATTAGAGCTCTATATTTTGTCCATATATTTTGATATAAGACGAATTTACTCATGATATAAAAATCAAATATGAAGATAACTCCATGGTGCATCTAATGAACCTAATTTGAAGATATGAAAGTGTGTATAGTCAAATATATTAATGTTCAAAGTTGACTATGTGTTTTTGCTTATTCTATAAGTGACCAAAGAAGAGTAATTGAGCTTATATAGATACTATTGTAATGTATCTTGATGATTTAGCTATTTGGGAGTGTTTGACTCCATGAGGATGATATGTGTGGATTTTTGAGGTGTGATTAATCTATCTTGAGTATTAAAAATACTTAAAAAATTGACTATGTATTCATTCATAATGTCCTTGTGTATCAAGTTAAAGTTTGAGTTGTTTGAGAATATGTAGAGGTGGGAAAATATGACTATGATCATTTGAGGATGTCAAAGGTGACATAAGGAGTGGACCCATGTATTTTAAATTGGTCCTGTATTCTTGTTTTGATTGATGAAGTGTTAAATGGGTGAATAGTTCTCTATGAGACCTATAACAGCTACAAGGGACTTATTAAAAGGTGTAGTTGCTTAAGGGTGACCCATAGATGTTATGGATGACCTATGAAGATTATATTTATATATGTATTCGTTTGAGAGATGAATTAAGGGTTAAGGCATTCCTAATGGCTGACCAAGGTGGTAATTTTCATGAATGCTCTATAAATAGTGAAACCAAATGTGTTGGTTTCTAAACTTGTAAGACTTTGTGTGTGTGATGAAGGAGAGATTTGAGTGAGGTTTATGTGTGTGAATTATGGATAAAATAAGGGGTAGAGTTCCATGAGGATGAGTTGAGGATAAGAATAACTTGAGGACTATTTTTATGACCTACAGGTCATAATTCTATTGGCAAAATAGTGCTCTTACAGATTGTGTGTGAGTGAAGGTGAAGAGTAATAAATAGAGGCCCATCATCAGGTGTTATAGACACCAATTCAGAGGTGGATGTGTTTATAGGTGTTATTGTATCAATTCAACATCCAAGGTGAATGCAACCTCTTTGCAAAGTGAAAATTACTAAAAGTCTAGTTATTGTTGCAACACAACTAGATTAATATTATAGAACTTTGTGGGATTATAGTCTTAGTAAATAGGGATGGTAGTTCCTTGATCATATTTAGATGGTATAAATTGGTTCTTTTTTTTTATAGGATAGTAGTCCAATTTTAGGTTTTAATGGATTTTATTCCCCAAGAGGGTTTCCCACGTATGTCATGTGTTATGTGATTGATCTTGCATTATCTCTCTTGCTCATTGTTATGAATGATGTGTATTGTTCGTGAATGCTTGTGGTAACTATTTAAGTGTTTTTAAAGATTAGAATTGAAGTTAGATTATTTGGGCTCACTGATTCATGTCACCCCCTCTCATTGAATGTACATCTAACATTGGGAATGCCTTTTTGACTACAACCAAAGAATGGGAAGTGAAAAATGTCACCTTATGATCATTTATTAAGATTGATTTAATTTTATATAAGAAAATGGAAATAGATAATTTGAATAAACTTTTCTCATTTTTAATTATTGAATGTGGATTTAGAATTTGAGAAGAAGGAAGGTAACTTAGAGAAGGAGAAGAAGAGATTGGTTTTGGAAGAAGAAACAAGGCACTTGTATGAGGTGTTATTATGTAGAATCAAGTGGTGTAACCAATGTAGGTCCTTCCAATTCACCCATGAAATTGTTATTTCATTTTTAAAAAAAATAAATGTCTATTTATTTATCATATGTGTGTTTTCAAGAGGTTGTATGGTAACTTGGGTTACCTACTATTTCTTGTTGTTTTCAATGGTGGATCATATGGCCACCATGTGATTTTTATAATATTTTAGGGAGTATATATGATCAATCCATACTAATGTGTTTTTAATTTTTACATCTCCTTTTATGATTTAAAATTTTACTGATATGATACCCAAAGTATCCTATCTTGTTTGTATAGTATGTGCCTTAAAAAGTATGGTTTGGGAAGAGAAATATGTTACATAGTCCTCCCATGTGGCTCCATTTCATGTGTTTATGGCAAGTGTAAAAATCATGTACTAAGGTACTCCCATAACAAAGGAAAAGGGTTCGAGCAAGGGGATACATTCCAATTCCTCTTCCTTCCACCCACAGTGTGGAGAGTGGTAGTTCTCATTCACAATGGGCTAATTTGAGTCCTTATAAGTGTTATAAATCCTATATGACTACTATTTATCCATTATAATTTTTATATATGTGTGTTAATTTAATCTACATGGTTTTGGGTTTGGGTGTTAGTGAAAGACCTTATTTATAAGGAAGTTCGATGGTGAGTCTTATAATTGATATTGTCTCCTTTTATTTACCCACATTTACCATATCATACTTTGGCTATAGAGTTGTAATTTATAGGCTTAGTTTTCTCCTACAACAACCACATAATGATGGGAGGTGAGACCTCCTTGGTTTGGTCTTTGAAGAGCACATAGAGATTGATTTCAAGACTAATTTATTTACATTTGATAGTAAATTATTATTTTAATTTAAATTGGATATTGGGATCCATTTAAATGTAATATTTTGTGTTTATTATCCTTTTGAAAGAAATATAAACATGTATCCTTGAGCTTTCATGTGTTGTAGTAGTATTTATTGTGCCTTGTTAAGAGAATCCAAGTTTGATTTATGGACCTTATTATTTGGATGGATTGTTGGAATTGAAATTATTATGTGAAACATGTTATGAATATTTAATTTATAATACTATACATGTTATGAATATTTTTATTTTAATTTATGATATAGTGATATAAATGAAATATTTGAAGTTCATTTTGTTGATAAAAAAGTCTTGCATTTCCTTAAGCCTTAAAAGAGCTAGTTAATTTACATAGATTTTTATTTAGTATACATTTACCCAATTATTCTATATTCAAATTAATTTAAAATTATACTTCTCTAGGAATTTTTTTCTTTGCACGATATAATTTTTTTAGTTTATAGTTAAAAAGATATCATTTTTAATGAAAAACTACTTACTCTATCTAAATTCCTAACATTAGATGAAGTTCAAGCAATTATTGTATACATAAAATGATTACAAACTAGGACCAAAATAATTTAATATTAAAATTCATCATTTTTATGGTTTTTATAAATTTATCTCATTATTTAGAACAATGGTTTTCTATTTATGAATTTTTGAAATAATGAATTATGTAGGGTTAGTTTGATTGTGTAATCCTTTTATTGTAGGGCATAGGTCACTTTTTAGGGCATGGGATAATATTTGGTCTCTAATATGTCTAATTTTATATCCAAATGAATATAAAAAATGCAAAAAATTAGCTAATTTATGACATAATTTAATGTGGCCATCTCATTAACTACTAGAGGTTAAGTGGCTTGGTGACATGTTAGAGGCCCTATTTGGGAAGAATGGTGAATGAGGTGGTGTTATATATATTGACAACCATAAAGATTAATTAGAGTATCCTTACTAATTTTAATTAATTCATAGGTATTATATCTGACCGATCTCAAGCATTTACCATTAGCAAATACACTAAGTGTTATGGAGGGAGCTTAGTGGTCGACTAGCCCGATCGGCATAAATTGACATCAAGTAGTATTTGATTATGTAATAAATATTTGAAACACTTATGAGCAAAAAAAAATACACATTTTGAAACTCAATAGGTAGTATGTATTTTAAATTTTTTTATTTAGTATCAAAGGTGTAGAAAGGCTAGTGGTTGTGATAAGCAACAAATCCTAAGTTTGAGTTTGACCTTGGACACTTTTATAGTCAATAAAAAATATTATTTTTAAATATTTTATCATTTTTATATTAGATTTTAATATATTAATATTTTTTTTTATAATTTTTTTTTATATTCTTAATCATCACTATAATTTTATCCTCAAAATAAAATTATAAATTGCATCAAATCTTGTTCCTAGGCCTATTTATTTTTTTGTTCATAAGTCAATGGAGGGTTTGAAATGGTCCATACCATTTTAAAAATATAAATAATATAAATTAAAAATAAGAACCATAACCAAGATAAAAATATGACCATATTAAACACCATCCTCAAAAAATAGAGTGTTGTTGATCAACAACCAACAAAACACCTACAACAAAAAATAGCAAGAGAATAAATATTGGTTGCCAATAATAGATTTGGCCACCTCCCACTCATAAATAATGATTTTTATGAAATTATTAGTATTTTATAGCTCTACCACTTCCACTTTATCCTTATTACATTTTTATTAAACTTTCAACCTTTTGTTGGCTCTTATTCCCAGATGCTCCTCTTCCTTTATCTGAAAAGATTCCTTCAATTTTTAGCACAATTCCTAAAGGTTGTCCTACTAATTTGAATAATATTTTTAAGGTAATACTTAATCTTATTCTTATAATTTTCTAACAAATCCACCTTTTCCTCCAAATATAAACCTTTTATTCATTGTTTTAGACATCTACACTGAATGTTTAGATGGGTAATTTCCTTGGAGGTTTCCTCCACTAATTTCATTTGAATTTGTTTCATTGTGTCCTTGAAGTTATCATTATATTTCATAATCCATTTCATAATTAAATTACGGAGGTCTACATTATTAGCCAAATATTTAATAATTTCCTAAGTTTTATCTTCTTTGGTTTCATAAATTCTCTTCTTACCCTTTTGATTTTCAATATCTTGAGCACACTATTGCTCAACAAAATTCATTATCTTCTCACAGGGTGTCTATTCCCCTAAGTGTTTGATCCCGTCCACCTCTTAATTTATTGAATTATGATTGAAATTATCAAGATTAAGGGGGTATTTAGAGTTATCATTCTGGTTAGAAATAGGGGACTCCTCACTGGAAGGTTTTTAGCTAGACTAGACCTTTTACCCTTTTTAATAGAGAGGCTATCTTTATCAGGGATCAATATAGAAATATTTTTTTTTAATGCTTTATTCTCACTCCCCCTCAATAGTATAAGGTTTTTTAGAACCCATGCCAAAAATAGACTCAATAACCTTAATCTCAAGGGAAGGCCCAATGGCTTGAGCTCTTATATGGCATAAAACTAAGAAAATCAAAGCTTTATGTAAGGGAAACAAGGTTTTATAGAGTTGGAAATCAATCAAAAAATTTTATAGGGATAATAACATATAGGATGGGATACTAATCATTTTTTTATACCTAAAATGGTGTATGAGTGTAAAAAAATAAGATAATGCAACTCCAAATATCCCTTCAAGGGTTACATACCTCATACATAATTCAAATCTTCGCTCCATGGTGTAGGGATAAAATCTCTTAGATATCCCCCTTGAAATTTGATCAATTTATCCTTTCCTTTGAGGAAAGCTTGTATGTCATCCTTCTTGTCTCATTTTTATTTGTAGATTATATTTCCTTTGTTTTCATGCTTATAACTTGGGATATAGTCTCTAAATAGACCATGAAAGAGACACCACTCATCATTAATCTTCATTATTTCAAATATTTTGAAAGTGTAGAGAATTAGGATCATACCCTTTAATTCTGTCAATGAAGTTGGTAAGCCCATCTTATTTTAGAATTATCCAAATTGTGGATTTATTCAATACAACATCTAATTTTCATAAGCCCATTTATTATATATAAACCCAAATCTAATTAAATTTTAAAATGAATTAATTCATAGAGATAAAAATTCAATATATTGGAAACTCGTGTGACCAATTCAGAGCACTTCAAAGTCCCAAGAGTGGTGTGACTCAAAGACCACACCCATTAAAATTTTGTGTTCTCTCAAACATTATATTTTTATAGAAGTAAAAACACAATTTCAAAGTTTTTTGAACCTATTTTTAAGAGACCCATCTTGGACTTGTGCATAATTTATAGGTCCCTAGGAATTCCAAAGGTGGGGTAAACATGAAGGGACCCCACACAAATTTTAGAACTCTTCCATACTAAATTAGGAACCTTTGATACTTGTTAAAAATTTAATGAATTTTGTTATATTATTTAGTTGAAATATTTATGGTCACTAAAGGATATTAGGATTGTTGTGGAACCAATTGGATTGCACCCCAATAATTTAAGAATATTGAGCAAGGTCCTTATCAAACCTCATGCTTCCCCAAATATTGTGTGAATTTAGATATCACCCTTTATTGATATTTAGTGTCAATGGACTAAAAATGACTAATACGTGTGATGAATAGAGTAAGTAGGACAAAAACTATTGTGTAACAACCACTGACAAGTTAAAAATCATTATCCATGATTGTTACTAGGAACATTATGTGTCTAGTGCCACATATTAGTTAGCAGTAGGTGATATAAATGTGAATTATTTTCATTGTAAATTATAAAAAAATTGGCTTATTTTTGTGTGATTTTCATCTTGTGAAAATTTGGGCATGACACAAAATATCTATGCCCATCATATCCATAACTAAAGCATGTTAAACATGTTGTCCCCCAAAAATATCACTCATTTTTGGGACAACATTTGAACTATTTTTGTCCTTCAGACCAAAATTGTCTCTTCCTTTTTCAAAATTTGTCATGGGCATTCAAATTCCTCATTTTTCAAGCTTCTCAAAAATCTACAGACTTTGCAGGCAGGTTCATTTCTACAAGTTCAAAGACTTCTGCAGGTAGGTTTAACCAAAAGAATTAGTTTCTAACACTTAGACATTTTTGAGATTGGTTCAGTGTCTTGGTTCAATAAAAAATCTCCATTAGTGAACATCAGCAGTAGGTTCAATACATTTGGTTCAACAGGTTCAAAATCTCTCATCACAACTATGAAGTTTAATTGGCAAAGTTCATTGCTTTAGTTCAATCAAATAGTTTAGTACTTCGATTTAAGGCTTCATTTGAATCATTGAACCAAAGCTTGGTTCAATAGTTGGTTCAACATCTTTTTGTTCAAAGGTGGGTTCATTCAATTAGTTCATCGGCTTGAACCATCAGCTTGAACCATCGGCTTGAACCATTTTGGTTCAAATCTTGGTTCAACCAAGTGGTTCAATGCTTTAGTTCACTCACTCGATTCAACACTTTGGTTCATTTGCTTAGTTCAAAGGCTTGGTTCATTCAATTCAATTCATCGACTTGAACCATTTTGGTTCAAAGCTTGGTTCAACGTTTGGTTCAACCAAGTGTTTCAATGCTTTGGTTCAATCAAACGGTTCAATCAAACAATTCAATAGTTAGTTCATCACCTTGGTTCATCAGCTTAGTTTAAAGGAGCAGTTCAATGCAAAAATTCAAAGAAGCCTCCCAAAGGACAAGTTTCCTTGTGGAGGGCACTTGGTCAACAAAAACACCCTTCAAAAGGGTTATTTTCAAAGAAGGCCACAAAGGTAATTCTTTTAGATTTTTGTTTAAGGAATTCAAAAAAGACTAAGGCAAGAATCAATTCCTTCAGACTTTTTGTCTGAAGGAATTCCTTCATACAAAAATTCCAAAGGAATTTGGGAAATAAGTTGTGAGAGGAAATCCTGAAGGAATTCTCAAAGACAAGCAAACAAAACAAAATGGAAATTTCCATAGACTTTTTGTCCACAAGAAAATGCCTGTAGAGAAATCCCAGGGAAAATTTCTGCAGACCTTTTGTCTGCAAGAATTTGTTCATGGAATTTTGTGTGTGGGAATTTGTCTGCAGAGAAATCCTGGGGAAAATGCCTATGGAGACAGTCCATAGGAAAGCCATGAGAGACTGTCGAAGATAAAAGGCCATCGAAGGACCCCAAAGAGTAGGTGCCCATATGGGGGACTCTCAGTGGCCAACTTAAAGGACACTCCCCTAAAGCCGAAGGGTCACCTTCCCTTTGAGAGGATATAGAACAAGAAAGCTGAAGAAGGACCAAGGGGTGATGCACTCAAAGATGTCAAATTCAAGAACAATAAACTAGCCATTGAAACTATAGTGATGGGTATGCGAATGTCAATTTCAAATCTCACCAAATAGTTGTTGATCCTTGTAATCTATAGACCCAAATGCATTCAAAGGCTTTAAGGCCAAAATAGCAGGAAGCAACTAAGGAATAGAATAACAAATTGAATCTAGGACCCAATTCAATTAACCAGAAAAGGAGGAATGATGAAGAAGGATCAGATCGCCAGGTGGACATTGAAAGATGCAAACTTTCAATAGTGTGACTTGATTCTATGCATTGATAAAAATAAATGGTTAGATGCCCCCAATTTCCAACCTATCTTCCTAACAGTTTTTAATGCAACATGATGTGTTACTATTCTCGAGTCCTTCTTGAAGAGGCTATATAAAGGATTCTCTTTTATTGTAAATGGATATCTCTTTTTGACAATTAGAATGAAATTCTGCCCAAATTGAAAGGCATTACTGAGACTTTAAGCTCAGATCATTGATCATATTTTGTTATTGGAATAAGAAAGCAAGTGATTTTTTAGACTTTATGCTGTGATATCTTTGTTGTTGAGGAAAATGTTCTTCTATCTTTTTCCTTAATATATCTTCTATTCCTTTAATTCAACAAGCAGAATTAGTAACAACAGTCAGGAAGGTGTCTTGAAGTCAGCTGTTGAGAGGCTTTGTGCCCCCATAATTATCTTTCAGTGTGTTTTCTTTTCATTTCTATGTAAAGGACCTTAGGACGACTTTGTGCCCTCATTGTCCTTTGTATCTCACTCTTGAGAAATTCAGGGGGAGACTTTGTGCTACATCTCGATTTGCTAGTTACTGCGTCCCTAGTTACATTTTGCATTTCCTACCAGGAGTATTCCTATGGTTTGCTGAATAGTACTTCTGAAAGAAGAGGAGTGTTGTCTGTCATTTCCCTTGAGTTTTTCCTTTGATTTGCATGCATCATCTCTGAAGAAAGAGATATGGATAGTTTGTCCTACCCTTGAGTATTATTTTTTGTTTATATATATATATATATATATATATATATATATATATATATATATATATATATATATAACATATCTATAGGGAGCCTCCATTTGATGAGAGGAGAGATCAGTCTCCTTTTGATGTGGTAAACCTACACATTTGGATGACTAATCTTCTTACTTTGGCTGATCAGACCTATTTTGTTTATTAGTACGCTGATTGACAAAATATTCAACTAACAAAACACACAACACACTAGGGGGAATAAATGCGAAATAAAACTTTTAATTTCACAAATTAATTTTCATAATAAAAAAATTCACACAATATTTAATAATTAAATAACACAAGATTAACATGGAAAACCCTCTCTCAAGAAAACCACAATGAAGATCTACTTGGATATATCATCCAAATCTAGCCATAAAATAATAATTATTTTATAAAAAATCTGTAGGCACCAACCTACTTAGAGACACCGATCCCCACTACTAAGCACCAACTTATCTAGAGATACCAATCCATTTGATATGAGGAAAAAATCTAGACAAAAACAATCTTCTGCCTTTTATTATTGCTTCATCAATGAATGATGAAAAAAATCAATTTTCTCTCTTCTCCCTCTTCTCCACTAAAATATGCTTATATTTTCATGATAGAGATAATTATTTATATTTTTCTTTTCCAATCTTCTATCTACCTTATATAGCCTCCAAAGGCTCTTCACAAAGGAGGCATCCCATCCAAGAGGCACCCTTTCATCAAAAGGTGTACATTTAATTTTATTTTAATTAAATCAAAAAGTGGGGTGATTTCCCAAGGTAGCAATATATCAAGTGGGTCATCCCAACAATGATAGGCATTAATACATATCTTAAGAAGGGAGATTTAAGCCTTAAACAACCTTATTTTAGCATTCATTCAAAACGTCTTTAATGTTAGTCCCTTCATAATGAATCAATGATGTAAATTAAAAATAATTTATTAATGGTTGACCTTGTTAATTATTATTGATTGCCCTTCACCTTGAATTCAAAAAATCCCTTATATTTATTCTTGGGTCCTTTGAATTGAAATCCTTAATTTCAATCTTGTGAAATTAATAATATATTTTTTACATTAATGACACTTCTATTGGCAATTCCATTGACTTAAATTACGTTAATTATAATGCCTTTGACATCAGTGAAAATATTCCAAGAATCTCCCCTTTTTCATTGATGGCAATCCTATAGAAAAATAGTACATGAACTCCCCCTTGCTTTGGTTCTCCTCCTTTTCTCCCCCTTTATTTAATTATCCCCCTTTAACATCAATGGAAAAGAGACATACAACACAATCACAATGTATATCACAAAAATATCCATGGAGTTGAATAATACAATGATTAGCTCCCCCTTAATCCTTACTTCTCTTAATGGATTTAATGACTAGATGAAGAATGGATCATTTCCAATTTCTGCCTTAGAAACTCATAAGTTTCTTTTATGAGGGGATTCATGAAGATATCCACTATTTTTTATTTTGTGTTAATGCACTCCATCTTTACTTGCTGATTTGTAACCCATTCTCTCAATAAGTGATACTTTATTGGAATGTTTTTTGTTATAGAGTGCATAATCAGATTCTTTGAAATGTTTATTGCACTAGTGTTATCATAGAGTATTGAGATTGGATGTTCATTTTCTATCTTAAAATATTTCAATGTTTGCTTCATCCAAAGGACTTGTGTGCAAAAAGACATTACTGCTATGTATTCTACTTTAGCCATAGATAAATAAATGGAAGGCTACTTTTTGCTTAGACATGACATTAGATTTTTACCAAGAAAACATGCTCCTCCACTTGTAATCTTTATGTCATCAACACTTCTTGCCCAATCTACATCTTTGTATGTTGTTAGAGTGCAATATTCACCTCTTGGATACCATAAACCATAATCCAAAATGCTTTTTAGATATTTGAATATCATTTTGACCATTTTCACATGTGTTTCTTTTGGGGATGATTGAAAACATGCTACCAATCCTATAACTTGCATTATGTCTGGACCTAATGCCATGGTGTATAATAAGTTTCCAATCATGGATCTATAAAGTGTCTAGTTCACTTTATGAGATTCATCATCTTTACTTAACTTTAATGTTATAACCATGGGTTTGCTAACAAGTGTGTTATTTTCCATTCTAAAAGATTCCTTTGCTAGATTTATAAATTTACAAAGCAAAAAAAATGACAAATCACCCAACATGGACATTTAAAAATTCTTTTAAATATCTTTTACAAATTCTTGGGACATTCATTCACTATCTCCTCCAAAAATGATATCTCATCCACATATACCACAACAATCAATTGATTTTCACTTTTAGTCTTGATATAGAGGTTACTATCAGCAACTCCTCTTTTAAAACCTTATTCTTGTAGATATTTATCAAGCCTTAAATACCAAGCTTTGGGGTCTTGCTTTAGACCATATAGTGCCTTATTTAATCTACATACATAGTCTTTATTTTCTTATAGAAGGAAACCTTCTAACTATTTAATAAATACTTCTTCCTCTAACTTTCCATTTAGAAAAGTAGATTTCACATCCATTTGATAAATTTTGAGGTTCTTAAAACTAGCATATGCCAAAAATATATTAATGACTTATAATCTTGTAACAAGGACAAATGTTTCTTTAAAATAAATACCTTCCACTTAAGCATACCCATTGTAAACCAACCTTTATTTATTTATTGTTACTTGGCCATTTTCATTCAACTTATTCCTGAACACCCACTTATTACCAATTACATTCTTGTATTTTGGTCTGGGAAAGAATTCCCATGTCTCATTATTTTCAATTTGATTCAATTCTTCTTCCATATCATCAATCCAATCATTGTCACTATTAGCTTCTACAAAATTTTGGGGCTCAATTTAGGATAAGAAGGATAAGTTTACTTGCTTAGGTATACTCAAAAAATTTCTTGTAGTTTGTACCCAACACCAATATCATCGATAGTTTGAGTTTTAGAATGATGATTTTGAACAAATTGAGATGGTGTATTTGTATATTCCCACTCCATTTCTTCTTATTTTTCTTCTTCTTCTTTGAATTCTAGTTCCTCTAAAAAATCATTTTTTTGTGCACTTACTTTATAAGGCCTTGTTTCATCCATCTTTACATTGGAACTTTCTATGATTTTTTGCAACCTTTTATTATAACATTTATAAGCTATAATGTTTTAGGAATATCTAATAGAAATACCTTCATCAACACTTGAGTCAAAATTTCCCAAGTCTTCTTCATCTCTCTTAATGAAACATTTACTCTCAAACACTCTTAAATATTTGAATAATGCAGGTCTACCCTTACATAAATCATAAGAAGTTTTGTTATTGTTTACTATGATTTCTCCTCTATTCAAAATATATATTGTGGTGTTAACCACTTCTCTCCAAAACCTATTTGATAGATTTGATTCATTTAACATTATTTTATCCATTTTTTGAATAGTTCATTTCTTTCTTTCTACAAATCCATTTTGTTGTGGATTCCTTAGAGATGAGAAATGCATTTTTATTACACGTTTCTCAAAAAATTCATTGAATTCATTTGAGAATAACTCACCTCTTCGATCTGATCTCAAGCACTTGATCTTTAAATTCATTTCATTTTCAACTAAAGCTTTAAAATATTTAAAATTATTGAATGCCTTATATTTTTATTTTATAAATGCAACCCATGTCATTCTAGAAGAATCATCAATGAGCAACATAAAGTAGCTCTCACATTGTATGCTTTGCCTTATTATAGAGCTACAAAGGTCTATATGAATCAGTTCCAATGGCTTGTTGGTTGAGTAATCCTTTGACCATAACTCACTCTTGTCTATTTTCCATGTTGAAACTAATTTCAAGGAATTTTTGATGGCTTTTTAATCTTTAGCATATCTCTTATGGCTTGCCTAGTGCTATTTTTCACTAATAACTAACTTTCATCAATTTGACTCATGTATTATTTCTCTTCCTTAATGTCACTGAATATGTGTAGGTTTTTTTTTGTTTTTTTTTTTGAATCTGTGACTAGTTTTCATGTGTCTATTTTCCTATGTCACAACCTTGAGCATAAAAAGTGAGAGTGTGGCTTTGATCACACATTTGATTGACACTTAAAAGGTTATGCTTCAAGCCTTCAACATACAATACATTTTATATTTTTGTTTTTCCATTATCAAGGATAAGGGTAACTTTTCCATTTATTCACACCATGGCATTATCTCTAATTTTTACCTTGTCTTCGCTCATTTACTTCAAGGAGATAAAATTTCTCTTGTCCCCAGTCATGTGACTTGAGCATTCATAGTTAATATATTATTGCTTCCCTTTATCTTGTGCATGAAATGTTGTTTACACAAGCATATATTTATCCTTGTATTGATTAACTTCATATTAATTTTGTTTCTAATTTTTTTAGGTTATATTTTCCTTACAATAGGAGCATTCACTTTCTTATTTTGTCTAAGGGGTTCTGCAACAACACTTCTACAAAACTTCACTATATCTCCATAGTTATTACAATTATAACATATAATGTTATTCTATTTTTAACTTGACAATGGGATAAATGAGTTTTAGTTTCTACTTGAGATTCCAATAGTACTTATATCATTGTACCATGCATACCTATTTCTTGCATGTGTCCTACACTTCATTACTCTATACCCAAAATGATTGCATAAATAATAATAATCATAGAAGGAACTTATGCACTTGATCACATTATACTGTCTTGGAGGGAATATTATTTTAAAATTTTATATGGGTAGGTTATTACCTTTGTTGTCTTTGGGAGGAGTAACATGCTCTTTATTCTTATCACTTCCACCATTTACAGACCCTTTTAGTGCATCCACATAGATTTTGGGCTTCTCTGTATATAATTTCTTTGGTGGTTATATAATTTTTGAACTCTACCCTTCTTTATTGTCCTTCTAGTTCTCTTCATAACCAAGACTAATTTTAATGAATGGTGACCTTTGATAATTTAGGATGCCAACCAATTTTTTGGTGCTCTTTTTAAATTTTAAGTTTATTTTTAGCTAGGTAGTGGTCTTATCCAGATCTATTCTTAACACAACCATTTCAAATTATAAGTTTTTACATGCATCTTCCTTTGTATTTAGTTGGGATCTAACCTCCTCCTCTATCTTTTTTACTTCTTATAATTGAGTATTTAGGCTGATGATTACCTTTTATGATTCCTCAACATTTTGTGACATTCTTGTTTTCAAAACACAATCTTCTTCTTCATATTTTTAAATTATAATCTTTGTTTTAGATTTTTTTTCTTAACACTCTTATCTCACCTAAATAAAAAATGAGTTATTATTAAATATATACCTCTCCTTCATGTTCGACATCTTATTCCTCTTCCAAGGTGTCTTCACTTGTAGAGGCATCATTTTTTATTTCTATAGCCATGAATAGAGTTTCTTCTCTGACACTATCTGATATGCTCTCATTGCTCTCCTTAACTAATCTACTATCCTTTTTGGAATAGAATATTTTCTTGTTATTACCAAATTTTTTATTATATTCATTTTGTTTGAATATTTTATTGTATTGAAGTTTTCTTTCCTTATTATTCCTTTCCTCATTATGATTTTCCTCATCATTGCTATCATCCTTATGTGGAAATCTAACAACAAAATGTCATATTTTACCAAAATTGAAACACTTGAAAAGTAAAATACCTTTGTATTTATTAGATCCCTTTTTAAGATTTTTGACAAATAGAGCCTCCTCATCTTGTTCATTTCTTCATTCAGGTTCTTTATTTTTCCCTTTATTTGAAGCTTTGAAGTCTACTTTCCTTTTTCATGAATTTTATTTTTCATTTCTCATTTCATAATTAATGAGTATCCCATGTAGCTCATCCATTATTAATGATTCTAGATCCTTGATCTCTTTAATAGCATAAAATTTTTCATCAAATCTTAAGGGTAAAGACCTTAGTACCTTTTAAACTATTATTAATTATTAAAAAAATTCATCAAGCCCTATGATGGTATCAACAATATCATCCACATGAATAAGACATGCCACATCATTTACTCCATCTTTCATTTTCAAGCTCTCAAACTATCTCCTATGAGTTTGGATTTTTTTCTTCTTCACTTTGTAGTCACCATAATAGATGATCTAGAGTTTATCCCAGATGTCCTTTGTCAAATTTTAATGTTTTAATTTGAAAAATTATAATTCTAACAAGCCACAAAAATTAGGTTTATGGCTTTTGCATTATTTTCACTAGCCTTCTTTCTGGCGGTATCTGTTGGTGGAGTTGTGGCATCATATATCTAGTTACTACTACTTACTAGTTATCAAAGACAAGGGAAAATAGATATGTTCATATCTTAATGATATATAATTCATAGTTTATTTCATCGAATAATGGATCTTTTTTTTTGGAGAAACTTTATTGAACATGATGACTAGTCATGTGTGCTCTCAGGATCTACCTTCCACAAGTTAGATTGATTAAGAAAGAACCATATTTGATACCAATTGTTA
The DNA here is from genome assembly GCA_037957365.1 of Torreya grandis. NCBI lineage: Eukaryota > Viridiplantae > Streptophyta > Pinopsida > Cupressales > Taxaceae > Torreya > Torreya grandis. Next base: position 412,285 of record JARHVA010005962.1, on the reverse strand, counting down.
ATCACATAACACACTAGGGGGTGAATCAGTGTGAAATGAAACTTTTAATTTCTTAAATTAATGTTCACAATGAAAAAATTCACACAATATATAATAATTAACCAACATAAGATTTATGTGGAAACCTCTCTCTCAAGAAAAACCAAAATGAAGAGCTACTTGGATCAACCATCCAAATCCATTCTTAAAATAATAATTCTCTTACAAAAATTTAGTAGGCACTAACCTATTTGGAGACACCAATCCCCATTACTAAGCACCAAATTAGCTAGAGACATTAATCTCTTTGATTTGAGGCACCAACCTCCATTGAAACAATCTTCCACCTTTTCTTGTTGCTTCACTAACAAATGATAGCAAAATTCAATATTTTATTTTCTCCCTCTTCTCAACTAAAATATGATTATGTTTTCATGATATAAATAAATATTTCTATTTTTATTTTCCAATCTTGTATCTGCATTATATAGCCTCCAAAGGCTCTTCACAAAAGAGGTGTCCCATTTAAGAGGAAAATTTTCATCAAAAGGTGTGAATTTAATTTAATTTTAATTAAATCACAAAGTGGGGTGATTTTGTAAGACAACCATATATCAAGTGGGTCAGCCCAACAATGATAGGTATTAATACATTTCTTAAGAGGGGCGATTTAAACCTTAAAAAAACTTCCTTGAGAACTCATTCAAAACTTATTTAATGTTGGTCCCTTCATCATGAATCATTGTTGTAAATTAAATATATTTTATTATTGGTCAACCTTGTTAATTATTATTGATTGCCTTTCACCTTGAATTAAAAAAATTACTTACATATATTCTTTGGCCCTTTGAATTGTAATCCTTAATTGAAATCTTGTGATATTAATAATAATTACATTGCATTAATGAAACTTACATTGTAAATTCCTTTGAATTTAATTAGATTAATTATAATTCCTTTAACATCAATGATAATATTCCAATAAAACATGTACCGATGAATCCTCTACTTCTTCCTATACCATTGCATATGTTCTTATAGAAAGATATCTTGTTACTCTTGGAACATGATTCTAATTTTGAGAAGTGATAAATTATCCCTCACAAATATATATATTAAAATAATTCATGTAAACCTCTCCATCATAATTATGTATATCCCTTAAATTTAATGCATTGAAAATTCACTCTCTTAAGATTCTCTAATTTTTTATAGTCAAAATATTTTTCCAACTATATGATCCAAACAATGAAATCCTTAAAATAAAAAATACCTAAAAATTTATCATGGTTGAGAAATTATTATAGCCTAAATTATGAGCTTTTAAAAATCTTGTTTAATATTTTACACTCATCTATATTTTTATTAAGTTTTGGACTACACTATTGATATGCACACCAAGAACAATCCTTAAAACCAACAAAACACTTCTCTTTTTATGATGCACCTTATACAAATTTAATGTTGATTTACCTAGTATATGGCACAATATAAATCCACCAATATCATGCTTCACTATCTACTATGCACATTAAATGTCAATTTCAAAGCAAGTTAGCATAATTTTCACTCATTCCATCTCTTACCATGAAAAAACCAACATTTTATGATTTTACTATGTGGTCTTTTTAAAATAAATGAAAATTTCAAATCACTTTTAATTTTTCATGATTATCATTAAAAAGATATTTTTTACATAATTTGATCCCCTTTTAACATTCCTATGGGCAAATACCAAAGCTCAAACTTTATTACCCCATGGAAATTAAAAATGATGAATTTTTGTGACCAATTATGGACACTTAATCCAAACTCAAAGTGACTTTTGAAATAATATTTAATCCTTCCCAACATAAATTCATATAATTTGGCATATTTAATCCCACACTACACTTTAAAAACCTAAACTTGATAATAATTCAAATTATTAAGTCAATTTTACCACTCACTATTTTCACACTTTATGTGTACGCCGTGCACAATTAACACTACCAATGACTTAGATCAAAATGCTATAATTACCACTTTATATGAACACTATTAATGAAAATAAGATAAATTTGAGTCTTTGGAGGTATTTTAAACATAATTTGCACACATCTAAGATGGCTTCACAGAACTAGATCAAGATGCTTTTTGTCCCAATCTACTATTAGATCCATTTTGTTCATTCCATGGGTTGTGATCTTGACACATCTATTAAAACTATTATATGAGATCTACCTTTCCCACGCACATTTTAAACTATGACAATAACTAATTCACTAATTAAAAGAAAGATTGATTTTTCATAAAAATAACAATAATAAAAAATATTAAAAAAACCAATTTGAATCTATAAACTTGATCAAAATTTTAAAGTTAAAATTATTAAAATATAAATAATTTAATTTTAAATGAATTTAATATTAAATAATTAAAATTTGATTAATTTTATTCTTCAAATAAAACTAACCAATTAAGAATAAATACATTTTAATCAACATTAAATAATTAAGCATAGGCCATAAGCTCTTTCACTATTTATCTCAATTTGAGTAGAATATACAAAATTTACATAAGGTTGAAGACTGATTCACCTTTGGAGAGGCCTTCTCATGAATACCCAACCAAAATACTAGGCCAAAGTATAAAAAGTAGGCCAAACAATGTAAACTATTGACTTACGAGAGAAGTGCCATATATGAATGTCAATTACTCAAACATGATTAATGCAATGGTAGGACTATCGAGATCCATTTTTCACCAAAAACACATTGATTCTATGAATACCTAATTGAAAACCTCATTTGACTAGTGAAGTGAGACAAAAAAAATGGTGAGTGTTTATTTTCACACTAAGTGTTGTATATGGATTTTTATTGCATGGACTCTCATGATGAAACTAAGTAGGGTTAGAGACTTGAATACACATAAAAACTGAAATATGATCAAATAATTAATGAAAATATGACAAGGAAACAAGATAATCATAATAAAAGTGAGACTCAACTAGACTACAATAGGCAATACCAATTTAAAAATAAAAAAGAGGGGTACAGTGCTTTCACTGAAATTAGGGAGTGTTGTGTAAGCAACGCCAAATAGAGACACAACTATAAAATAATCCTTATTGTTTAAAAACATAACAAATTTGTATAAAAACTTATAATCTATGGCTACAAGGAGGCATGAGACATGAATGGATTTTAATATTATTGTTGACCAGATGTGTGAAAATGAGTTCATTCCCACTTCATGGAACTTGCAAGGCATAACTACTACATCATCAATCATTAGGCTAGATAATTATACCTTGGACCATGTTCATATACATTTCTCCACTTCCATCTAGTTGTAAATATGCCGACAATATATGTCTCTAATCCAACTCAAAGCCTTATTCTACTACCAACCAACCATCCATATCCCGAGTAGAGGTTGTTTGAATCACCTAGAAATAATTTTTTTTTGAAAATTAATTTAATTTAATTATTTATTTATTTTAAAAGTCTTAATTCTAGTTTTGAGACCACCATGGAAATTTAAAGGAATAATTATATATTATTTACCTTAGATCTTAACCATAACAATTTCATCTAAGGAAACCCAGAAACCATTAAAGTGTGACTTTTGTTTGTGGTTTCAAGAAAATATATTCTAATGTCAAATAGTTTACCTATAATTGCATATATATGAATAAATTAATAATTCACACAATATACCAAGCTTTCAAAACTAAAATAATAAAGATAATCTTAATCTAAAAACTAATCATAGTACTTAAGCATTAAAAAGTCATTACGACTACCTATCTAAACACCCTCTATCCTTTTTATTTGAGAAACAAGATACCCATAATACAAAAACAAATAGTTATAAACTAAAAAGGGAGAAATGATGAGGCCTAAAAAATGATAAAAATAAATAAACATAACAAAATTAGGAACCAAAAGTAGAAAGCAAAAATAAACTATGTATAGGACCTCACTAGTATAACTCATGCCTAAAAGTAGTGATTGAGGAATTTACCATTAACAGGTGATGGGACATCCTCACCAGATATACACCTAAGATGGAAAATTTTATTAATTAATATTTAATAAATTTGGTATGGACCTAATAACATGGCATCAAACTTTCCATGGTGTCCCTTTTATCATGAGATTTGTCCTAGAGAAGGACTAAATCAAAGATTCTAAAGGATTTAATTTTGTCTTCATTTTTAAACTAAATTTTGATGACTCGTTGATGTCTAATAAATTTAAGTAGGGATTCATCATGATTTTCCTTGAGTTTTATCAAATTTAGGAGCTGAGCCTTAATTTTATCATCATTTTTAGGTAGTCTCTCAGAAATTGCATGATGGGGATTCTTAGATTCATAGCAGGGATAAAATCTTAGCCATATACTAGATGATATAAGAACATGCTCAGGGATGATTTAATTATATTATTATTATATCATAATGTAAATTCCAATGTGTTATGTCAATTCTTAGTGTTCTTGTCCAAGATCCTTTTAATTAATCTAAAAAAAATTATTCGTTAACTCAGCTACCCCATTTCCTTGTAGGTAGCAATTATATGATTATTTTAGGATTAAATTATTATCATACATTTATTCATAAAATTTTATATGGGATAAGGTATTAAAATTAACACATACCAAATTAAAAAAAAATTAGTCATATAAAATGTGAAAATTGGTAACCTGAGTGTGGCATGTGACACCCAACCCATAGGTCCCTCTTGCTTGCTCTCATGACCCTCATAGGCATATTTTCACTAATCCCTATTCATCCATATCATTATAGATAGTGATTACACCTCCTTTAGGTATCATTTCCAATTATGATTCCATCCTTTTAGGTCCTATTCCTTTAGGACTATAGTGCTCAATTTGGACTATAGAACCAAACCCTAGGGTGTTCATTTTTTGTACTCCTATCCAAGTGAATTTTTACCACCAAGGGTCAGTTCCTTCTAGTTCCTATCCATCTTCTTGTTAGGATAACATGAATATATTCAACCCATGACCAATATATCTCTATAAAATCCCATTTAAATTTAATTTAGATGGGGTTGGAAATTATTATAAAGCAAGTAAGAATACAAGCAAAAACACTAAGGCAATCTTCCCTATTCTTTGTATATAGCCAACCAATACTACTACAAGATTTTTCAAATCCTTGCACAAGTCCCTAGCCACCTCAAACACATCTAGTTTATCATTTTTCATCTTCATACACACTATTTCACAAAGCACATCAAGTGGAAGAACTACATATGGATTGATCCATTTTCAGAGTATTAGTATGTAGGCAGCATGCCCACAGAAGGGGTGTGGATACATGTTAAGTTAATATTACACACACTAACCCCTCCCATATTTCTAAAAAATTTTCAAATCAAAATTGAGTCTATGGTTTAAAGACTAAATCAGCTCTACAACGAATTCTATGAACATCCAACAGTCAAAATTTCATAGGTAGGCTTATATGGACATAGTGAACAAACCCAAGAAAGCTCATTTATCTTAGACAATAGTCATAGAATAGGAATATAACAATAGACCCTAAGGTGTCCTATTTTGTCACTCTTTTCCTTTCACAAAATGAAATCCAAATCTTGGTTTGTGATAATGTCCCAATCCTACACAGTGATTTTTAAACTCTGTCCCAATCGTATCAATCTATTTTAGCTAAGTCTTATTTTATCTCCCTTATTACTATTTATAGAAAGTTTTAAAAAAAACTATACAAATCAATAGCTTAATTATTGCATTTTTATTTACTGGCTTAATTAACTTAGACCCTTAACTAAATTGGGAATAATACTCCAATATTCCCAAAACTATTTAATCATTAGGTGAACTTGACTTACTTCATTTGTGCATAAAAAAACTAGAAACCCTAGGGTAAATTTCCTACTATTTTTTATATTTTTTTAATAATTTTTAGCCTACATAATAAAATAATATATTAGCATTAAATTTTAAATTTTTTTAGTAATTTTAAAATAATTTTCTTTCAAACCCTAGTTGCCCATACTAGGCCCTGGTATTTTCCCAATATTTTTCTTCTATTTTTTTTTTTTACCTGCATAATAATAAAAAATAGTATTAAATTTTAAAATTTTGTAGTAATTTTAAAAGAATTTTATTTCAAACCCTAATTTCCCATACTAGGTCCCAGTATTTTCCCAACATTTTTCCTATACTTTTTTAAATTTTTACTTGCATAATAAAATCAAAAATTTGCATCAAATTTTAAAATTCTTTATTAAATCTTTAAAATAATTTACTTTAAAACCCTAGTTGCATGTAATAACTCCTATTTACTTCTTAAGGTATCACCTTGCATGTTTGTGAGTTTCATATCCTTTTTATGCACTTTCAAGTTTGTTATTTTTAGGACCTTATATTTCCTATATTTAGTACTTTCCTTCCATAGCACCTTGCTTACTAAAAATTATTACAAAAAATAAATAAATTTTCAATTTGTTTTCCTACCTTAATAATGGCCCAATACATCAATTTTGATGAAACTAATAAAATGGAACTTTGAGAAATTTTAACTAAATACCTTGACATGCAAGATGACATGATTAAAATACTACAAGAGGAACAAAAAAAAGTGAACAATGGTAAATCTTCATAAACCATAGAGAAATTAGTTGCAAATGACACTATGGGGGAAACTATCTCAAAAACCCCCTATAGCATCCCAACCTTCCTCTATGCCACTAGCTATAGCTAGTACATCTTTGTCTCTTGATGTGGCAGCCCTTATGTAAGAGATAAGATCTCATCAATCCAAGGTGATACATCTTGAGCAAGGTACATCTAGACCTATGTAGGCTTTGGATTCTTTTTCTATACTTCATACATCACTGGCATATCACATTACTTCTACACCCTTTCCACAAAGTTTTATTCAACTCAAGCTTAGTCTATATGATGGCAAGGGTGACTAGAGACACGTTTGAGAGTTTTTCATGCAGCATGCTTGGACTTGTGCCAAATAACTAGCTACTTACCAAGATATTTCCATGGTGTCTTAAGGATTATAATTTTTAATGGTTCTATAGTCTACCAAATCAGTTATTCAATGCATTCAATCCTCTATCTAACATATTCCTAGCTCATTTTAGCATCAACATTGGTGATAAGGTTTCATATGCCCAAGTTTCAAAACAAAAACAAAGGTCAAATGAGCATCTCATAGATTGTGTTCTTTGATATAATATTATATTAGCTAAGATGACTAGCCCCATGGCCGATCAATAGTTACAAGATCTACTCAAACAATGTCTTTTACCATCTTGGCATGAGTCAATAAATTTCAAAAGGTTATCTTCCTTGACTGATTTATGCCATACAATAAAGGAAAGGAAATTCAAGATAATTTTAATGGGAAAAATCAAGTACACAAGTATATTAGAAATAATAAACAAGAGTAATAGAAAATATCCATACAAAATCAAGGTCAATGATAACAAAAGTCAAAATCAAACTACAATAAATGTAGCTTCAAAGTTCCCTCAGTTTATGGTTTTATCAGTACTCCTTGGAAAGCCTTTACCAATCTACCAGTTGCTCCAGCTATAGTTTTATAGTAGATTTTGGAATGTAATATCATATCTCTCCCTCCTATTTAGGAATTTGATCTAATAAATCTTCTTCCATGAGGATATGGTCAACATGAATTTTACAAATTTCACAAGGCACCAAGCCATACAAAAAAAAGTATTAGTTTGAGATACAAGATATATGACTTGATAGATGATAATGTTATTGATCTTGGCACTTCAGTTGAGCCTCCTTAGCAAAGTAAACATAAGATAAATCTTTGAAAATCTTCTCAAATCCTTTCCCATGGTATTATAAATAAGAGATAGGGATTGTATCAGGTGTTCACCATGCATATCATGCACATCCCCCATTAGATACATACATTACACCTTTAATTGAGTCACATCCTTTGAGCAACATGATTGGTGTATAAAATTCTAGAGTTTTAGCTAGACCTTCCATCTCCTTCTTAGATCAGGAGATAGTTGATGATGATTAAGATTATCATGCACTCTTTATTAGAGACTACATCCATAATCATCATATTCATAGTGTTCTCATAGATAATGGATCTAACATGAACATGTGTACTATGACATTATTGTAGCATTTGGGATATTCAAAGCAAGATATTACAATGATGGACATATTTATCAATGGATTTAGTGGCACATACATAGTTCATTGGGTGAGATTTTAATTCCTCTATAAGCTAGTCTAACACATGTGGCCACACCATTTACTATTGTTCTCAGTGCAAGAGTTTGTGATATGATACTTGGTCAACCATGGATTCATAAACTTTGAGAATTACCTTCTACAATTCACAAATGCATGAAATTCATTCATGATAATTATGTTGTTATAGCTGGTGGAATTATATTTGAGTTACCACTCCCCACTTTAGATCCATCTATTATCTTATAGTCACCATTTTCAGTTCCACCACTAGCTTCTATTTCTCCACTAGTTTTAGTTCTACCAATTTAGACTCAGACACAGTTGAGGCCTCCATCACTAGCATAGAGAGTTCATACACTTACACAAAGGTCTCTTTCATAGTAACCATAGTTTCTATATTTTATATAGATTTTAGATATAGTATTCACACCCAGATTAGTATCATTAGGGTCTAGTGTTTCTACACATAGAGCACATGTTTAGAGAGCTTCTCCTACTACTAGATGGGTCCCTAAGAGTCTTATAGTTTCATCCACTTCTCAAAGTTATAGGAAGACCCCATAGTTGGTTTCTACTATAAATATTTTAGATCATTTAAAACATATACATCTTTTAGATCCACAGTCTTAACCCTTCCATCATGCTTCATGATCATGCACAATCCCTCTCCTTGATACAGGATACCATGATAAAGAGTCTCCCATGAGACTCATCAATCAGTATCATATCTTCTCATTATTAATTATACATAATATCATTTATTCTTGATTATACATATCTTGTTCCAAAAATACCAAAAACATTCAAATAATCCAAAATACAAAAACATTCAAATAATTCAAAATATAAAAACATTCAAAAATTTCAAAAATTTAAAAATATTTTGATTGTATACATTTTCCATGCTTTACATTTATAATGCTATGTTATAATTACATTTTGATATTCTATGCTATTATTTTTTGATATATCTACATTACCATGCTTCACTTGATCTTGTTTGAGTGTGTATAGTGACATCTAGATCCTTGATTGATTCACTCTATCCATTGAGGGGGCATCCTACTTCTATATTCAAGATATATACAAATATATCTACCCCATATGGGAATCTTATACATGACTAAACCATCTAGGTTATGTCATTCTTACACCACATACTATAGTTATTATGATAATGTATATTCTTTACTAGATTACGCAGATTACTCTATCAACATTTCACTAGTATATATCACTTGTGTATTTTTTAGCGTATAACTAGTATTGTACTCCATGTCTTGCATACTTTCACTTATTTATTTGATTAGTTAGATGTGATTATATTTCCATTATATTACATGTTCTCTTTTTTTACTTTGAATAGCTAGATATGATTGCATTTTATTAATTTCTATTTTATCTCCTATATGTACCTTTGGACATTTATCAATGCACTTTGATTCTATTCTTGGGTGTGCCTTAGGACTTTTTCCAATGTCATTTACTTTTACTCTTCTATGAAACTATGGCTTTCATGCCAACCTTGCTTGTTTCAATTGTATATGTATGTGGCATTTCAACATGCCTTGTATGTTTGTCTTCCAATTTAAGTGACATGTGCCCATGTCCCTTATTTTCTTGGCCCCTTGGCCACTCGTGTATGCCTTTTTATTCCTACCTTATATGATTGTTTCTTGTTTTATTTTTAATTATTTACAATGCCATGATTCACTTCATGCATTGATTTTTTAGATGTCATGATGAACATCATGCCCCATCCCTCCTTGACAACTAACAAATAACAACTAACTAAACTTCTAGTTTCAATTTAGTACATTGCACATGTTATTACATTTTTATATCTATCGAGGCATAACCCTATTGATCTAATGATATCTCATTACAAACCAAGCTATATCTTGAGATATCTTATTGATTATCATTACTATATCATGTATTTTTGTAGTATAACACACTTGTAGGGCTCTTTATTCTGAGGGTAATAATTTTAGGGTCTTCATTACTACCCTCAGAAGAGGGGGAAATAAATAAGGGTTTTATCATAGAGATCAGAGCTCCTAATTATCAAAAAATAGTTTTTAGAACACCTAGAACAACAAGTAGACTTCAAACCAAGCAGAATAGACTAGTTAGACAGTGAAAATTATAGAATGGTCATCAGAATTAACCTAGGACAATAGCACCAAGTTTGGACTATAACACCAGTAAATAGGGTGTCTATTTTTGGTTCTCTTATCCAAACATCAAAAAATCAAAATTTATACAAATAGGCAAAAAATTAGGTTCAACTACAATTTTACACATTTAGACTAGTTTAGATATAGTAGTTTTAGTACATTTTTTCTTAGAGAATATATATATAAAGGGAATCATACATGACATGATGGCTTTTGCTTCTAGTTTTAGATAAGGAATTTTTTATAACTTCCATATCAAAATCCATGTTTTAGAATCAGTGATTAGGGGTAATGTGCATGACACATTTTTCTTCTTTTCTTTCTAATTTCAATACATTACCCAGGCATTCTCATTAGTTGTGTGCCTTATTCCATTTGTAGGTGGTTGGAATCATTTTGGAGTGGATTTCATACAATCTTAACCTCTACATTTTAGATTGGATTTCATATAATCCTAGTGCCCAATTTTAGAGTGAATTTTAAACAAGCCTAACCTCCACATTTTAGAGTGGCTTTCATACAAGTGTAACCTCCACATTTTTTAGTGGATTTCATATAATCATAGTGCCCATTTTTAGAGTGGATTTCATACAATCCTAATCTCCCCATTTTAAAGTGGCCAAGAGTGGAATATTTTCCATCATACATTCAGCTATCCACACTACATTATCAGATTATAGACCATTCATGGGCTTTAAGATCCATCTCATATGACACACATTTCATATTAGTATTAGTTCATAACTTCACTTCATGGGGCAATGTTGGCTCCAAAGTTCTAGCTATCCTTGGTATTATTAATCCACCTACTCAAAGGGATTAGACACATGGTCCAAACATTAATTAACACATGCATGATCACATATCTTCAATTAGTGGGTGATTATGGATTCAAAGGGCTAGCCTTTGCATTATTGAGCCATTCTCAAGGAATTGAGTGTTTAGCTCCATTCATGATAGTACTCTTGGTACATCACCCATCATCACTCAACACCATAATAATTTTTTTATTGGTTCATGTACCTAATGAGGTTTATTTGTTCCTTTCTCTTCCTATCTCTCTTACCCAACTTTATACATTCTTATTTTATATATAACGTATCTAGTTAGAATTGATGTACTCTTTATTTTTTTTTGTATAATTACACTTCATGATGTGCTCTCTTTATGCACACCCAACATCACAAAGTTTCATGAGATTCACCCTTATAGGTAAGTTTAGGTACACTTTCTATTTTAGGTACACTTTCTATTTTTCCTTTATCCTAGTATTTCACTTTGTTACATCACTAGAATAAATGTGGGGCAAATTTAGTCATATAAAATGTGAAAATTGGTAACTTGAGTGTGGCTTGTGACACCCAACCTAGAAGTCCCTTTTAATTACTCTTATGACCCTCATAAGCATCTTTTCACTTATTCTTAATCATTTTTATCCTTCTAGACATTGATTCTACCTCCTCTAGGAAACATTCCAGTGATGATTCCAACCCTTTGGGTCTTATTCCTTCAAGACTATAACACCCAACTTGGACTATAATTCTAGACCCTAGGGTGTCTATTTCTAGAACTCATATCCAAGTGCATTTTTATTTCCAACAATCAATTCCTTCTTGTTCCTATCCTTCTTCTTATTGGCCTAACATGAGTACATATGACCCATAATATATATATATATATATATATATATATATATATATATATATATATATATATATATATAAAACTAACCCCATTCAAAGTTCATTTAGAAGGGGTTGGTAAATATTAAAAAGCAAGTAAGAATACAAGTAAAACCACTAAGTCAATTCCCTATTCTCTGCATACATCTAGCTAATACTATTACAATCTTATTCAAATCCTTACACTAGTCCCTAGCCACCTCAAACACATCTAGTTTATAATTTTGCATCTTCATACACACTATTACACAAATAACATCAAGTGGGAGAACTACATATGGCTTGATCCCTCTTCGGAGTATTGGTATATAGGCAATGTTCCCACACAAGAGGTGTGGATACACATTTATTGCATATTACACACACTAACCCCTCTCCTCTTTATCAAAGTTTGTCAAATCATAATAGACTCTATGGTTTTAAGACTAAATTAATTCTACAAGGAGTTCCACAAACATCTAATAGTCAAAATTTCATAAGTAATATCACATGAACATAATGAACAAAACCCAAAAAGCTCAGATTTCTTGGACAATAATGGTAGAAGACGACTATAGAATCAGACCTTAGGGTGTCTTATTTTGGTGCTCCTATCCTTTCACAAAATGAAGGCTAGATCTTGATTTGTGATAGTGTCCCAGTATTTCATAATGATTTCTAGAATCTATCCTAGTCATATTAGTCCATTTCTAGCTAACTCTTATTTTATCTCCCTTATTACTATTTATAGAAAGGTTAAAAATACAATTGAATTATACAAATCAGTAGCTTAATTATTCAATATATATTTATTTGCTTAATTAAATTAGGCCCTTAACTAAATTATGAATAATACTCCAATATTCCTATAACTATTAAATCACAACATCCCAAGCCTGGTGACAATGTACTCTTTGAGAAAACTAATCACAATCTCAATTGTGCAATTCTTAATTTCCTGAGCCTTGGACTAGTGGGTGAAATAGTCAGTCTTCATCAAGATTAATTTGTGTCCAAAAAATGAATTAGAATTTATATCTCTAACAAATTCCAAACCCCATTTGGTGAATGGCCAAACCCTAATAACTAATTACAATGATAAAATAGGGTTACATTCTTTATGTACAACTACCTAAAAAGTGTGGCAACTTATGACATGTGACTGAGAATTATTAAAAACATTGGACCAATGATAACCTTATCAAATTATTTGGTCAGTTGTATCACTCCTTTAACCATGGCCAATTCCATATTTTTTTAGAAAATTCTTCAATACTTTAGTTGCTTTAACTTTGGTCAAGAATCTTAAGTATATGCCTTCATGATTATTTATATATATGATTATTGATTTGATTATGAACCTACTAATTTTTAGACATAACACTCTTCTTTTAGTGGAGCTCAATTATTTTAGGCACTTATTTCTCAAAAATTAATAAACTATATCTTGATACCACTCATCTTTTATGATGGCTTGCATTGTATATAACTAGCAAATTATCTAATGATCAACTTCAACCATTGCTTTATTTAGTCATTTTATTATCAAAATAATCATGGGATAGATATATAATTTAAATTATTGTAACATGGTCATCCATTTACCTCTACATTCACCTAATTCATTTTACATTAGCATTATTTTTATGATAGGGTCAGTTACAATGAATGTGTAGGATATAATGCCTAAACTTCTTGACTAATTTTGTCAAAGTAAATTCTTAGTTATCAATAATATAATAATTGAATTTAGCATGTATAAATGTATATATCATGAAATACATTGGTCTCTCATCTCTAAATTATTTTTCTACGCCAGAACAACAACAATTGAGTGTTTAGAGATGAATGAGTAGATGTATAAATCTGCATCAATTGAGACTTATTAGCAACATAGTAATTATAATTTATTTATTAATTTAAAATTATATAATTGTGATTTAAAATTATATGAAATATTATCATCATTATTTATCATGCCATTCAGAGGTCTAACTATTTTGGTGAAACTCAAGATGAATTTACACATGAAATTAATCTTGCCAAAGAAGGATTTCAGATGCTAGGTAATGTAATTTTTAGGATTATTTACACTTTATCTAGGTATATAGATATACATCTTTTAGAGATGATGTGACCCAAAAATTTTCCTTCTATAAATCCAAATATTCACTTCTTCAAAACACCATTATTAAATCCTTCATGTGGTCTTCTCCATTCTTGGAAAATATAACTAAACCATCTATGGAGATAACAATACATTTATAGATTAGATCTTTGAATGTAATTCCAAAGGTGCATTGAAAATTATAGATCAAATTAATTAGGATGAATGGCATCACTTTTTATTTTAATGTTCACCATTCATTATGTACATTGTCTTGATTTGGTCTTCATAGTTTACCATCCCTTTATTATATCTTGAATACCCATCTCTAAATCACATCACTTACGAACCATTCACAATTTGTAAAATCTAATCTAGTGAAAGAAATGGGTAAGAGAGTTGTCTAAAAATCTATTCAGGTTCTTTAAGTCCACACATAAAAATATCTCTCCATTATTAGTTTGAACTAACATAATATTCACCACCCATGTGGAGTGGTTGATAGGAAATATGGTTTTGGTTGATAACAACATTTGAACTTATTTTAAGATTAAAGGATCTTGTAATGGATTCATAGGCCTTTGGCTCTGACAAAATGACTTGAATCCTTATTTGAGAGGAATGGTGTGTGTGAGTATTGAAGTATTAAATACCTTCAAGTATTCATAAATTTAGGCTATAGCATGTATAAATTCTTTTAGTGCTTGTGAAATTCCATGTTTTCAAATTCAATCCAAGTTGTGCTTGTTGTCATTCAAAACATGCACCCATTGATAATATCATTTTTTATTTCCAAACTAGGATCATATCCAAGGTGTGGGACCCCTTCACTCATTGTAATGAACCTCTAGAGAAGGTTAGGTTCCTTCTAAACTAAGTGCATCTGATTTATGATCACCATGTAAGCCTAAAAATAACTAAAAGAGCCTATTACTACCACTTATAAATCTAAAGTCTTTTCTAGGGGAAATGGAGAGAGACAATCACTAAAATTTAAAAAGGTGATGCATCAATATTAGAGTGACCACCCCTATGGTTTAAATAACACAATATAACTTTAGAGAATGATAATTATTTACACAATCTCCAAAATGGGCACTACTCTTGCATAAGGAGTTCATATAGAATCATATGACTCAATACAACACAAAGAGGGATGAAAAAAAGGTCCACATATTTTGCATGTATAGACCTAGAAGTGCACAACATACAACTAATAAAATACATCCAAGTTACATGCAAATGTGTTAAGGGATGGAAAATCATGAGATTGAAGATGAATCCATAAACAAATATAAATGACCATAAATGTGTACATAGAACATAAGAATCATGAAGATAGGTAAACTTAGTTTTCATTAGTTACAAGGCTAAAGAAGTAAAGGGATCATATAGGGAAAATTTTATTAGCATTTATGTGACTAAGAATTTTTTATCCTTATATAATCAAAGACCCAAGATTTTATAGGTGATGAGAAGCCAACATGCCAATTAATTACAGTAGATAAATACAAATTAGAAAATTAAATAAAAATCAGAGATTGAGGAACATAAATCTCTTTATATTTTAGATAGGGATGGGAAAAATAAATTAGGATCCTGATTGCATCCTTAAGGCTTGGTGATGGTTACCTTGATCTCAAATTTGTTAGCTTCAAATCCTTTCTCATTGGTTTTACAATGACTAACATTAAATAATTTATTGGCCTAGGTTGAGTCAAAATTATTTTATATATAAGGATGCAGTTGTAAATATCTTATATTTACTACCTTAGAAGATATGGGCTTGATTATACCATTTCCATCCCTTATCTTAATTATTTGACCAATTGCATTCATTAATGCATGCTCTATAGGTTAATTATTTTCCACATCTTCACTTAGTAGCTTGACACATCACCCTTTTTTCAATATGAATTACACTTGGGGAATGTCCTTAGATAGGTTTAACTTGCTTTAGAAGTGTTGAATAAGGTGCCATTTTTTACCTCTCATGATTCCTTCATCATTATGCCACATGTTAAAACTTCATTTATCATTATGTTGTTGAATGGACTAGGTGTGACATCTTCATGATAGTTAGACACATGTCAATGTTCATTTTTCACATCATTGACATCAAATACATGGAATTTACTCAGATACTCCATCTTCATGTGATTTTTTGGGATTCAGATCTTCAAACATTTTTATAGTGAGTTGTCATTTAAAAATAGGACATATACCTATGATAAATCATGATTCTTTCTTCTTCACATGTTTTGGTGTGACTTTAGTTTCAAATATTTAAGTCTTCACATCTTTTGGCATCACTCCTTTTTATTTCACATTTTTTGGTACAATTACTGCCTTCATTCTTTATGTTTTCATGCTAAACTTTAAAATATATCTTCACACAAAAAATTTCAAGACCAAACTTTGTAAGTCATTCATGAAAAAAATGTGAATACCATATTTTACTATAAGTGTAAATTCTTTGATTTATTATTTTTTCCTTATTCTTTTATTGAACTTTGATTTATCCATTATGAAGATTTTATACACTTTAGTTAAAACTCAAATCTTACATCTGATTTATGACTTGGATCCTCAAGCTAAATTGGAGATCCCAAAAGCAAGATGACTTGAGAGTCAACATTCTAGTGACATTTGCAGGCTGATTCTCCACCATGGATCTAGTGGCCTTTGAAGTAATCCATTGGGTATGGATTCATGGGAGTCTTATAAATTTTCATACTCTAAAAGTGTAGCCTCTATGTGTGAAATAATTTCACCTTAGCTTTATGTGAATTTGGTTTATTGATGAACAAACTAAATAACTAAGATCTACCTCAAAATACAATTAAGAAAACATGAAACAACAACATACATATGAAAGCACTTAGATGAAATATAAATAACTATATACTATATACAACTTATAAAATCACATTAATATTAGTTATTGAGATGGATCCCATTGAATAGGATAAGTAGATCCTTTCCATTCATCTTTGAAAGTTAAAAATCATTAGCGTACTTACAACCAATTATGACATGCATTCCACTCCATAGGGCATCAAAATTTGTATACCTTCCAACCTTTGCCTTGTATTCATCCCACTTAAGTATTAGGTATGATTCTTTGAAAATTTTATTATTAGCCCTCTTATCAAAAGTTTTCTTCATTTGAGCTTGCTAAAACTTTAAAACATGCATCACTTGATTCATAATTTATTCTATCTCTATTAGTTTATCTATATTTACTATCATAGGATCATTTTCAATCACCTCTAATTGGTGGGTGAGCTCTAGTGATGACAACTCAAGTGACATAGGTAACCTTGCTTCTCTCTCATAAATTAGCATGTAAGGAGAGTTGAATATTATTATTTTTAACGTTATCATGTCTGACCATAGGGATGTTTTAATATATATACCAATTCCTTTGATTCTCATCCATGGTTCACTTCATGATGTGGTTTAAATTGTTATTGGTTGACTTAGCCAAACCATTAATTTGAGGGTAATAGTTTGAGGAGGTGCTTAAATCGATGCCATACTTGACATCCCATGAATTAATTATGGTTCCAATGAAATCCATAGGGTTATCTAAGATAATGGTGGCTAGAAAACCAAACCTAGTAATAATACCTTCATAGAAGTCTAGTATAGCTATTTTGATGGGTGTCATCAATCCTCTTCATTTAATAATTTTAATCCAATGATGGTGTCCAAAGATTGTATGAAATAGGAGAAAGAGATATTTGGTATCCAATTCCTTATATCACAACCCACACTTGTAGAAATTGAAAATTACACTTGCAGAAAGTAAATTATTGAATTGAAAATAAATGACAAAGAAATAAAACACTTGAAAGTTCATAACAAATTGTATAAAAGAAATGTTTATAGAAACAAATAAATAAAATAATAATTTACAATAAAATGATAATTATAGAACAAATAAATAAATGAAACTACATTGATCCATCTTCCTTAAAATGAGTGGCTAGCTCATTCCTTGGAAGAGGATTTATTCAGAACGTAAAATTCAGAATAGGTTGCTCAGAATAATGGAGATAAAAGTATATTTATTGATCTCATTCAAGTTTGGGAGGTTTTATTTATAATCTCATACTTCCAACCAACACCTTATTTAGGAGCAACAACCTAGATATCCTATCATATCTCTATTTACACAAAATATGGAGAGAGATATTTATTATAAGAATGCAATCTATTAAAACATAATATCAATCTCCACAAAATATGGAGAGAATTATTTATTAGAATGAAATTACATAAATCTATATTTGAACACAATTTATAAATGGAAAGTATATATATATATATATATATATATATATATATAAAATAGAAATACTCAAAATGGAAAGCATTATTTATGATAGATAGAATACACAAATAAATCATTAGAATACATTTAGAAATACTTTCCAAACAAGTCTATAGCAGTTCTCTTGATATTTGTAGTAGTCTGATGTAGTTTGTAGAAATTTTGATGTAATATATAACTAGTCTAATATAATCCATAGCTGGTTTGATGTAATCCATAGCTAGTTTGATGTAATCTGTAGCTGGTCTAATGTAATCTGTAACTATTGTTGGAATCTATAGAAAAATTTTGGGAGTCCATAGCAAGCTTTTGGGAGTTCATATCAATATTTTGGGAGACTTGACCAAAATGTTGGATCCATTGTAGAAGACTTTGACACTATAACATTATTCTTAAATGGTTACTCTTCATACTTTGAATCATTTTAGCTTAGTATGAATTGTATATGTGTACATTGACATATTATCCCAATAATCATTAAAAATAGATAAAAAATTAGATAACAATGAATTCTAAATACGTAACCATGATATATAATTTCTATTTTATTCTAAATAAACCACAAGTTTATAAACCACATTTAGATTCACTTCTTACACAAGAAAAAAGATGTTATTTCATGGACATAATGAGCTATTTTATGGTCTCATCACATTTCATTTTCCTCTTTGACATTCATTGCCTCTATCCATATTATGAAGTAATTTGTGGTATTTATAATCCACTTGTGTACAAATCTTGAAGGAAGGTTGATCATCCTAATGAAATCTAGGCCCCACCAAGCAAAGGGTTGATCAACTTGTATTGGGCAAAGTGGAAGGGTTGTTATTCCTTAATTGTGAAGAAGGCACACTTTATTTTGGTACTTACCCATTTATGATCATATTTAAACAAATCTAACCAATAATATATAAACCTCATGATCTTGAAAATAGTGGTCTTAGGTGAATAATTCTCCCCTGATGGATCATCATGGAATTATTGAAAGATACTATTAGTCTGATCTTATTCTACACATCTCAAGAGAAATTTATTGATGTCTTTTATGAACATTACACTACTAAAAAGCACATTAGGAATATAAATCAATCTAAAATATCTTATTTTTACTTTATCAAGCCCTTATGGATAATCACCCAATTGGAGGAATATTTTTATTTTTTGAATCCTATTATTAATGATACCATGATTAGCTAGTTTCTCTTATTGAAACATAAGGACTATCTTACTTTCAACATCTAGACATTCTTTTAACCCTTAATTAATATCAATGTCATACTCCATGAATTTAGTAATCTAACCCACTCTCTTTTCATTGATGTATTATCTCAATCAAAACTCCTTCATGTCTGGATGTGAGACCATAAATTTTAATTTTATTACTATAGAACATGTGTCTATACTTTTTAAATTACTTAATGACAACAAGCACTTGTTTTTCCATGAGTTTATATCTTATCTCATAGTCTTTAGCACTTGACTAAATAAAGTAATAGGATAATCCATTTTGTCACTAATTTTTTATACTAAGATTGTTGAGATGCCTTCGGCTCTTAGAATATGATCTTTCCCTCTCTCATCCAACTAAATGTGGAATTATTCATAAGAATTTATTTGAGTGACTTGATTGAGGAAGCAAAGTATAGTATAAACCTCATCACAAATTTATTTTTCCCAAGAAGCTTTGGAAACAATTCTTGTGGATTAGAAGGGAAAGTGACTGTATAGATTCTACTCTCTCTGAATCAATAGCCAATACATATTTAGAAATAATGTTCCCAAATAAATTATCTTCATGGAAAATAAATGCACACTTGTTTGGGTTCAAAAACACCCAAAAATATCTACACCTATAAAATAATTGGTTCAATTGACACAAATGATTAGTTTTATGATTAGAGAAAATAATGATATCATCAATTTAAACCAGGATCATATTATTGATGAGGCCATTAAATTCCATATCCATATATCTTTGAAAGGTTGTATGAGCATTTTTAAATTATAAAAGCATATTCCTATATGCTTAGGTCTTATACTTAGTTGTAAAGGATGTCTTGAATTGATCTGATTCTTGGACAAGTATCTGATTGTACCCTAAGTATTCATCCATAAGCAAAAACATCTCAACCCATACTACTATTTGAAATATTTTATCCATAGGTGGAACATGGTAGTCATCTTTGAGGGATGATTTGTTTAATCTCGAAAATCCACACAGAGCCTACTATCTCCATTTTTATTTATAATTAAGACTAAGTTGGCTATCTAAGAGGAGTGTTTAATTAAAAAAATTATATTATCCTCAATGATCTTATCTATTTCCTTCCTCATCAAAGGTTTGAGCTTCTAATTTATAGGTATTTGATTTTGCCTAACATGTTTAGCATTAGGATCCAGATCGATTATGTGTTGAGCTAGGGCTGGGTAAAATCCTTTAAAGTCCTGGTAAGTCCATGATAATATATCATTGTATTTTATACAAAAATTAATAAAACATTCATTTTCAAGTTGAGCACATACCTTCCTAGCCTTGAGGATATTTCCATTAGAAATAAACACTTGCTCATAATTTTTTTTATGGATCATCATGCTCCTCTTCTCACCTTTAAATTGATCATCTAAGCTTAAGACATTTTCTAGTGTGACTATTGTTTATTATAGCCACCATTGGTCCCTAGAGCACTTAGACACTTGGAGAGGGGAATTTTTTTCATAATTCAGTTGAGTTCTTCTTGAAGGCATATCATGAGGAATAGATGAGTTCATGATCAAGTATGCACAAGTCATCAAGGTTTATTATATTTTTATTTCCTTGAAGGAGTCACATATTCTCTATCATGATTAATTATTTGTGTTAAGTATTTTATGGGGCTCTTCAATGCATAATATGTGACTAGGGCCTTGTTCAAGTCATTGGTTAACCTTTTTAGATCTTATTTCATGATTAAAATCATTCTAATTGAGTGTAATACAATACTTGCTTAAATATATAAGTATCTCATCACATGAAGAAATAAAATGTGTCCTAAAATGTGAGTTTCAATAGAAAATAGGTAAAAAATAATTCTTATGGGGCATAATGAAGTCATGAATACATACCAAAAAGGTCTTAAAAGTGCATTTGAGGGTGTAAAAGGTCAAATGTCATACTTTAAATCCATTTAAGTAATTTTGTAGAAATTATACATTAATGCCTCATAAAGGTCATATCACATTTTACAAATCCCTCCATGACTCCCTCCATCCATACAAAATTATCAAAAAGGTGTTATAAATAGTTATTTCCCTCCTTTTTATCTTTTGGTATCTTTCATTTCTCCTTCAACATGGAAATGTGCCTTGACCATCCCAAAAACATTTCAAATCAAGCATGGTTGTGGAGGTTTTATGGTTTATAATATGTGTTTAGGGTCATTTAATTCCAAAGAGGTTCGTTCATGGGTGAAAATGATAGTTTTAGGCAAAGATCAAAGGACAAGTTTTCAAAAGGTTGTAGTTCAAGAAATTACAAATTTGGTCTTGAAGGTATAGGTTCAAAGGTTACATAAGATTTTAATGCATGAAAATAAGAATTAAACACATAATTCAAACACCTAAGGGGTGTATTTTGTCTCATTGATAGTCTATATGCAAGAGTCAGGCATGGTAAGCCCTCAAACATGAATATTTTAAGAAATTATAGGGGTTTATGAGTTTTTCTTGAGGATTGTATAATTATACAATATTCCCAAGGAATAGAACATGGACATATGAGGTTAATCACATCACACTTAAGGCTCATAGACATTCAAATAGGAAAACCATGCCCTTAAACTCAAAAATAAGGCAAAATCAACTCAAGATTTCCTGTACAGACTCTTACAAGCTATTTTATAAGACATGCTATAAATTTTGAAGAGTTGCATAGGAATTTAAGGCCATTGGATAGGAATGAGGAGGTCATTAATGATATTTTCCATTTTTTAGGAAGAATAAATAACTCAATAAGGCTATGAACAATCATTAAGGAGCTAAACCAGTCTTAAAAGGAGATGGATAGAGGCATAGTTTGGAGGTTGATCTGAATTTTTCTGATGCATGAAGAAAAATGGATTTTAGAGGAAAAAATATCTATCTATCATCATATCAAATTAATAAAACATGTGGTGGAGCTTCAAATCATGTTAAATGGTCGAGAAAACTATAAGCTACCCCTAAACCCTCTAAAACCCGAAAAGCTTGTAGATACATCTTATGTGTTAAAATTGAATTCATGATTCTATGAAGATTTATATGTGACTTAAATACCTCAAATCACCATCCAAAAAATTTATAAATCTTGGAAGTCATTCTCTAGAATTTTATCTAGTTTCAATGATAAAGGGACAAAGTTTTAGGTCTAGGAGCATATCCATGTTTTCATTACACTTCAAAGTCTTCCTCATGAATGGATGGGAATAAATAAGAGCCTCAAATGACCTTTTTACATCTCACACTCTGTATACATAGGCATAGGTCCATAGGAACCCAATTTTTAGGCTTGAGGAGGTTTCAATCCAAAGATATCTATACAACTTAATAAGTTGAAAAGAAGTTTTCCATGTGTTTTAGGATGGGTTTCCTTTAGTGAAGGATTTTTAAAAAATTATAAGATATTATTATTACTCTTCTTTCCCTCCAAACAAGTTATAATCTAGTATAGACCCTTCTCAAGGTTCATTTAAATTTTAAGTTTGAGATGGCTTGTGTAGGCCTATAAACATAGAAAATGGATTTTTAGTGCATCTCAAGAGGTATATTCATGAGGGGGAGAGCTTAACAGATACTAAACACTTGAATTATTACTCTTAATGTTACCTAATTAGGGGTTTCATCTCAAGTAAATCATCTTTAGGATAAATTAATGGTGTTTCAATTTTGAAGAAAGATGCATGAGTTATAGGCAAGAATGGATCCTCAAAGTGTTCAATATGTTTATTCCCAAATAAAAATATTATAAACAAACATAGCAATCCTTTTTTACTCCTTATGTTTCCTAGGCAAGGTATAGGCTCTTATGATTTTTTCTCAAAGTGTTGATGAGGGTTAAATCTTGGTAAGATGTACATAGGCCTACACAAAAGGGTTAGGGTGTGCAAGTTATTTTTATAACATTTTACTATTGTTCAATAAAATTCAATCAAATAAAACTACTATATATATTCAAAACTATTTGAATAGGGTTTTATGCTTGTTGAAGGAATGTTTAAGGTTTTAATTAGGTTTGGAACTTGAGGAAGACACACATGCCTATAAGCACTAGGATGATGTTTTCAAAGAATTTTAGATGTCCCTCTAAAAATGGGTTCATAATAAAAATACATAACCCTAAGATTATTTATAAAAGAGATTCAAGGCCTAGGAATTTCATTGGCCATCATGTATAAGGAGATTTTAAGATGACAACATGAACCCTAGATGATCTACAAACAAAATTTGAGTAAGGGTCTCAAGTCTTCAAGTCTACAAGATTATTTAAGGAGTTATAAGACATGACTTAGGGTCTATTGAATATATTTTCTACCCATTAACATGAATAACATTAGGTATTAATGGATAAAGTTATACATCCTATAAATATACATGCTAATGCAAGAGGAGAATTGCAGTCTAATTACTAGAAGTTATAATGCTTATTGGGAGTCTCTAAAACTCTTGATAAATCATGTCAATGTCTTAGATGGTGTAATAAGTGTGAACATATTTCATGTATATAGACCCCAATATTAAAGCACATATGATACATTTTAAGGGTCAAACTATCTCAAGGGTTTCAAAGAAACACCTATAGTCATGTAGAACTAGTAAAGAGGAGTAAAAAACCTCAAAATAGCCTTCAAGATATCATGTTAGATTCAGTGATAGGAATGATTTTTTCATGAATAAATATTTAAAAAATTATTGAAGGACCCTTGAGATGCTTGTAAGTTTGTATGTCTAGAAGGCCAAGGTACTAAAGAGAAAAAATTACAAACATACTCTCCTCAATTTCTTATGATGTGTGGTTATGTGAGAAAGTTTTCTATCCATAGATATCAGAGACACCATGTTTGAAAGAATAATATCAAGGACACAAAGTATATGCAATCCATTAACATCTCAATGTGATCCATATTCAAACCAAGAAAATGAATAATTCATGATTCCATATATTGTAAGAGGTATTCACTCAAAAGTTTTCTTGATAGTTCAATGAAGACAAAACCTCTAAATATGATCTTTCCATGTGTCATAAGTAAAAATGATAAATTTATAAGGTTGGAATTATTTTCATGGATTCCTCATAGAAAATCAAGGTTATTAAAGCAAGAATCCTGAGTGATAAGTCTAGGGGTAGGTCTTTAAAGTCTTCAAGGGCATATTCAAGCCTATGACTATGTTTCCATGGAGATTATTGATGTATCACTATTAAAATAGGGGAATAGTGATTTCCATAGTTTTTTAAGGCTTACATATTCTCTAACCTTCCAACATTGTCTCATGGGCTTATTCAAGATTACAACATTGAGGATGGAGTTTTTGAAAAAAATAATAATCTCTAAAGTAACATTAGGTCTACAATATATTATATATTTAAAGTTTCTAATCCTTAATGAACTTAATGGAGTTGTTACCCATGTCAAGCAATAGTGAAACAAAGTTTCAAAGCCTAGTTTGTGGATGAATTGGCCTACAACATCATTCAATGGCTTATAAACCTCCATGGTAAGTTTTTAAACAAGTATTTAAAATTTATCATAAGTGGTGCATAGGGTTTTAAGTGCATATGGTTTCAACTTAAAATTTGTTTCCCTAAGCCCTGAGCTTTCATATAAGCCAATAAGATGATAAAACAAGTCATGAGAAAGTTGCCAGCCATCTTGAAGAAAGCATAAACTACTCTACAACTCCATTTTGAGTAATTCAAGTTAAAGACCTGTATAATATATTGAAGAAGCTAAAAATTTCTAGGTGAAGTGGAAAACCAATTGAATAAATAAATTTTCATAGGATTCTATTGATAAAATTTCAAGCATAATAGAATAATCCCAAAGAATGTTACAAGATCAAATATGGTAAACTTGTAGGCAACTTAGTTAATCTCAATGATATTTTTAGGTAAATTAATTAGATAAAACATGGATATGTACATATAATAACTCAAATAAATATAATAGAGATTCTTGGAAAGCTTCAAGGTCTACCAAATAATCCTAATACACTAAAAGAGGATAAGGGGATATAAATCAATGTTGCAAGCCTATGTAGAGGAAAGAGATGATGTTTCTAGTTTCAAGCATGTTACAATGCTCCTCAAGAGCCTATTTAATTATTTATATCTTATGAAAATGATCATAAGTGTTATGATTCATGTGATTATATTGTAATCTCAAGGTGTTGAATAAAGTTTAGGCAAGTTATGGTAGTTTTGGTTCCCGAGCATGATGAAAAATATTTTGGTAGGATTACAAGTTAATTACACTTTCTAACACTTGCCTACATAACTTCATATTAGTTAAGATAATAAGGTAAGATAAATATAAGGTTATTAGAGCTACATATAGTTCTTGTAAATATGATCCAAGTTACTAAAGAAAGTCTTAAGTCCAAGGATAACCTCAATACCAAATTCCAATATGCGATAGGTCTATGAGAGTCTCTTAGGGATATGAGAAAGCTTGTTTTGGGTTTACATATAAGAATATATGACAAAATTAAGTTTTAAATATTTAAAATTTATGTTTCAAGTCTCAAAATAACTTTTATTGAATAAATAAGATGCTATATTAGGTTTTCCACCTCCCTTAAGGACCACTATGTGATTTACAAAGTGATTTTTTAACCTGATTATGCTCATGGGGTTTGTCAAACATGACTATGGTAAAATTAAGGTTCATTAAGGCCATTACAAGTGGTGGGGGTATTTTTAAAACTACCTATGAGATGTAACTCCCATGTATTGAGGTAATCATCATCCTAAGTAAACCATGTAGCAGACCTTGAATTGCATAAAAGGTGGAGATGGGGTGAGTTAAGGCTGGAGACAAGAATTTTAAAGAGTATGGAGTAGAAATTTGACCACATTAACCATGATAATAAACCCAAAAAGACAAAAATAAAAAAAAAGTTAGGTCTCCTCTCCACTCCTTTGCCCAACTCTCATTGAATGTAACCAAGATGGCAACCTAGTATGTTGAAGAAGGTGTAATGGCCTCAACTATTTCAATTGTTTTCTATCTTAAGTAGGATAATATATGTTGTATATATTTAATTTACTTATATAATTAGTTATTTTTTTTTTCATTTATTATAAATTGGATCAAAAATGCCTCACTTTGTATCCCTCTACTACGTATGACAAAACTTTGCTCATTTTATAAATTTTAATATTGGATTTATAGCCTTTGGATTAATAAAATACTAATTTTTACCTCCTAAATGCTTGTTAATTGTGTGATTATTCTATTTTGTTGATTTATTCATGTTTTAGAGAGTGCTCTCCCTTGTATATGTCCATTTTCCTTTACCTTTGCATAAGTTGAATCATTGCTTGTGGGTCATATGCTATGTGACAACTGTATATGTCAGTAATTAGTTATGGAACTTAAATTATGTCTTGATCAGGGCCTTATAGTCACCCCTTATAGTTATATTATAGGCCACTACCTCCATGTGAAATAATAATGCATGAGAAGTTTAATTTAGAGAATGTGTGGAGTAAATTCAGTCTTTCATAAGTCCTACTTTGCATTCATAATCAGGTAGAGGAGACATCAAATCATTGGTGCATAACCTTATGTTTATTATTTAGTCTCTTTCTACCCTCTTTTCACACCAAATCATATATTATTCTTAAATTAGGTAATATACTAGGGTAATTAGCCCTCTTTAGAGATTCACTCCTCATAGGTCACACATAACCTGAGGAAGATTTCCATTGTATTAGTTGAAAGGACAAGACTTGAAACCACTTCTCTAAAGGGTAAAACTTCAAGATAATAATAATATAAAATAACTCATGTAGCTTGTTGCTTTTCAGGTAAATGTTTTGATATCTTCTAAAGGTGTGTTGGTCTCATACAGGATTGAACTATCATATTGGTCATGCATTGTATAGTTTATGTTAATTAGACTAGGTGAGTATGGCTCTATATGATCTCTATAAATATGATCAACCTTAATAGTCACCTTGGTTCCATATCTAGTCCTCAACATCATGAGTGACCATTCAGATGACAAATACTCACCCATTTTTTTAGTGAAGTCTATTGAAAGATAAATGGCAAAGTAAGGAGGAAAATCTATAACATAGATATATTGGGAAATGGAGAGGTTAAGACATGTATGTAGAGTAATATTTAAAACCTCAATAATCCATATGGTTTTGATAGTTGTAGCATATAGCTGGATTTAACTCATTTTTTAATTAGGGTATACTCTATGCCCATCATATCACCTATCTTCTTAGGCATGACTAAGCTACTTGCACTTGAATCAATCATATAGTTATGGACAAGGTGATTACCTATGATGAAGGAGATATAAAATGGTGGTGGATTATTGACCTTGCTATAGTATCTTTATTTATGTTGACATAAAATTGTGTAAGTAGCTAAACTGAATTTCATTGACTCATGCAGATGGAAGGTCTTCAATGCTTCTTACAACAAATTCCTTTAAGAAAGAATGGATAGGTCTTCCCACATGGTCAAATTAAAACTTGTCTTGTTCATTTTTTCCACTATGTTAACTAGCATCTAAGATCATTTTGTTTGAAACTTTGAGATAGTAGAATCTTCCTTAGTGTGCTGACTGACATGAGGTTTATTCTCCTTTTTGTAATGTAGACACTAAAAAACTACACTAATAGTTCTATATGTCACAAAACACCTTTTCGACCCCCTTGACCCCCTTGGGTTCGATCATTTCTTCTCCCCCCTTAAAAACCCATTTACCCCTATCCACATTTAGATAAATTAACTAATTAATTAATCTAATAAATTTCTATTTACACCTCACCCTAATACTAAGCCCATGGTGTACTTAAAGACACCTTGACTTAAGACCATTTCCTACCATATAATTTAAGTCCTAACCTCCTAGACTATTTCTACCTAACCATAATCCCTTAAATGAAATCGAACCATTTATAATGGTCTTAACTACCAAAAATAAGTGCAAAAGACTATTTTTGGGGCAAGTTGGACCTATTTTACCTTGATTAATGCTGACCATCCCTCGACTAATGCTGATTTACTAGGACCAAAATTGATTTCTTAAAGATTGCCTATGACCTTTACTTGGGAGGTTGAATCATTTGGAGAAATAACTAAACTCTTGTGTGAACTAGAGTTAAACTAGAGCTATCTAATGAACCAAAGAACCATTCAAAATACCAAAGAGTGCTTCATCACCTCAAGACTAAGGATTTGAGTGTTGTCACTCTAACCATTTTATTCTAAGCTTCCAACCAACTCTCATTCAACTTCAAGTCATCTTCAAGCTAGAAAATCCATAATAGCTAAGTATTCTATGCTTTTTTTAAGTTTAGTATATTATTTTTAATTGTTTATTCCTTTCACCCCTTCCAATCTCTTCCCACACTCTCTTTTGTGTTAGAGGTATATTAATCCAACACCCCTTTTTCACCAAATTCCCCCTAACCATCACCAACCTTTTGAGTATTAAAACTTTTTGTTTAATGTCCTTGAGTCTTCATTTTGCCTTTGAAACCATCAATAAACCTTATTATAGCCCAAAATCCCCTTATGACTAGCCCAAAACTCACTTTTACCTAAAATCCAAAATTGTGAATATTCATAGTGACTGGCATTAGTCATCCCTGACTAGCATCATTTAACCAATGACTAACATTAGTTAACCAGTGACCAGCATCGGTTAACTAGTGACCAGCATTGGTTAACTAGTGACCAATATTGGTCTTTGTGTAATTATATTTTTCCAAAACACCAAGTTAGAAAAACTTAACAATCTCAACACAAAACCCTATTTCTCAACCCCTATCATAATACAAAGCCAAAAATAGTAATCTAAACCACACTTTAGCACTTTAGCATTTATTTCACATAAGTTAATGTCATTTTGTTAAATCAATCATTTTATTGAAAATAATTTTATTACGTTGTGTTAAAATACTTTTCATTATTTTATGCAAGCACTTCTTGTTAGCATTCTTTGGAACTTAATTTGTTAAAATGAGTGGATTTAAATCCTTCTCAGGGAGTCTTGTACATTTTGGATCTATCACTTGCTGAGTATTCCACCATCTAAACTTACTAGTCAATCTTGTTTCTAGTCTTATTCTTACTACAAGTCATTCCTCCCTAGCCAAAGAGGAGTACTTCACATCATCTTGATCAATGGAGCACACAACCACATCTAGGTTCATATACACCTTCTCATTTTATTTTGTTTTACTTATTTTCAAAATTAAAAGGAAATGATCTAAAATATAGTGGAACATTATGGCATGCCCGGTGGGACCCATGATTTCTCTTGGGTTCATAGTTATTTTAAGACATTTAGAATTGCATTAGTGAAGAAATCATCTATTTTTTTTTCAGAAGGTTAAACACTTTTCATTGCATTTATTCATTTCTAAATCACAACTTACTTTTTTTCCTTAATTTTAAATTTAAAAGTCAAAATCACTTGTTCTTTCTCCATTTCTAAAAGTAGAAGGGCATTTTTATTGTTTTCTTTCTTTCTAAAATATGAAAGGTAATCATCTTAGGATTAGGATTTGCATTATCTTCTTGCACTTATGTTGCATTTAGATGTTTTTTATTCATTAAAATAAATTGAAACTCTCATTTGGGATTAAACTCTACCTTGCATCCATTTATTAATTGTTTTACGTAAGTCACATAGCCTAATTAATTAGGTAAATCAATCATGTAACAATCACTTATTTTCACACACATACCAAACCACTTACACAATCAATTCACCAAATATTGACATAAGAGAACTGACTGGGGTTTCATCACTTATCAATAACCTTCATCTTGGCTATCTTACTTAGATTTCACCACCAAGGGGAGAACCAACTTATTTATTTGACTGAGTATAAACTCTAGATATTAGGTATATATTGGCAAAGCACCTGCCATACTAACACTATGGTGTGTGAAGTGAGGGGTAGGACCCAATACCAAACCATGTACTAATTTCAATATAAAGACATTTTAAGCCTAAACATAACCTAGAACTATCCATAGACAACTTATTATAGTACCCATTTCAAAATCCAAGTGGAGTCTCACAAATTCTAAACTTAAGGCAATAGCCCAAAGTGAGATAAAAAATAACTCTTAAGATATAATATATTTTTAGTATGTATGATCTTGTTGACTTTTTATTCTTTGCTATCTTTTTGAGTTAGTGAATTTTCTTCCATAAACCTCTAAAATTTCACCACTTTATCACATGGTCTTGACATGGAAGCAAGATAGAGACCAAGCTAACCAAAACCAACCTCACCACCAACCTTCTTCCTCTTCTTCATCCATGGAGCACACTCCAAATATGGAGAGATCTCTTGACCATTTTAGGAGTCCTAATATACCATGGTCTTTTACCTAAGGGTATATATACTTCACAAACCTCCTTGATAACAATCTAATTACCCTCAAACATTACCTTACCATAATTTCCAACCATGTACCTAATTTAGGTCCTTCTATTGAACCCCATTATGTCATGCCTACTTCCTTTATGGGTGAGAATTTGGTTTCCACTGTTTCTACTACCTAATCTATGGTAACTCAAGCTTCATCTTCTATAATCAATCCATCTACTAGTGTTACCCAAAGCCAAGCTTCTCTTTCCCCACCAGTAAATACTCAATCACCTTCAACTTCCACCAACCCCATAACCAACGCTTCAAATGTTGGACTAACCCAACCAATGATAAATCAAGTATCTTAGCATTGGGATGCCATCTAATAGTGTGGTTTCCTTACCTCTTTCCACCCAAAACCCAAAATAATATACACCATTTAAAAAATTATTAGTTTCCTTACCATCCACTCTTCCACCTATAAGTATAAGATTAACCACACACCTTCAACAAAAAAACCCAACCATGCCCATGTATCAACAAATACCCACTACACATAATCCAAGCTATGTCCCAAATATAAAAGTATATATTCCTCCCATATCATCCCAAAATTTCATGAACAACTACTAATATATGGCATCCAACCAACCTTCAAACATGAAATATATTGCATCCTCATAACCCTAACAATAGATATCCTAAAATTAGTGGGTAAGCCACTAAATTACCTCATCAAGATGTTAATGGATAAAATTAAAACTTTATAAACATCCATTTCTGGAGCTCACAATGTTTTATCTTATGACCAAGTTTGTAATGAACCCATTCATCCCTCTGTACCATTTCATCCTTACCTTACTCAATGGGAAATTCAAAAATTCACCAAATTCCAAAGTAAAGAATATCCCAAAAAATATTTAAGAGAATTTATACATGTTTGTTATCTCATTGCCTATGATGATGTTATTTTACTTCGGACCTTCTCCATGTCTTTAGCAGGACCCATGTTGGATTGATATAGTTCCATCACTAAGCACTCCCTCTTTTCCTTCACCCAACTCATGAAAAATTTCTTAGATCACTTATCCATAAACATCTCCAAGAAAACATCAATAACCGACTCGTATTTTATTCACCAATTCGAGGACAAATGCATTATAGACTTTGTTGCTCAATGGAGGGGGTTAATCAACCAACTTTATTTTTCCCTACCTCAACCAAAATTGATTGAACTTTTATCTCAAGCATGTTCCAAACACATTTCATCTACCCTACAAGTTCAAATATTCTATACCTTTGATGAATCATTTACCATGGAAAGGTAATTGAAAATTTGAGAAATTAATGAAGGAAAACTTAAGATTAGGAATAAAAATTATAGGTTCAAATATATCTAATCTTCCTCCAAACCTTAAAACCAACCTAATACTAAAGGATAAACCAATGCCATTTTACTTAAGATGTCTCCTCCTCTAATCGTAAACCAATCAAACCCATCCACATCTTTAAACCAAAATCAAAAACCCAAAACTACTTTGTTCAAAACAAATATACTCTAATAGGGGAGTCTTATGCTTCAGTTTTAGAGAAATTATTGAAAGCATCCATAGTCCAACTTTCACCAATTAGACCTCCTAAACAATTTGATTCATCTCACCCTATACAAAGTTGGTATAAGGAGAATGAGATCTACAACTACCATCATGTCACTGGACATAATGTTGATAGTTGAAAAACTTATAAGAACATAGTTCAAGACTTGATTGATAAATGTGAACTTATAATGGATAACCTAAATTCACCTCCAAATCAATCTCTTGACATCTTCCATCAACGATTTCCAAACCACTTGCCTTCTTCAAATAATTATCATATAAATGTAGAAACATCCTATAAACATGAGGTTCATACCATAAACATTATCCTTAATGAACTTAAAATTAATGAACCTATGACTCAAACCATGCCTATTCCACTTCCTTCCATCGTGGAACCAACCCAAACCACCTCACCTACTCCATTTCTTTCCATAGTGGAATCACCCATCCTTATTTTAGAAAGCATAAATAAGAAAGAGATCACCTCACCTGCTCCACTTCCTTCCATAGTATAATCACCCATCCTTCATTTATAAATCTCAACCAAGGAATATACAACCATACCTACTACATTTCCATCCATAGTGGAATAACCCATCCTTCCTTTGTAAATATTAATCAAGGAAGATACCACCACACCTACTCCACTTCCTTACATAGTGGAACAACCCATCCTTATTTTGGAAACCATAACTAAGGAAGAGATCACCTCACCTACTCCACTTCCTTCCATATTGGAATAACCCATCATTCCCTTAAAATTATAAAAGAAGAGGGAAACATGACCATCCAAATTACTCAACCACTTAGTCTCCCCTTGGAAACCTCTACTGAGCAGCCCAAGTCCACATATAAACCATTTTCAAGGTTGGTTCAAAATATATAATTCCTATCACAACCAAACCTTAACCAAGCTACATTTTAGCACCATCTTGGACTTCCCTACCCTACAAATAAGGAGCCAAAAATCTCATCAAACACCCAACCTTCAACATCAACAAACTTAACCACCCTCACCTCAACCAAACCAATAAATTCATCCAAATTTCAACCTTTTAAAAAACCAACCAACTCAACTCCCTTATAAACAAACCCAACTACCCCACTCAAACCTGTCAATAACTTGGGTGTTCTTCCAACCCAAAAATTCACTCATCCACCCTTAAAATTGGATATAATACTACAAATCACACCTAAACCCCAACAACATAAAATAAGGAGGAAGATAAAACCACTTATGACTCAAAATCCTAAACCCATTTCACCTTCCATCTCAACTTCACCCTCCATCCTAGGGCCATATCCCTTATCTATTTTATGACCTCATCAACAAAGTTTATACAATACCAACCATACCCTCTTCCTAAATCCTTATGAAAGACCCCTTGGAATCTACATGCTAACATCTTTCACTTGGAGAATACCACCTATTGACTCCTGATACCCTTCCTACTCCTCAGTACTAGGGAAATCTTGATCAACATCCTCATTATGATTATAAAATTAGAATCCCAATCCATTTTATTCCTCCCAACTACCAAACCAACTTTATCTATGGGGTACTCAATCAACCACCTTTGACTTCTAACACCTCACCTTCTATCAAACCATTCACCTCTGATTTTTTCCTTCTTGGATAAACTAGATTTTGCCCAAACATACCTTCATTAGTGTGCTTAGAAAGTATTTTATTTAGGCTATTATGATCATGGACCACATGATATTATCCATTTTAAAACTCAAAAACCTCATGAGTGACATGGCCTTAGATGTATCTAACTAGAGGAAATAACCGACACACCTTTTGTCTCAATCATTAAGGAAGAAACCCCATCCTCACCAACTTCTTCTTTTTTGAAATCTGATGACCCTAATTATATCCCTCTTAAAATTTTTTTGATCAACATTGTTAGTTTGGAACTCATAACCTATCAAATTCATGGGAAATCCAAAACCATTTCTCTTACTCATCTTGAGATGGTCAAAGATGATTCTCCTGCCATTAATACTATTCAGTGTCAATATGATAATTCCCTCCTCATCTATCTTGGTATTGAATATTCCTCCCTTCAAAAATTTATTCCTCATGGGACATCAATCATGTTTAATGAAGATACCATTGATATCAACTTGGGCAATCAGAATAATCCTCACATAATAAAAATTTTCCAATCTTTAGATTCCTCATAACATCAAGATTTTTCCTCTTTTCTATGTGACCATAGCATATCATTTGCTTAGTTTTATAGTGATATTCTTGGAATTAACCCTTCTATTATCATCCAAAACATTGCCACCAACCTTGATGCCAACCTTGTTAGGCAAAATATTTGAATAATGCACCTTCACATTGCCCTTCTTGTTAAAGAGGAGCTATAATGTCTCTTATTCATCAACTTCATCTAACCCATCTATTCAAAATGGGTATTGAATCTTTTTCTTGTCACTACAATAATTGTGGAACTTTGTATTTATACATATTAATGTGAACTCAACCTTTATTATCTAAAAGATGAAATTTTGTTTCCAAGCATTGACCATCTTGTTGATCTAACTATCAGCCATGAGATGATATCTCTTACAAATGGATTATCTAGCTATAACCAAATATTAATTACCCTATAATATCAACACAAAACTTCCTTCATCACCTCATGGGGAACCTTTTTCTATAGGGTCATGCTTTTCATCTTAAATAATGTTGGTATGAATTATCAGTGTGTCATTAACTACATATTTCAGGACCTCATCCATAAAATCATGGAAGACCATGTAGATGACCTCCTTGGTAAGTCCAAATTTCATAAAGACCATTTGACAATCCTTAAATTCATCTTCAACCACCTTATCTAATTTCATGTTCCCTTTAACCCAAATAAATGTGTTTTTAGGGTCTTTTTAGGTAAACTCCTTGAATTTATCATTTCCTTTTGTAGAATATAAGTTGATCCCACCAAATTCAAAACAATCCTAGACATGTCTCCTTTAAAACCTAAAGGAATTTCATAATTTATAGGGCAAGCTTTAGTCCATTCATCAATTCATCTCTCAATTATATAATAGATGTCAACCCTTTCACCACATTATTAAAAATTAATATTCTTTCAGTGCAATTAAGACTATCAAAAGGATTTTGAATCACTCAAAGGATACTTTCTCTCTCCACTTGTCTTTGTCCTTCCAAAAGAGGACCAACCCTTTTACCTCTACATCTCTGTCATAGACCATTCCTTTGGTGCCATGCTCACACATACTGATGATCAACATAAGTAATAAGAAATATACTATATAATTCAAAGATTTGTATATTATGAAACTCATAATACCCAAACTAATAATTTATTCCTCTCCTTGGTCTTTGTGGCTTCCAAACTTTGTTACTACCTCCTAACCATAAAACCTTTGTCATCACAAACATCAACCCCCTCAAGAACATGAATTATAAGCCATATCAAAATCAACAAATGGATAGATGGCTCATGATTTTAGATGAGTTTGATCTTGATTTCCTTAAAAAAAAATTAGTCAAAGGGAAAATTATCATTGATTGATTGGATAAAGCCCCTTTAAGTAATAACCAACCTTCTAACCTTGAGTTTCTTGATGAGTCTATCAAAATTATCTCTCAAGAGGACATTTCATACCAAATGACCATGTTTTTTGATGGATAAAAATGTCAATGTGGTAAGGATGATAGAATCATCTTTATAACCCTTGAAGGTGAGCCTTTTCCCTTGTCCTTCAAACATAACTTTTATTGTACCAACAATGTGGCAAAATATGATGCCCTAGTTTTAAGTATCTAAACAACTTTGTCTCTGGGATTGAAATCAATCAACATTTTTAGAAATTACCAACTTGTGGTCAACTATATCAATGGTTCTTACCAGTGTAAAAATTATGTTCTCCAAAAATACAAATAACTGGTAAATGTATGATGAAAATCATTTGATCACTACCTTATTCAAGCCACTCTATGTTCAACAAATAAGGTCACCAACACCATGGATTATCTTGTGTCTCAAATCCCATCTGTACATTCACACTCTAAAATATTTTTGACCATTTATATACTTAACCAACCCTCTTACACCAAAATGGGCCTTCTTTCCATCTGCAATGTGGAATAAATCCAATCGGATATTTAGTATAAGCAAGTTTTTGACTACCTTACCATAGACATCATCCCTTTCGACCTATCTAGGAATGATAGATGCGATTTCATACAGATTACTACTCTCTATACTATACTAGGGTAATCCTCTAAAAATGTGGATTTGATGGTATCCTTTTTAGGAGCCTTCATAGCCAAAAAATCCCTCTCATAATCAAATAAACTCAAGATGGGATTTGTGGAGGGCACTTTAGTATTTTAGCTATCACTAAGCACATCCTTCATGTTGGTTACTATTGGCCTACCCTCAACCAAGAATGTTATGATTATGTTAAGTGGTGTGTCAAGTGTCAATAACATGCCAAATTGCATCACATTCCTATTCATGCTGTATAATTTGATAAGGAGTTTTGTACCTTCTCTCAATGGGCATTATATCTCATTAGTGAGATCAACCCTCATTCTTCATAGAGACATCATTCTATCATCACCATGATATAATAATTTACCAAATGGGTGGAGGCTATTCCTCTCATCTCAACCAAAATTTATAAGATTGTCAACTTTATCAATCATCATATCATATGTCACTTTGGTGTTCCTCATAAAATCATCATTGACAATAGAAAATCATTAAATAAAAATAAAGTACACAAAATTTATGACAAATTCAACATTAAGTTAAGCTTCTCATCTTCATACTACTCACAAGATAATGGAGAGGTCGAAGCCTCTAACAAAACACTTAATAAAATTCTCACCAAAGTGGTCAACAAATCTATTAGGGATTAGTACTTACAAAATCCCTTTTCCCTATGGGCATATCAAACCAACATTAAAACCCCTATGGGTTCCATATCTTTCTCACTTGTCTATGGTGTAGAGGTTATATTTCCTCTTGAAGTGAAAATTCCCTCCCTTCACATATCCCTAAAGGATATCATCTCAGAAGAGGACTATAATCAAGAACATCTAGCCTAACTTGAGCTACTTGATGAGTGTTGTTTAACTACTCTTAACCATATTCATGTCTATCAAGAGTGTTTCAAATGTGCTTATAAAAAACACCTGAGAGAATGATAATTCAATATTGGTGACCTCATCTTAAATGGAAATCAACACATAACTAACATGGAAAGAAGAAAGTAGAGCAAATTTTCTCCCAACTATCTTGGACCATTTATCATCACAAATAAGTATGGGTCAAGAAATTATCAATTATCATCCCTTGAAGGAAATTTGGAACTTGAACCCCTCAATCTTTTGCATATATGTTTGTTCTTTTGTTAAAACAAGTTCTAAAGCACCTTGTGTCTAACTTTTAATTGTCCCTTATTTTAAAAACTTATCACCTTTATCTCCTTAATTTAAGGATAATTGATTTAAGCAAATAATAATGTGATTATCCATCATAGTTTTGGACTAATCCTAAATATGGGTACCATGGATCTACCCATGGCATGATTCTCATGGATACTTTCTACCCCTTATAAGATGTATCCCCATGCTTTTTGTCTCTTAAACACTCTATCACCCATAATTTAACCTTATTATGCTATGGTTTTGCCCTCATAAAGGAAAACCTTAAGACTATATAAGTAATTCCATGTCTAGAAATTAAAAACATATATATATATATATATATAATGGGTTATATCAAAACTTTCAGACTATTCCCTTGAAGGATAGCTACCAAATCAATTTATAATTGCGCAAAAAAATAAATAGGATGCTCCTTTGAAGGAGAGTTATCAAAATAAAACAAATCCAAAACCTATACCACTCCCTTGAAGGATGGATAAGTAAATATTTTGTCAAAAATCAATCACTTTGATGTTTCCCACATTGATCAGCTTCCCCAAACTATCAACCAAAAAATCATCAAAAGACCCTAAATTCAAAAATAAAAAAATATATATCTCAACGAAAGCTTCAATCAATTTTTAAAAAACATTAGTATACTTCCCGTATTGATCAGTCTACACCAAAATAAGACATGGATTTTCTTATAATGGTTCTCAGGTTACCTACAGAAGGGGAAAGCCATCCCTAAAATAAGGCTATACTCTCCTCCATTCACCTATCTACATCATGTCACTCTTTTTCACCCTCTCAATCAAGGGATAAATGGGCTTACTTGACACAATGTTATTAAGTCACTTATTTTATTAATAAATGAACTAACACTAATGCTAAGAAATAAATGGGCTTATGTACATAATTTTACCCATTGCAGTTATGGTCTTTGCCAATAGGAGCATTTAACCTCATTTTTCAATTTTCATGAGGACTTGTTGATGAAATCATTGAGACATAGGTCTTACCTTTTTTGAGTCATCATATCCTCATTCACCTTCACCCTTGACACATATAATCTCAACCAAAGCAATCTATATGTCCAAGTTGCATCTCTCAAATCATCTAAGTCATTATAAATAGAAAATAACATTATAAAGCATTTAGTTATTTTGTTATGTGCATTCTATTTTTAAAGACACTTTAATCATTACTTAGATGTTTTTATTATGAGAACATTCTATATTATAATTCACTTAGGTTTTTTATAATCTCTTATCTCACATCACCAAGAAAATCAAATCATAATCATTATGTCACCATCATTATATATCAAACATTTAATCAATAACCATAAAATAAATACAACTCATCCCATAAAAATCATAAGAAAATTTTATCATGTATGAACCAAATTATAATCTAATTTAGTTATAATAAATATATACATGAGATAATAATTAACCATTTGTTTCTCATCATCAAAAATAACATAACATCATACTTAGTCATTTTTCTAAAATAAATTAGATAATGATTTTCATTTTAACCATTCATGTCATTCATATACATCTAAATATGATAATCACATGGATACATTCAGTTATATCATCGACATCAAAATATGATCATGCATACACCTGCCATAAGGAAAAAAATGCAAAACATCATATAATCATATCATAATCACATCATAAGTACCATAAACCATCATCGTCAATAAACATCATAACTAAACTATGTGTTGTTGATATATACATATAAGTGTCCATGTCAATATCTCAAAATGATATGCACATCACAATACAATGGCTCACAATTTGGAATCAAAACCATAATATAAAATAGTATTTAGTAATATATGGTTCAGGGGCACTACTATCCCCCATACCCTCTCCATCTATATGACATGTATGTGCACCTGTAGATGCTATGTGGCCTCTACCACCACTAGGTACAACATTGCCTAGGATCCTAAATATAACCTTCTTTGCTAGGTACTCTATATACCAAAGTACATCTAGAAGCCTACTAACCACATTCCCCTCATAATATCTTATCTCCTTTACTACAGTAGTGTACCTAGTCAATGAAATGGTCTGAGGTGGTCCCATGACAACTCCAATCCTGATCGATGATGGTCCACTTTGTGATGGTCCCCCTCTTGCCTAACTCATATCATCCATCTCATATATAAATAGGGTCAAATTCACCTACAAGATATCCCTCTCCTATATAATAATAGTCAACTATCCTTGCAGGCCATATCTCTACTGGGTGATAGTGGTCAATTGTACTTACAAGCTATCTCACTATTACGTCATAGTAGTCAACTACCCTTTTGAAGTGTCTCTCTATTATGTCATATTGGTTATTGATGCCTATAAATTATCATATGGTACTATCATAGAAAACCTATTTTAAATAATCATCTATAGATTTGGGGCTACCTCCTTTATCTAAAAATCACCCTGCTCCTAACCTATCCATCATCTCCTTTGACAATAGGACTTTGTCCTCCATCTCCATTGGTAGCTATAAGTTATCATCTTTGATACCAATAAATATACTCTAGATTCACCCCAACATCATCAACTACATTAGGAACTAATAGCTCCTCACAAATTGTTTCCTCATCTGATGATTGTGGTAGGCTAAGTGGTGCCTCTACTTCCTCTCATATGTATCTTAGTAACACTCCTACATCACCCTGAACCAAGCCAAAATATCATTGTACATGGATAAAGGTTATCAAATCTACCTCATGATCTCTCCTCCCATATATCCATCTAAAGATCTAAAGGTAAAAATTATGTACATGCAACCTACTCCATGATGGAAAAAAACATATGGTCTCTAAATGACCTCTCCATCTACCAAAATGTCTAGTCGCTATCTATACCATAATACATCTTGTATGACACCATCTTCACATATAAGCTCCATATTTGACCTCCACCACATGAAACCAACTCTAAATCAATCCCGATTCCATGTATCCTAGGGCAATCTAACTGAACTCAAAATCATGATGTGATCATAAGACTAAAAGTGGAGTAGGAAGCACATACTCATCTTATACTTCCTATACACTTGGTAGCCACAAAGCTCATGATATACCTATGTTAAAAACATAAGTTCCCATGCATAGACTATCATCTCCTCATACATATCAACTAGTACATCACTCAAATCCTAAGGATACCTCCCACCACTTTATTTTAGAAAAGAATAACATGCGATTTATACCATTAGCATCATCATCAATCTCCTCCTCTTTGTATCCAATAGATACAGGTCCTCAAAGTAGAAGCACCCAAAGTGGTACCAAGCCTCTACTACATCCTCACCATATAGTAGACCCATTTGCATATCCAACTCATTACCATGAATTATCTCAATCTCTTAACCTTGTATCGATAAACTCAGGTGCCTGTGCACAATTTTAAGGTAATAATGACCTCTCCTATAGGTAGCCAAAAAGTGTTGGTGGTCATATCCCATATCTCAATGAGGGCCACCAATATACCTGTATCCTGGGGTATATGGTGATAACATCACATGCCCCATAAACTAATATCCATCATATGGGCCCAATCCTATTTATTCATGTCCCTCCACAACTCCTTGAGTAATGACAAAACTTGATCCCATATAGTTAGTAGGGTCTTAGCCTACAAGGCTAGATCCTATAATTAGTTCACCATGACCCATCAATAAACAACATCAAATATTCAATCACTTGCTTATTCATTCTAAACCTAAAACTAACCCATATTTTATTAAACATCCATACAAACCAATAATTCTCATTATACTTGTTTCTAGCCCACATATTAGCCAATTTGGCCTACACCAAATTTCACTCTTAGACACCTAACCCCAACCTCACCCATCCTAAACCATAACATTTCATACTTAACCTTTCCACCTTATAAATACCTACACATAATTCATGACCACATATTACCCACTCTAAACTTCATCTAACTCAACCAATACTACCTCTTTTGGCCTTTTAGCCATCAAATAAGGATCAATGCTAGTTATTAGTTGATCGATATTGATTCCTTATCAAATCTAGCGTCGAGACTACAAACCCTAGATTTTTACACAAATCACTCAATAATCTAAATTTCCTACCTTAAATCCTATTCTTACCCTTCTCATAACCTAACTAATCTAACTAACCTAATACCACACCAACATCACTAACATAAACAAATTTAAACACAAACAAAACATACATCCACTTACCTCATCTTAACTCCACCTCTTTGGTGGTACTCCACCCCCACCTAACACCTACCTTCTTACACCTTGTATTATCTCTCCCTCCATGTGGCACAACCCAACTCACCACACCTTAACACTTAATCATTACACCTAAACACCTAGTCCCCATGTTTTTTCCTCGTACTCCACCAATATCATTCTTCCATGTCCTTGCCTCATCACTCACTTCACCTAACAAATGATCTCAATAATTTTTAAATGCATAGGCTTCTAACACATTAAAAAAATAAAATTCAAAAACACATTTGACCATTTCAATCAGTGACACCGTTTTATAAGGTTTTATCACCGATCGATGTTGGTCCCTTCTCAATTGAGATGATCTACGTCAATCCTTTCTCTATTGGACTAACCACCATCAATCAAGAACCTTAAGGTTTTGTAAACCACCAACCACCATACTTACCCCCTTACATCCTTTTTTATCCTATATAGCTTGGGCAACTAATTTACACTTTCCTAACCAAACTTTTTCATACCCACCACATTACATTGACCATTCACACATCAAAGAATACTTTATTCTCCACCAACCAGTCCAACCAAATCACCTTATGCTCAACCATTTTTTATCCTATAGTTAAAATTTTTACAACCACCTTACCTTGGTCATTTTTATGGCCTAGATAGCTCACCCTACTTAATAAATGTACACTAATTTTGTGTGCAACCCTTTAGATGCATAGAAGTATGAAAAATTGTAGTCCCAACACCTATGACCACTTTATATTTTCAAGATCACACCATACTTTTGGATCCCTGAGACCACATAGACCTCTACTAGGAGACTTTAATTTATAGGTGTAACTCACATCAGCTAAGCCTAACATGTGGCTTGGTTACCCTATTACTTATTCTTATAAGTGAAAACCTATTTACTAATTCCCTTAACTATGGCATCTTAATCTATGAATGATTTATGATATCAA
This sequence comes from Torreya grandis, assembly GCA_037957365.1. Classification (NCBI taxonomy): domain Eukaryota; kingdom Viridiplantae; phylum Streptophyta; class Pinopsida; order Cupressales; family Taxaceae; genus Torreya; species Torreya grandis. Next base: position 368,965 of record JARHVA010005962.1, on the reverse strand, counting down.
ACTTCATTGAATTCTATGCACCCATTTGCACTTCAATACCTATGCCCAACTAACCAACCTTATCACCAACTTATCCACTTGTCAAACCTGAACTTGATTTCATTTCACCTCATCAATTCTCAATTTAAGGGAGAATACCTCCTCCCACACATGGGGTATCCAACCTTCCACTAACCATTCATTTTTGTTTTATAGCTTGTTGATACAAACTACACAACAAAAGGGATAAAATGTAGACACTAGAAAACCACACTAATAGTTCTAGATGTTGCCACACACCTTTTCGACCCCCTTGACCCCTTTGGGTTAGAGAATTTTTTAACCCCCATTAAAACCCATTTAACCCTAACCCAAATTTATCTAAATTAATTAATTAATTAAGATAATAAAATTTTATTTACAACAAACCCTACGACCAAGCCCATGGCTAACTTACTGAGACCTTGCCTTAAGATCATTTCCTACCCTAGAATTTATGTTCTAACACCCTATACTATTTCTAACTGCATGACCACACTCCCTTAAATGAACTTAGACCATTACTAAAAATCTTAACTACCAAAAATAAGTAAAAAACACTATTTTTAGCAATTTGGACCTATTCTACCTTGACTGACATTGATCATCACTCAACTAACGTCGATTGACCAGGACTGACATTGATTAATTAAAGACTACATGTGACCTTTGCTAACCAGGAGTAAGGAATAAACTTTTGTGTGAACCAAAGCTAACCTAGAGCTATCTAGGGAACTATAAAATTAGTCTAGAGACCAAGGAGTGCTTCATCACCTTAAGACTAAGGATTTGAGCATTGTTACTCTACCAATTTTATTCCAAGATTCAAACCATATCTCTTTCAACTTCAAGTCATCTTCAAGTTATAAAATCCACAATAGCTAAGTATTCTATGATTTTAATAAGTTTAGAATATTATTTTAGTTGTTTATTGATTTCACCCCTTCTAATCTCTCCCCACACTCTATTTTATGTTGGAGTTATATAATTCCAACACCCATTGTTTCACTAAATTACTACTAACCATTTCCAACCTTTTGAGAATTAAACCTTCATGTTTGATATCCTCAAGTCTTCATTTTAGATTTATGACCTTCAAATAACCTTCTTGCAGCACAAAAACCTCTTATAACTATCCCAAAAACTTCATTTTTCCTAAAAGCCAAAACTATGAAAATTAATGGTGATCAACATCAATCATCCTTGACTGGCATTGGTTAACTAATGACTGACATCTATTAACCAGTGATCGGTAACAATCAACTAGTGACTAAAATCTATCTTTATGTAATTGTATTTTTCCAATATAACAAGATAAAAACACTTATAAATCTCAACCAAAAACCCTATTTCTCAACCCTTGTCATAATACAAATCCAAAAACAACAATCTAAACCACACTTTAATAATTTAGAATTTATTTCACTTAAGTTAATTTCATTTTGTTAAGGCCATCAATTTATTAAAAAACATCTTATTATATTATGTTAAAATATTTTCCATTCCTTTATGCAAGCACTTCTTATTAGTATTATTCGAAACTAATTTTGTTAAAATGAGTGGATTGACAACCTTCCAAGGGAGTCTTATACTTCTTAGATCTAGAACTTTTTAGAAATCTAACCTCCAACCTTACTAATTAATCTTATTTCTAGTCTTATTATTATTACATATCATTCCTCCCCAGCCAAAGAGGAGTAATTCACATCATCTAAATCAATGGAGTATACAACCACATACAGGTTCATCTACACCTCCCTTTCTTTATTTTTACTTGTTTTCAAAAATAAAAGAAAATGATCTAAAAATATAGTGAAATAGGGCATGTTGGTTTATTCATGCTTGGGGGTGGTTGTAGTCACCTTCTCTTTGACAACTTCAGATGGGGATTATGAAATAAAGGTTTGGACTTATAAGGAATATTGATCACCTTCCATTGCCCTTCTTTTAAACCTTGTGTTATAAGCCATTAGATTGATAACCACATTTAGTACTTGGTTCTAATTTATGCCAATGAATTCATTTTCCTACCAATTCTCTAAATTGGATTCATTTGCTTGTATTTGGGTTTGCTCATGAAATTCTTCCCTTTATGAAGTTGACTCTTTTGGCTTTTATTAAGGATAATATATGCTTTGGACCATCAAAGCTTGGTTTTATAGTCCATTTTCATATGTAACCTAATTGTGTGGTTGATTATAAAGAAAGCACCACTCATAATCTTGGGATATATTATTTTGAATGGGCATAAGGGATTTAGAGGTGATAAGAATATTATAATTTTGCATGTTAGATGGTCTAGGATAAGTGAGTTGGCATTGGGATTATGCATTACTTTGATGAGGTTACCTAACATGTTGATAAGACTGATTAAATGGATAGTATGGTCTAGAATGATGGGATTGATGCCTCTTCAAACCTACTAGCTTGTATCCAAAACTCTATAATAATGATTTAACTTCATGTAGTTCACTATGAGGAGTATTAATGTGGTTGGTGGGATAACTAAAATAGGAATAAGGGCCAATGAAGGTTTAATAATAGGTTAATTGGGTGGTGGCTATAGAAGAGAGGAATGGGAGGCTTGGGAACAATATTTCTAGTTTGAATTAGATAGTTGTCATCCTTAATAATAATGTCATAGACATTAAGAAGTATAACTCCTCTCATGGATTGGACCATTATAGATATATCACTATTTGGAGTCCTTAGTTAATATAAGAATATAATATTTGGTGATGGTTTAAAAAATGCAGTATTATATCCTAAACTCTTTGGAATTTAAAATTAAAGTCAACCATCAGCTCATGTGGGACTCTCTTAATGGTGGTGAGCTACTCCATAAAATATAGATGATCACTTTTGTTTTTAAATTCCTTTCATGATCAATCTCCTAGCTCATCCCAATTATGAATGAAATTAGGCCTCAAAATTTTATACCATTGGAGAGATTTTTCTTTCAAGGAAGTTGGACGTAACGTAGCTGCCACACTATCTTTAGTGACATGATGGATTGAGAATATGTTATTAATATAGTGTATGTGTTCTATGGGTATAGTTTCATTCTCACTGATAAAACATGAAAATTTCTTAAGAGATGAAAATGGGATAACATCATTCTATGCTAGAGCCAAAGGGCTACATCCATTATAGGGCACAAATAGTTAGTTTCTTTGGGAAGCCATGAAGGGAATAGGAAAGAGTCTTCTTATAGGTTGGGGAAATATTCCAAAAAGTGGAGTGGATTGAGCTCTAAGGGATGACTATCTTGAATCACAAGCCTCCTAATATGAGATAAGGATTCTCTAACTCTTATTACTCTATGGGGTATAGGTAACTCGATAAAATGAAAATCAAAACCTATTGAGAATGATATTATTTGTATTGGCATAAGATGAATAGATGATATTTTAAAAACTAGAGAAACTTGGAGTCATCAGATGATTTTAAGAATTCTTCAAAATTTCAAATCAATTAAGAGTAGTACCAAATTCCTAGCCAAACTTCTAAACTTTGGTCCCACTAGGCATGTTAAAAACTATTGTCATTTGAAACATGCACCTGTGTACAATAAGATGTTTTGTTAAAATAATGGGATCATCTCTAAGGTGTGGGACCCTTACTCTTCTTCGGATAAAGCTCCAAAGAAGATCAGATTCATTATAAACTAAGTTCATATGATTTATAATCAGCATGCATGCCTAAAAAGAGTAGAAAGAACATAATGGTACTTCTAAATCTAAATTGTTTTTAGTGAAAATGGAAATAAGGGATCACTTAAATGTAAAAAAGTGATGCATCAATATTGGAGTGATCACCCGTATGTCTTAAAGAGCATAAGGTAAATATATAGAATGTGAATTCATTACACAATCTCTAAAATGGGCACTACTCTCACAAAAGTAGTTTTCATGGAGATGAAAGACTAAATACAACACTACTAGGGATGATAAAAAATTCCATAAATAGCACTTGTATTGACCTAGATGCACACATCATATGACCTAGAAAAGAGAGCCAAGTGTCATGAAAATATACTAAGGGATGAGAAATAATGAGATGGAATATGAATCCATAGACAAAGATAAACAACCATAAAGGTGTACATAAAAAACATGATTCATGAAGATAGGTAGACTCTGTTTTCATTAGTTGCAAGGCTCAAGTAGTAAAAGACTCATGGAGGGAAAATTTTAGTTACATTTTTGTGCCTAAAAATTCCAACCATTTTATAATGAAATACCCAAGGCTTTAATAAGTGATGAGAAGCCCATAAGTCATTAATTATAATAGAGAAATACAACTGATAAAATTAAATGAACATCATAGCTTGATGCACATGAATCTCTCTAAAAATGAGATAGGGATGGGATAAAATCAATTAATATATTAATTACATCCTTGAGTCATGGTGATGGTTTCCTTAAGTTCAAATTTGTCATCTTGGCATCCATTCTCATTAGTTGTATAATGACCAACATTAAATTATTTATCAACCTCTGTTGAGTTAAAATGATTATATGTATAGGGATGTAACTGTATATATATTAGAGTCACCATATTGTAAAATTTGGTCTTGATTCTACTAATTCCATCCTTTCTCTTCATCATGGGCCTGAATTTATTCATTAATGTGTGCTCAATATATTTAGTATTTTCCACCTCTTTAATTCATTGCTTGACACATTTCCCTTTTGTTAAATTTGATTTACACTTGGGGAACGTCCTTATATAGGTGTAACTTGCTTTAAAAGTGTTTTTTTAGATGCCATTTGTCACCCTATAGACTTCCTTCACTTACGTGTCACATATTAACACTTCATTTGTCATTTCACTACTAAATGGGTCAAGGGTGACATCTTCATGATAGGTAGAAACTCATCAATGTTAGTTCATCACATCACTAAGGTTTACTATATGGTAGATTCTTGGATCCTATATCTTCACATGACTTTTCTAGGATTTAGGTATTCACAACTTTTGCTAATTAGTGGTCATGAAAAAATTACAATATCTATCCACATGAAAGCATGAGTCTTTCTTATTTGCATCATTAAAAATCATGTGTTTAAGCATGACTTTTATTTTAAAGACTTAAATCTTCAAATATTTTGGTGTCACACCTTTTGCTTTCACATTTTTTGGCATGACAAATCTTTCCTTTTTGATTCATGTTTTCATGCCAAATATTCAATATCTCTTTGTGAAAAGACATGAAGACCAAACTTTGTAATTCTTTATGTAAAAAGCATGAAGACCAAATTTCAATGTAAGTGTGAAGTCTCTAATTTATTATTTTTGGAATTGGACTTTTGATAGACTTTGACTTAGCTAATATGAAGATTTTATATACTTTAACTAAAAATCAATGCCTAAATATAATTTACGACTTAGACCCTTGAGCTAAAATGGATATCTTAGAAGCAAGGTGACATGAGAAAATAACACATTTTTTGAATCACCAACATTGCCCAAATTGTAATGCTCTGTGATGTCCCTTACTTAGGGGCTCTTTTTTCTCCTACAAAAGCTCTGAACAACTATAATATCCCCTTTCAAATAGGGAATATATAAACACATAAAGCTCTGAACAAGATACAATTTTGTAGAATAGATTCACATATTCATAAACAAATCACAATATAATATCACAATAGCAAATCAAAGATCTCATCACTTGTTCTTATGTACGATTACACAATTGAGTCTCTATTATACAAATAAAAGAATATTAAAATCTAGTCTTAAAACCCTGGCTTTTGCTAATCTGGAAGTGAAATCTAGATTCTGGAAGGTCTCTACTTTTCTGTGTCGACACACAGACACCGTCGTCAGTCGATATCTCACCAACATCGGTCACTGTCGGTCGGCTTTCTGCCGACGTCGGTCTTCAGTCAACCGATGTCGGTCACTGGAAGCTCTTTGTCTGTCGAGGTCGGTGCCTGAGCAGATCTGTACGGACCTCTACGGACTTAGTACGGCTGCCAACCTGTCTGTTCTTAACCCTTGATAGCTGAACAACCTGATCTCAAGAATATAAAATTCTAACACAATAGATCTATATCTGTATAACTTATTGGATCAAAAACTAAATAAGAAATACCTGGAATATCTATAATAACTTCTGTGTGAAGTTATCTCTCAAACCTGAAATTCTGTGATAACTTCTGGATGAAGCTATCTCTCAAATCTGTACCTCTGTGATAACTTCTGGATGAAGCTATCTCTCAATTTGGCAATAAATTAGCTGATATTTCATAGCCTCTAAATCGCACACAATGAAGAGTTGATGTTCTCCACTGCAATGGAATCCTAGAACCCTTGGCTCAGTCTTCACAGAAGAATTTTTTAAATTTTCAATAATCAATAATCTATGCATAATCAATAATGGCCTCCATGAGAAACCCTTATACCCTCAAAAAGATATGCTTGCCCTAATTAGGGTTTCTTAAATTAGAATTAGGGTTTCTAATTAAAAATAGGCTAAATAATTAATATTTGATTAAATCAATCAAATATTAATATCTCCCTCAATACATGTCGGATCCTCGAACCGATCGAAGTAGGTAAATCAGGGAGTGATTCTGCACATGACAATACAAAAATAAAGGTGCTCCGCTGCATATCAAATATCCCTAAAAAGTAGGAGCTCAGGCCCAATGCATTTGAAATAACTTGAATGAAAACCAAATGTAGAAATTCTGTGAATCAAAGTCAAGCCAAGCTCCATTATGACCCTCTATCCATCTTATTAGCCTATGAAGGTCGTATAATAGGCTAACCATCAAGTCTGTCAATGTCCATGAAAAAGGGGACATGACAATCCGCCCCTCCAAAAATTGCTTGTCCCCAAGCAATCTCAGAATAATGAACTACTCGATCCACCTGGATCCCAAATGTAGTTATGCTCTGCACTGCTGTGAATCAATGTGAGTACCTACAATATCATTAGAAGTAAAACAAAGAGGAACCCATAATAAAATTGGTGAATACAACTCAACCAATCTCTAAAATCACAACTGCCCTGGATGTGTCGATACTGAAGGCTATGTAATTGGCAACTGTAAATTCCATCTACAAAAGATGGTGTTAATCCATCCCATAACTGATCCCTCTGTAACGGTGGCACAACCAACTGTATCACACTATCAAATGTGTGAGAAGAATCAATCTGGAGACTCGACTCCACTGGTATCCCAAACTCCTCAGAATCAGGTACTCCCAAGTCTTGAATATGTGTGTGAGTCTCAACCACATGCTCCTCATAAGCAGCTATAGCAACATACTCATCACCAACACGCAGTGTACTAACATTTGAATACACCTCCACACTCTGAATGCAAGCATTAGACTCATCCTCACTGTCTAACTCCTGAGTTAAACTCACCTTAAGACAAAGCTCATCCATAACATCCTCAACTACTCCTACCTGTGAAGATAATGCAAATAAATCATTACTTGAAGATGTGTTAATATCTCCCTGTAATGGATCAGCATGACTATCAAACTCATCATGTAAGCTGCTACATGTCATAGGGAAAGCACTACGATCCTTAGGCCTATTAATTAAACTATTTAACCACATAAAAGCTCTAGGTGAGACATTTTTCCCTTTTGTCCAGACATACCATAAATCTTCTGCCAAAAGTTTAGAAATTTTATCCTCCTCCTCAAACAAGATTGTGAACATGATAGAGTGCATTGATGCTAATACATCACTAGAATGAAAATCATCTAAAATAGTCCAAAATATTTTAAACATCCTGTGAATGTCACCAATACAACCTACTAACATCATAAGGTTTTCAAATCCATACCTTGCAAATTTTTCAAGTAATCTTGCCCTCTTAGAGAAATGAGGGTCTCTAATGTCATCCAACTTTTTGAAGCTTTTTACCATGGCATGAAGTACCTCTCTCATAATCTGATCATCATTAAAATCAAAGCTAGCTATGATCCTCATGATTTCACTAATGCAAGAGAGAGTTGCAAGTCTTACCACCTCATCACGATGTCTCAATAAACGGGGCTTCACCAACGAACCAAACCCTGGAGATAGCGCTATTTGCATCTCATAAGAATTTGACTGATCATCCTTGCTTAAATAAGTTTCCAACTCCTCCAAAGTTTTTAGAATGTCCTCTGCTTGCTGACATGGATTATCTAATTTCTTCTTTGTATTGTGCATGCTTTCTTCCAAATCTTTGACACCTGTTATAGCCATAATGATACCCAAACTACCCAACAGGATGGCAAGACATTAGCTCTGATGTGCCCAATAGGATGGCAGGAATTTAGCTCTGATACCACTGTGATGTCCCTTACCTAGGGGCTCTTTTTTCTCCTACAAAAGCTCTGAACAACTGTAATATCCCCTTTCAAATAGGGAATATATAAACACATAAAGCTCTAAACAAGATACAATTTTGTAGAATAGATTCACATATGCATAAACAAATCACAATATAATATCACAATAGCAAATCAAAGATCTCATCACTTGTTCTTCTGTATGATTACACAATTGAGTCTCTATTATACAAATAAAAGAATATTAAAATCTAGTCTTAAAACCCTGGATTTTGCTAATCTGGAAGTGAAATCTAGATTCTGGAAGGTCTATGCTTTTCTGTGTCGACACACAGATGCCGTCGTCGGTCGATATCTCATCGACGTCGGTCACTGTCGGTCGGCTTTCTACCGACGTCGGTCTTCAGTCGACCGATGTCAGTCACTGAAAGCTCTTTGTCTGCCGAGGTCGGTGCCTGAGCGGATCTGTACAGACCTGTACGAACTTAGTACGGCCACCAACCTGTCTGTTCTTAACCATTGATAGCTAAACAACCTGATCTCAAGAATATACGATTCTAACACAAAAAATCTATATCTGTATAACTTATTGGATCAAAAACTAAATAAGAAATACCTGGAATATCTATAATAACTTTTGTGTGAAGTTATCTCTCAAACCTGAAATTCTGTGATAACTTCTGGATGAAGCTATCTCTCAAATCTGTACCTCTGTGATAACTTCTGGATGAAGCTATCTCTCAATTTGTCAATAAATTAGCTGATATTTCACAGCCTCTAAATTACACACAATGAAGAGTTAACATTCTCCACTGCAATGGAATCTTGGAACCCTTGGCTCAGTCTTCACAGAAGAATTTCTTTAATTTTCAATAATCAATAATCTATGCATAATCAATAATGGCCTCCATGAGAAACCCTTATACCCTCAAAAAGATATGCTTGCCCTAATTAGGGTTTCTTAAATTAGAATTAGGGTTTCTAATTAAAAATAGGCTAAATAATTAATATTTGATTAAATCAATCAAATATTAATATCTCCCTCAATACATGTCGGATCCTCGAACCGATCGAAGCAGGTGAATCAGGGAGTGATTCCACACATGACCATACCAAAATAAAGGTGCTCCGCTGCATATCAAATATCCCTAAAAAGTAGGAGCTCAGGCCCAATGCATCTGAAATAACCTAAATGAAAATCAAATGTATAAATTCTGTGAATCAAAGTCAAGCCAAGCTCCATTATGACCCTCTATCCATCCTATTAGCCTATGAAGGTCGTATAATAGGCTAACCATCAAGTCTGTCAATGTCCATGAAAAAGGGGACATGACATGCTGATATAATATACCTTTTGTATGTGTTGTTTTCTCCTTCTAACTTTAGTAATCCATGTTAAAAAACCTCTCCAATGAGACCATACCTTTTGGTATATTATTAATTTTCAAGCGTATCACCCCTTATTCATCTAACTCAAACTCATATCTATCATCTTCATCAATAATATGGGATTAAAACACATATGTATTTATTATGAAGTTGATAATAAGATAATATTTATTGAATACTTGTAGGTTTCTAATTTTTTCAATAATGAAAGGATTAGATATTAAATTCATTGAGAACATATCTTAATATTGAATCAATAATTAGATCTAGGGTGCTTGCACTTGTTTCTAGTGTGTCTGTCATATTTCTTGTATGAGGTACTATTTGAATATTGAAGGCATCAAAGACATAAATATATTTCCATAGTTGTATATAGTATATTAGCTTCTAACTTCCTTGACCACTAAATTTAAGTCACCCAACACCTTAAAATTATTGAATTTTATCTTAAGAGCATATTGAAGTCCATGAACTAATGCTTCATATTTAGATACATTATTTGTGCATAGAAATGGAAATTAGAACATAGCCAAATAATATTTTCCTCATGTGTTAATCTGCTTAATCCTAATACCACACATGGTCTTAGACTTAGAATCATCAAGTTTTAGGGTCCATATATGATATTTATCTATTTGTATCTAATTTTTTGGTGTACGTGCTAAAAAAGTATTACCTTCATTATCATGTATTTTGACATCCATAAGATTATTTTTTTTCACTTGTTAATGACCTTTTAGTTCAATCTTTGGTGATTGAAGTATGTGTTAGGTTGTTCAAAATAATCATGTTTTTAGTTTTAGAGCTTATTGAATTTTCCTCTTCACTTGGACAACCATGTTCCAACTTATTTATTTTTGTTTTACATGATTTAAATATCCATATGTAAAGTCAAAAATATACGATAGTGGTATTTTAGGTGAATAAAGTACATATTCCTCATCTAGTTGTTCTAATTCTTCAATCCCATTTTTTGAGATATTTGTTTGAAATTTATGATTTCTCTAGCATAGACTACATGTTGATATCATGTTCTCATAAGATTTCACCTTATTTTCAATTTTATAGACATTGGTCTTTCATTATTCATAAAATATCTTGTTAGGTTGTGGAGCTAAAAGCTTCACTGTATGCAAACATGGAGGAGGTGCTGAGTGTCACAGTAATCGGCATCGGTCAGAGGTGGACAAGAAGCTATCGACATCAGTCAGGGATCGACCGACGTCAGTCATCTCCAAATAGACAGTGACTGATGTTGATTGCCTGTGTAGTTCCAAAACTGCTAATTTCATGAACAATTTGTTAAATGAACTAGTTGTTTGCATGTAAAGACTAATTTTAGTCTTGGAGTTGCGTTTCTAATTATTGTAATTAGAAGTCTAATTATTATTTTCATGAGATCTATATAATAGACTCATGGGCTGTATTGTAAAGTGTGATAGATAGAGAGAGCAAGGTTAGCTCCTTCAGAGGGAAGAGAGCAAGGTTAGCTCCTCATAGTGCCACAGTGCCAAGTGTGTATGATCAGGTAGATCTATGGGAGAGCAAGATCTAGTAGAAGATCCATAGGGGTGATAGTGGGGAGAATCATAAGGACTTGGTGAGGCAAGGACAAGGGTTCTTCTGGGTGTGTATGATCTAGGTCAGCAAGTGTGCAAGGCTAGGTTGATCTGCGGTATAGCAAGATCAGGTGAGATCTACATGGTAAGGTCAGTTGATGTGCAGGTGTGTGTGTGTGTGTGAGATCTAGGTTTACAGGTGTGAAAAACTAGGTTGATCTACAGGTGGCAGCAAGATTAGGGAGATCGGTAACATAATAGGTAGCAAGATCAGGTGAGATCTACTTGGAGTACGTGGTGTACTCAGACTTGGAGTATGTGTGTATACTCAGTGTTACTGGTAGTATTGTTATTGACTAGTGGAGGTGAACAATAACTCTGTGTTTGAGTTATTTATTATGACCGTAGTTGAGAGAGAGAACTCTTGAGGGAGATTATTGTATGCCCTAGAGGTGTGGGAGCCTTAGAGGTATGGGAAGAAGAGTGTGGCATCTTCTTTATTGTATATTTCCTTTTGGAAGAGTATTAATACAATTGGGTATTGTCTCTCATATTCTATGCTATTTCTAATTTCTAGTTACTTATTAATTCTAATTAAATTCCATGTTTAGTTGCTTATAAAAAGTAATCAATTATGCTAAATAGTTGCACCTATACCTGTACATCATCTAATTTGTTTCCTGGCTTGTATCCCTCTTCAAGTTTAGTCTTGAAGACCAGCCACCACACATCCTATGGTGCTACACCTATCATCCAAGTAACCTACCACATCTGAATCTACATACCCATGTAGAGAAGTCCCTGACCTCGCATAAAATGAATCCCTGCTATTGATCCCTCTTAGATACATGAGAATCCACTAAACTACTTTCTAGTGCTTCTTTCTCAGATTGGCTTCAAACTTGATGACAACACCCACTACTGGGGCAAAAATAGGTCTAGTACACATGTACTTAACATCATCATGTGAATTGGGACCCTGTTCTATGAACTGTCCATCCATACGTGTGCTAACCAGTTTTGCATCTTGCATCTTGAACCTCGCCACTACCTTATTCACACAATCATCTTGAGACAACATCAACTTGTGATCTTCCCTATCTCTAGGAATACTCATGCCAAAGAATTTCACTCCTCCTAAATCCTTCATGGCATACCATGGAACTAATTTTACCCTTAGCTTAGCAAAACCTTGTATGTATGAACCTGCAACAAGCACATCATCCACATACAGTAATAGGATAATGTTGCGACCATTATCCACCTGGTAAAAACAAACACAGTGATTACAATGACATTGAATAAAGCCATGCTTTGTCATACACCTGTCAAACCTATACCACTGTCCTAGAGCTTCCTTAAGACCATATGACCTGGCCTTCCGTCTCACATGTCCATTCTCTCTCTTTTTTAACCAAAGAATCCATTTGTCTTTCAATGATTTCATACTGGCTGGAAACTCTACCAAATCTCCTATTTGGTTCTCTTCCAAAGAATTCATGCCATGCTCCCACTATTTCCTAGATTCTACCTGCTCTGCTTCTTTAAAACTTCCTAGTTCTTGACCATCAGTGAGCAACAAGTAGTATAAAGAAGGGGAATAACAAATTTGAGGCTTACTTACACTTTCAATCCTCCATATGGGCATTTGAGACTCCTTGACAGCTTGTTGTCTGCCCAAAATCCATTTCCTGGTCGACCCTGGTCGGCACCTGACCGATGTCAAATCCTCCTGATCGTTGACACCGGTTCCCTGACCAATGTCATTGTCCACCTGGTCACCGATGCTAGTTCCCTGATTGACATCAGTTGCCACCTGCCAGAAACCACTAACTTTGCCTGTCTGCACATGATTGATGTTGGTTCTTCCCTATTTGACATTGGTTCTACCTGATCGACATCGGTAATTGTGTTTCCCTGTGAGTGATGACTTTTTACCTATGAGCTTACCTTGGATCAAAACCCTATCCAAACTACCCTGCTTAGAGTTATTCAGTCCCTTCAGCTGATCTTTGTCCATTATCTCCTCCAAGAAAACCAAGGCTTTCTAGTTCTTAAGTTTTTCAAAGACATTTGACTTCCTCTTAAGAACATGCATCTCCTTCTTACTAATGTGACCAAGCCTACAAAGCCACGTCTTCACAATAGAAGGAGAATCAGTAATACAAGTAGGTAGATAAAGAGTACCTACTTTCTTACCACATGCTAATTCAAATGCATCCACTATGAGAGTTACTGTGCATCTCTCATCACCCAACTTTCCTGAAGAAATTAGCCTCATCTTCAAGACTGGGACCTGCATGACATCCTTCAACACCCATGTGTTGGCCATCTACAATTTTAGCCGCACTTTCCCTTTGCCAATACTTTGACAAGGCTCACCAACCCCTAAATAAATCTTTCCAAAGTCTCCATGGACCTTAACATGGAAAAATACTCTATTTGGGGCTGCATGGAAAGAGGCAACAGAATCTATAAACCAAGATTCTACTTTATCCAAGGAACATACAAGAGCAACCTATGCAACAATCCCTACAACATCTACTTCTTCATTTCCTTCATGTTGATCTTCAACCAACCAACAATCTTTCTTTACCTGTTCTTTCTTTCCATAATTTTGTAATTGATCATTCTTGCTTTTGAATTCCTCCATTATTATCTTACTTTCTTCTGCCATTGCTATACTCCCACTCAATCAGAAACCCCTGAGAGTGACCTATAATAAAATGCAAACCTGCTCCGAACTAGGCTCTATGAACCTGCAACCCTAGCTCTGACACCACTTTGTTAGGAATATAGAACAACAAATAGTTCTAATTCCACTATCAGGATTAGGAGCACAATTGATTACTTTTTATAAGCAACTAAACACAAAATTTAACTAGATTTAATAAGTAACTAGAAATCAAAAACAACATAGAATATGAGAGACAATGCCCAATTGTATTAATACTCTTCCAGAAAGAAATATACAATAAAGAAGATGCCACACTCTTCTTCTCACACCTCTAGGGCTCCCACACCTCTAGGGCATACAATAATCTCCCTCAAGAGTCCTCTCTCTCAACTATGGTCACAACATATCTCACTAAATTTTGTTGTACTTTATGATCATATGTATCATTTTTAACTCTTTATCAATCCCAATTTGATTGAGTATGCCACACTACATAAACCACATGTGAGATAAATTGATCTCCATACATCCATTTAGTATTTTGGACTAATATTTGCTAAGTAGCATGCCATCCAAATTAGGTATATCAACTACATGAAAGTTAATAAATTTTTGCACTCATAGATTGAAAGCCAACTATATGTGGATGTGATTTAGTTCACCAGCCACCTTGACCTCTAATTTATCCAACTGAACTACATTCATGTTTGATTTAGCAAAGGTCAAACTCAACTTCTAAAAAATTGAGAAAGGCATCACATTTCTTGAAGAACATGAATCCACCAAAAAATTATGTGGTTTTTTCCAAAAATTTAGATTTTTAGGGAAAAATAGGATTTTTAGTATTTTATTTGTAAATAAAAACATGATCATCAATAGTTCTATTAGCTTCTTGCTCTCTAGGATTAGATACATATTTTAACAACAATTCTTTCTGACTATAAATTTGGTGAAATTCAAACATAGTTATGTTGGTCTTATTTTTTCTTTAGGTCTTTAACAAAGTTTTATCCTAGTTTATTTGTTCTAAGGATTTTTTAGTTTTTAGGGTGCAACATTATTACTTGGTTGACAAGATGAGCTAGGTACTTTAGGTGGAAATGTGTTTTTTTTTTAATTATCATTAGGTAGAACTTTAATATTTTTGGGAGGATTATACATTGTTAATAGGTTTTATGATTACTCCTTAATATGTAATTGTTTCCCCTTTGAGATAGTTTAAATTCATAGAACTTATCCAAGTTGTATTCGGTGTCATTTTCACTCTCATATGATAAATCGTAGCTTTCCAAGACTAAATTAGTACTTGAATTTCCTCCACTTTAATTTATTTGTTATCAGGTGTGGGCATTATTTCAAGGTTGTTCATCTCCTTTTGGAAGATATTTGAGATCAATATAAACCTAGCATAATCACTTTTATCATGTTCAACTATGTTATGAAACCTATGCTAGGCGGGAAACTCCAAATTAGTCAAGTTGATAGATCTTGAAGTGTTGTTATTATTTTGATTTCCATTTGTACTAGGACTATGCAGACTTCCATTTTTCATCCTAACGTTACACTAATGATTGGTTATTTTAAAGTTGAAATATTTGTTTTGTGGATGGATTTTTGTAAATTTATTATGGTTTTATGGGACTTATATTTACAAATTAACCATTTTATTTTTCAGCCATTAAACCATATACTACAAATTGGCCATTTTTGGGTTCACATCAACATTCTAGTTATTCCTCGTTATTGGTAGTGTGTTATCAATAGGAGCCACATTATTTATAATTTTGAGGACTAAAAATGCATATGATTATGGTTCATATTAGTAGGAGTTTTATTATTTATAAATGATGGATAATCCTATTTATTTTCATTTAGGGTAGCATAACTACGTGTGTCAAGTATAATAACAATTTTGTTGTAGGCCACACGGATAATTTGATGATTATTTTATTGAAGTAACACTTGATTTGGAGGTATGAATTACTTATTATTAGGTATGTAATTCAATGGCATCAGGTTGTAAATTGTATTTTGTCTTGAATACATTGAACTTGGGATATGATTAATTTATGGTGTATTGTACATGAGCACTATAGACACCTAAAACTAGCTACCAATAACCTCTAATCAATCTTTTGACCAATTTCTACCCAAAATGCATAATTTAGATTTAAAACACTAAAATGTAGTAAAAGCTTTAAAATTGACATATTCAAGTGCCAATTTTGGCAAGCGTATCCCTAAATGGTGCAATATAATTTATGGGCTAGCTAACTTTGATTAGATCATTTCGAGTCAAAATGCCAATTTTGTACCTAGGTGATCTGGATTACTCTTTCCTATCAAATCTCTTACACAAGACATGTGCCTTTGTTATTTTATATTGGTAACATCCTAAATGGGAATATGGTTCTAACACATCAGGCATAGCCTTCCAATTCCAATCCAATCAAATTTTGGACCAATAACAAGGCATTCTAATAAATTTGAGTAATTTATGCATAAAGTGCTTAATCATGCTTAAGAGCCAATTAACCCAAATCAAGGAATAATTAAGAATTCCATGGAAACTTATTGAAAACTTGTTTTTAGAAATGAATATGGAATAACGACATCATCAGGTGACCTCATTTCTTGGGAAGACATCTCTAGGCCATAAATGCCACAAATATCAAGATTCATGCCCTCCATGCCTCATAAATGCCTTCCATGATGCCCTCCATGCCTCTTAATTTCCCCTTCTTCCAATTTCATGATGAGGATAATTATAAACTTAATTCTAGAAATTGAATTAATCCTTAAACACACATCTCAATCTCAGGATGAATGGTTTAGGTTGATTCTAGACATTCTAAAAAATCTATAAATAGAGAGGGCATGAACATCATTTCTAAGCTATTTTGGTGCAAAGTTATAATGCACAAATATCTTAAAAGAACCATTAAAACTAGTTTTACCATGCCAAATTGATTCGAAACCAAGCCAAGCCATAAGCCAAAGGTGCCAAGGAGAGATAGAGGTGGCCAAGCTTCCATTGCCAAGGAATTCATGAGCACAAAACCAAGCAAGCCACTACTACAAATGAATTTAGAGCATCCAAGGAAGGTGAAGGAATTATTGTGTTTTATTCCTTACTTTTTAGTTGTGTTTGTCATTTATTTTTGTTACCAAGCTCTCCCTAGTGTCTAGGCCTAGAGATTTTATGTTAGTTAGTGTGTTTCTTTCATTTTAGAACTAACACCATACTAACCATCTTCTCTTGAGTCAAATTCCTAGATCCACATATGGCATGCCAGGTGGGACTAGATGCATCTCACACCTAAAGAATATCATTTTACAACTTTAAAATATTCATTTGGACCCTTAAAACTCTTGAAAATTGATTTTCTAACTTTATTTTGATAGTAACTGACATCAACTAGTAAGACCAACATCAATTGTATAACTTAACTGATGTCAATTATCAAAACTAACATTGGTTGTATACCTATCAGTGATCACATTGATATAATCGATGTTAGTTAGATAACTATCATTAGTTAGAAAATTTAACCATCATCAGTTCACTGTGTTTTTATTAAAACATACATCTAAGATCTCTTTTTCTAAAGTTTATTATTTCAAACCAAAAAGAGCTTTAAAGATAAAGGACATGTTGACATTTTTCCTACAAGACCAATCTTGACATTTGCTAAAAACATTTTTTAAATCACCTTTTGCATGTTTAAAAATCAATTAGGAAATTTGTTTTGGTGTTTAATAAAAACTTTAGATGCTTAGATGAATGTTTTCAAAGTTCACAAAATCTTTCATTTGGGATTAAAATTGAACACACTTGTCAATTTTTGTTTGCAATAGTTTTTTAATTAGATTTTGTTTGGAAAAATGAGGAATGTTGTGTATGCTCTTCTATTTTTCCCCTTTAGGGAACCCTTATAATCAAAGGCACCATTCTTATTATAAAAGGCCTAGTCCAAGACTTAGAAAGAATGTCATCTAAAGCACTGCACAAAAACTCGTCAAAGTTTGTGTGATCTTAAAAATGACCCTAAAATATTTCTCTTAGTTTTTTATTTTCACGCAAACTTGGCTTATGAGGGGGACATCATTACCTCCCATGAGTTCTTTAGCTAAGCTTTGACCTAGGGTTTCACATCCTGACATTGAATTTATTTAGCTCCTAATTAGAGTTACACATGGGATGTATCTACATTTGGACATCATACTACACTAAATGAATAATAGGATGTAGTGGTTGTAAAAAGGACTAGACATTTTTACAACTAGCCAATGCCATGATCACCTAATTTTTGTGCTTTTCTTTTGCATTATTTAGCATGGAATTCATTATGCAATTGATTCTCCTAGAATGATCGAAGCCATGCAAGTTTTAGTCAACCCAATTTTTTCATACCCTTGTTAGGATTTGGATGATTATACTTAGTGTATTTTGCTCATTTTTGTTTGGTATGTTTTGATACTAAAACTTATTTGTCTGTTTATAAGCCATGTAAAAACCAATTTGTCTATATGTCACTCTTTTGTCTAAAGAAGTGTTATGCTGGCCATTTTATACCACACTTATGCCTTGAAAATTTTGCTAAACTTATTTGTGTGTTTATCATTTGAGTTGTAGAGGGTGGCTTATGTTGACCAAATCATGTCAAAATATTTTGATCCTTTTTGAGTCTTTGAAACATAACATAGATCACATCATTCAAGCACGCTTATGCCATTAGGCTGCTCAATTCTTTTCAAAACTAGTATACCATTGTATCAAAAACCATTTGTTTCAAACCATGTCATGTATACCATTTGGACCATTGTCTTGTGCTGTCATGTTATCCAATCTTATCTCGCATGTTTGGTCAAATCCTAATTTTCAATGTTGATTTTTCAATTAGCTTTATCAAGTTTGGATTCAAACATTGATTGATTTTTGTTTAGGCCTTAATTCATGGGGATAATACATAGATCTTTCTCTTTTGGGTTGCATAACTTCAGTGAATTGATTACCCAAATTTGAAAACTATTGATGGTTTGTTTGTTCAGTACCTATCCTTATCATTATTTATGCCTTTATTTGGGAGAACACAGTCTTTCTTCAAAGATCCTTTTGTCTTATGCCTTATGCTAGTCGATCATGTTTATGTTTGATTCCATGTGCTAGGTCTATGTTAAAGTTATTTCAAAACTTGTTAGATTAAATCAAATCACATCAACATTTATTTTAAGTCTAGCTTTTGATGCCATTTGGCCAAAAGTCCTAGCACATGACTATTTGTTTGAGCCTATATTTTTACTCTATGTTTAGATAAAATAACTAGCAACTCCACTTTTCCCTTTTCTAGTTTAGACCTTATTTGGAACACTTTGACCTAGAAGTTTGACATGCTAATTTTTATGCAGATGCTTGACCTTTTATGTGTATGACATTTGATGTTAGGCTATTTTATATCAAGTCTTAGTAAAAACCATTTTGGAGATATAACTCCACTTTCTAAGCACATTAGAGATACAACTCCACCCCTTCAACCAAGTTGGACCAAGTTTGAACCATTTGTCCTTTGGATCATTTTTCAGACTTTGTAAAACTCTAAGCCTTTTTGTTTTTGGAGATTTCATCATTTATGCAGATATATCTAGCTACACTTATGGTGGATTCATGTAGAATCCAACTTATGATATAATGGCCACACAAAATCCCACTAGAAACCCCTATAGAGAAAGATTTTATAAGAAGTTTTATTATTCTCCCTATAATACTCCATATGGGGAACATAGTCAAAATCCAAAAAATCTAAATCAAGACCTTGATTGGCATGAAGAGGCTTATGAGGAAGACTTTGAAGACCCAACTATAGATAATGTTGTTTGGGATATGAATCCATACCCTCTTTTTTATAATTAGTACATGGAACACAGTCAAGAACCAGCTTATGAGCCAAATCACAACTGGGATAATATAGTTTATGAGGAAGACTTAGATGCTTTAGCTTATGTGAATAATTAGGCTCCACCACATCATACCATTTCTATTCAAAGACCAAAATGTCACACCATTCCCATACCAAGACCTCATCCTTTGGTTTGTGTGAGCAACTAAGCTTCACAACACTCAATCATTTCTATAATAGGACCTTGTCCTTTGGTTTGTGTGAGTAATCAAACTCCACAATGCCCCTTCATCATTCTAAGACCTAGTCCTTTAGCTTGTGTGAATAATCATGCTCAACACCATCCTATCATTACTATGTTAGGGATTCATCCTTTGGCTCATGCAATCAATCATGCTCCCCAATGCCCTACCATTATCCAATCATAAGTCATTCCTTGTTTAGTACTAATCTCATCCAAATCTCAAGCCATCCAATCATTTGAAGACCAAGCTATGTTTAAAACTAGTATTTTCCATCTCATAAATTAAGGCCAAGAGAACCAACTAATTCAAGATGTTTTTGTTGAATCAACCATTTGTGATAAGTCAACCTGTGATAAATTACCTATTAATCTTATACCAGTTATCGAAGAGTCTCACACTAACGAGGTAGTCTTTTCTGAGTCACTTCTTAATGAATATAAATACTTTTGGGTAAATAATTACCTCAAACATGTGCCTATTTTTCAAGAGCCTCATATTGACAAACTAGTCTCTGAGGAGTTATCTCTTGACTTATTTCCCATATTAAAGGAGTCTCACTTTGATGAACTAGTTTTTATGGAGCCCATTATGCCATCACATGATATTAATTATCCAAAACCAAATATTTAGAAAGACATCATTATAATAGAGTACCTATCAGATGAAGAATCAGAATTAGAGTCAGGTTCTATCCTTGAATTGACATCAGGTTTAGCATTAGAATCTAAATCAACATCAGTCTCAACATTGGAGTTAGTGTCCCTTGGGTTGGAATAATATTTAGAAGAATAATATGTTTATGGCTATTACAACATTAGTTACACATGCCTCATAGATCAACTTGAATAAATTTATGATACTTCTATGGTTTTTGAGGATGAGTACTTTAGCTTCAACACAAGTTATCCTAGTATCTTCTATGAGGATTATGTGACCTTTCCTCATTCCATTACCATTCCACATGCCATTACCATTAACTGAAATAGCCATATCATTGGCATTCCATTTCCCAAAAGTGTCGATTAGGAATAATATAATCACACTTTATTAAAATACATCCATGGTGACATAGTAGTTGGAGAAGAGAAAGAAGTCAAAGACCTCATTCATGTAGTAAAAGAGCACTCTCCTAGTAAATTTTTTTTGAAGGTACTAGGGGACAATCAAAGTCAGAACTAAACATCTTCTAGTGAGAATTTTTTATAAGTGCTAGAATAAAATCAAAGTAAAAATCTAATATTCATTAGTGAAACCTTCTCAGAGGTGCTATGGGATAATCAAGGCAACTTCATTGGTGGAAAACTCTTTGAGGCACCGATAGCTAAGCACAAAATTTATTTAATACTTGATGAAGACAAAATCAAAGATCAAATCAAAATAGATTCCAATCTATAGCCTAATTAGATGGTAGCTACTCTCAATATCAAACAATATAAAAATTTGGTAGTTCTATTGAGATAAAAAGTCTTCAGCCCTACCATAACCAATATTATGTCAAATATAGCATCAACAACATTACATGTGATTGAATGTCCTGATCTTCATTTATTTCCCCACCATTCCAAATTCTACTATCATTTTCTATTCCATTTCATAATCAAACCTACCATCCATTATTTGTCCTTGTTTACCATCCATGACTACACTTTCCTTTATAGAGGCAACAAAGATACCTTTTCTTGATGTTTGAAAGAATCAAAATCAACAACCAATAAAGGTCACAAAAGAATTATTAACAACCAAATCTATAGGTATTTCTTGATGGAATAATTATTTAGATGAGGTGTGGGATAGAAATTAACATGATCGAGTATTCTATTTTTATCATTTTTTGATTAGGATGTGCATCTCCCCATCAATAGGAATAATAGATTCAAAAACCACACCCAAGCCCAAAACACGTGCCATATTATTTCATTGCCATACCATTGCCATTATCGAAGATCCTAGCCATTCACTCCATCACTTGGGGGCAACCCTCTTACCATTTTATTCAATCTATCAAAAACCATCATTATCCTTAGCAAGACCATACCATCCTATCATTCCATTCGTATCTAGACCAAAGCTTATTTTTAGTCATCCTACCCAATCCTATTTTGATCTTGGTTAATTTAGTTCTTCCCACACCTTTTTTGGGGGGATTCCAATCAAGTTTCAATAATCAATAAAATTTGTGTTTACAATGATAGTATATGAAAATAGTGTGATAGTTGATCTGGTAAGATATCTTTCATTTTCCATCCTATATTAGGTATGTTTATGTGAACCTAATTATAACCATTATGGGTAAATCAATGTTTCACTAGTATTGCTACTAATTAGTATCATTGACCTATGCCATTTTATCCTAGTTACAACCACATATGGAAAAACTAAGGACAACATTTGTTTATCATGCATTGTCACATCACCTTGCCATTACTATTTTCATTTGACCGGCCATTTGCTAGATTTGAGAATTTGTTGGGACCTTGTTGGTTTTTACCTACCTTTTATGTGGATGGAATTACTTTGAGTTGATATAATTTTAGGACTATGTGGGTCATGCTCAATTCATGTTGAGGTTACCTCAGTCCCCTTTTCTATATGCTCTCACCATTTTACGAGCAACCTAAGCCAAACGCTCTCACTATTTTGTGAGTAGGTATCTTGTCATTCTCTAATGAGTTAAGATACCTCAAAAATATAAAAAAAATTCAATACATTTCAAAAAATCCAAAAATATTTGTTCTATCTAAGCCTAGTTAGTTTACCTCAATCTACCTTACTAGGGTATTGTCATTATTAGGATGCTTTCTTTTGCTTTTGTTTTCAAGATTTTTATTTATTTATTTTTATTTTAGGTTATTTATTTTTATTTTGTTTGGTTACTTATTTGTTTATTTCCAACACTATTGCCTTAACTCAGTCTATATAAATTCATTAGGTGATTCCTTGAGCATATTATTCTTGAGTCCATATATATTTATATGTCAACATTATCATCATGGTTTTTATCATTGGTGCATTATTTTCAAGTGTTTATTAGATTAGGAGTCAGTCCTTATGCATATTTTGGGATTGTCTTCATGGTGTTCTATCATAAATCCTACCATCACATGTTACAACAAAAAATAGCTTCATGAAGGTCTACAATCAATGGAGCCACAAAAGTTTCTCCTTGGTACCTTGTCAAATCCTTCCATCCCAACCTTGATCAAATCAACCCATTGACCATTATAGTTGTATCATTATTAATTAGGATGAGCATCTCCTTATTAGTAGGTATAATTAAATCATTCACATTGATCAATCTTATTCTTCTATCCATCTCTTTCATCACTTTGCACCTAATCATATTTAATCTATATTCCAAGTTATATCCTTGAGTTATGTTTGCTAATCATCCCTAACTGTGGCACCATTAGTTTTAGCTAATCTAGGTCTACTTAATGATCATAAGCACCTGTAAGCAAATCATTATTTTGACTTTTATTCCTAATTATAACCACCTTTGGGAAAATTAGTATCCTTTTTACATCAATGCATGCAAGCATTTTCTCATTTAGATTAATCTCAACCATGGGTTAATTATACCTTTCTTCTTGTTTTTTTCAAGGGACTATCTATCAATAAATGTGATGGCCACTCCCTCAAGGGGAAATCATCACAAGCTTCCCAAAAACCATTTGGAACTTTGTTCTTCAACCATCATCGTATTTTTTTCATACAAACCATCTCTCATTATTTTATAATACATTATTTTTCCTATGGTTTTCAACATCATCCCAAATATGGGCAAACTATAGACACCTAAAATTGGCCATTTATAACCTCCAATTAGGCTTTTGACCAATTTACACCCAAATGTACAATTTGGATTAAAAACACTAAAATACACTAAAAGATTTTAAATTGACATATTCAAGTGCCAATTTTGGCTAGGGTATCCCTAAATTGGGAAATATAATTTATGGGCTAGCTAACTTTGATCAGATAATTTTGAGTCAAAATGCCAATTTTGCACCTAGGTGCTCTAGATTGCTCTTTCCTATCAAATATATTACACAAGACATGTGCCTTTGTTATTTTATATTGGTAACATCCTAAATGGGAATATGGTTCCAATCATCTAACATAGCCATCCAATTTCCATCCAGTCAATTTTTGGACCAATAACAAGACATTCTGATTAATTTGAGTAATTTGTGCACAAAGTGCTTAATCATGCTTAAGAGTTAATTAACCCAAATCAAGGCATAATTAAGTATTCCATGGAAACTTGTTCAAAACTTGTTTTCATAAATGAATATGGAATATCTACATCATCAAGTGACCTCATTTCTTGGGAAGACATCCCTTGGCCATAAATGCCACAAATATCAAGATTCATGCCCTCCATGCCTCATCAATGCCTTCCATGATGTCCTCCATGCCTCTTAATTTCCCCTTATTCCAATGTAATGATGAGTATTATTATAAAATTAATTCTAAACAATGTTTAATCCTCAACCACACATCTCAATCTCAAGATGGACGGTTTAGGTTGATTCTAGACATTCTCAAAAATCTATAAATAGAGAGGCCATGAACGTCATTTCTAAGATATTTTGTTGTAAATTTATAATGCAAAAATATCTTCAAGGATCCATTTCAAATATTGTTACCATGCCAAATTGATTCCAAACCAAGCCAAGCCACAAGCTAAAAGTGCCAAGAAGAGATGGAGGTAGCCAAGCTTCCATTGCTAAGGACTTCATGAGCAAAAACTTGAGCAAGCCACTAATACAAAGGTAGTTAGATCATCCAATGAAGGTGAAGGAATTTTTATATTTTATTATTTATTTTTTAGTTGTGTTTTTCATTTTTTTTATTACCAAGCTCTCCCTAGTGTTTAGGCCTAGAGATGTTATGCTAGTTAGTGTGTTTCTTTCATTTTGTTTTCATTTTGGAACTAACACCATACTAACCATCCTCTCTTGAGTCAAATTCCTAGATCCACAAGCACTTGAATTATAATGTGGATTTGATTATATGCACCTAATTATCCTAATTAAGGCAATGGATGAGCCTCATACCCTTAAAAATCATATGTTATTTAAGAATAATATCTTCTTGATGTGCCAAATACAAGTATGTGAGTGTTGAAGGGGTCTTTTGGATAAACATGGAACCATCAGGTCCAATGCTTTCAAAGATATTTTTTTTACATCCACCTTTATTTTCATGTAGGGATTTTTCAACTAATTATAAATATTATGGAAATGAGAATTAAACATGTTCATTAACTCCTTGGGTTCCATATGGGTTGCAAAAATTTATGATATAAGACAACATAATTAATGGGTTCTTGAAAATCATTGATGAAGATAATTTCTAGGTTAAATTTTGTTTCTAATAATGATCTTTATGTTAAATTTGGATTCTAATAATGATGTCCTTGAATAGTTGATTGTGCTCTTTGATTGTTCAGATTGTGCCATGCACATACCTAGTGCACATTTTTTAGGATTTTTTGGTAAATAATGGATATTCTAATGATATTGATAGGTAAATTACCTGCACCAATCTAAAATTTAGCAATTAGTGGGTTTTGAATGGTATCAAAGGGAATAATAGACTAAGGCGAGATATTAACTAATTTAATGTCTTATTTTTCATTTTCATTTATTCACTCTTTTTTTTCTATGTTCACTAAAGTGCAATAGTCCAAATTTATCCACAATAAAATTTTATCACATGACTATTCTTCTATTATCCAATTTAATTTTTGTAACACTTCAGTGTGGGTAAAACCTCTAAAATGGTTAAGTTCAAAATTTTTAGTTCCACCCTCTTTTAAAACTATCCCTATTGATGGAGCATTATAGCACATAAACTTAGGTGGGATGACATACCTTCTAGCCTCCTAAAAGGAGGTATAGATATCTCCCCAATATCTATATCTTCTAAGTTATCTCATTCTAGGTAACCTAGTTGGTTTGTGAAAACTATTCCAATTCAATGGCCAGTTGGTTTGAAATTTATAAACAAATTTAGCCTTAAATTAATTATAGGTGGATGAAAGTTTTATCTATTAAATAAATGTGGGTTTTTTATCACATGATAATGTATAACAATCATACAAGTTTTGGTCAAAATAAATATCAATTTTTAAATATTTCATAAAGATAATATGACTGATTTAAAATATAAGTCCCACTGCATATATTCAAAAATGCATAAATGACAATGAAAATGAGCTTGAAATTGAAATAGATCTTGAAATCACATATTTAATTAAGATCCATTCTTATCCTATAGTAATATATTTGTATAAAAGATAAAAATATAAGAGAACATATGGAAAAAAAGATCATGTTGTAATGAAGAGTTGATTCATCTGATTAAATGAAACCCAAAAAATCATTCTCCCACATGGAAAACATAAACACAGCCACAAAAAAATATTATTATATCATCTAAGGATTGGAATAATAAGAAGGATAAAAACAATTCCATTATATACACACAAGAAAATGAAATAAAACCTTCACAACTTTGATTAATAAAAAATGTATGAATAACACAATGTTTGGATGATTAAAATTGGTGGAACATAAATTTTAATAAAATAATGATGTAGCTTAGAATATATATATAGATAAATTACTCTATAAATCAATATAAATCATAAAAGAGTGTTTGGTCCAAAAATTTTCCTTGGAATAAAAATGAGCCAACCCTTATAATGACTCTCGATTGGGTAATTATAGAAAATATAATTGTTGACCAAATGAAAATTCCCTCCAAAAGTGGTTACAATAATTTAATGCAATCAAACCATCAAAGGATATATTCAAAGAGTAAATACACCTCTCTATGTACTAGAGGCAAAAACATATTAATGGTAATGTTTCATTTGGTGGAAAACTCATTTTGAAATGCAAATTCCCCTTTCACCCAAACCCACAAAAAAATAACTACAAGACAAGAATGATAATAGGTTTTGGGTCCTATGATTTTACCACTCCAAACTAACATCAATATTAATATGGAAAAATAATCTATTTAGGACCAAAAATGGCATACAAAATGGATAATCAATTTTAAAGATGTGCTAAAAAAATAAACTAACACTTTGTTCCCTGTAGACGCATTCTCTTACAAAGAAACTCATTTCATGTGTTTGGAATTTTTTTTCATTAAATTATATATGAAAATTATCATCATTAATATCTAAAAATTTCTATAGATAATTTCCATCTCCTCTCATTTCCCAACATTGTAAAATGAAAACATGAAAGTGTAACATTTTGGTAAAAAATAAACAAAATTAAAATTAAACTAATTAAAGTTAGATTGATTTATTTTTTAAAATAAAATAAATCAAATTAGATTAATAAATTTTAATCAAAATTAAATCATTAAGCATAGGCCCTAGGATATTTTGTTATTTTTCTCAATTCGATCAACATTTACACAATCTGCATTAGGTTGAAGATTGATTCTCCATTAGATAGGCTTTCTGACAAGGACTTTATATGCAATGAATTAAGATAGACATACAATATATCCTACATAATAAATATGAACTTGGATAAGGTACAATAATTGAAAACTTTTTAATAATTAGTTATATTAGGGCATGACTAATTGGATCCACTAAACCTAGGTAGAGGAGAACTTATCACACAACATCAATGGAAAGGGTTTTAGAGCCTCTAGGTAATCAATATAATTAAATAACCGTAAATAGGTATCTTGAAAATAATGGAATTAATCTAGTGTCACCAAATTTTGTAAAAAAAATAAGGTGGATGCTTACAATACAAATAAATGGGGTAAGAAAACATAGTAGGCAAATGAAGACCTATGTTACCTAGGGTAGAAAATGACAAGTTTGGATAAACCTATAACCAACCTAAGTTTAAGTGTAGAAGAGATCCAAATAATGAGTTATAAATTAAAAATTATTGATTATGCAATATCTGTGTACTAAATTAAATAGCTAAGATTATAAATACTTACCTTGAATATAACCCATTAAGCCTCAATATCTCTCTTGGCCAATGGTGTTTTAGAAGAGGTTTTTTTAGTTTTAAGGATCACAATGGTTGAAATAAGCTATAGGCTGAAATATTTATTCTATTTGAATTTAATAATACACAATAAAAGTTATTTCCATTCAATACAAGATGTAAGTAATGGCTTCTCCTAAATGTAGACTAAAACTAGAATTATAAGCAATAATAGTTTTTAAAAAATGCTCATCTCTGTTGCATTAAAATGAGACTTATATTCATAGAGGTGAGTTGATCCTAAATAATTATATAATTATATACAATAATATCATCCCTCCTTAATTTAGTTATAAAGTGACCATTTACTCTCAAACTAGGTTAGTTGGGTTGACCTAGTTTAGAAGCATGTGCCATGACTTTAGGAACTATGTCAACTAGGCTAACCTAATTTAAATTTTAGTGGGAATTAGAAATAATACATTGATTCAGGTTGATATACTAAAAAATATATCTCTTAAATTAGTTAATATTTATTTAGGAATAAAATTTCTTAAGATATTATTAGCACTCAGAAGTGCACTTTGCTAAGAATGTGTGCTTTATTCTCACTTCAGTTGATACAATAGAAAGTCTACATGGTATGGGACCTTAAGTTTGATATAATATATAGATTAAGGTCTAGTTCCCTTTTTTACACTCAATTAACTCTAAAATCTCTAGTTATGCACTTTCTTGACTAGGAAAATGATATAAGAAGTAATGATAAAGCTAAAAATAAATGCTAAAGCTATAAATGGAAATGAAAATTGAAAAATTGGGATGATGAACCAATGTAAAATTCAATTATTTAGGTATTTAACAAAAAAATTAATGTTAATAACTTTCACACATTCACTTAATTCTCATACAATGACTATTGCATTAATATTTCACATAGAGGTCTTGACTCACAATCATACTAGCTTGAAATGAATGAACAATGGTTGAATTCACTTCTATTAGGTAAAAATTAGACTTATTCACTTTATATGACCAAAAATATTTTTTATTTTTTTCATAAATTCTATATATTTAGACATAAAAATAGTAAAATAATTCATTCACTAAGTTACATCAATGAACATTAAGAACACACTTCATGAACAATTTAAAAATGGAGGAAAAATTAACTTTTTATTACTTCAAAGGTGAGGTAGTAAAAATTTTGGTAGATTTTTAATAATAAAAAAAAATAATATCCTACTAATAATTCAAAAATGAATGTACATATATAAATTAATAATATATAGATAATACAAGAAGCTCCAGACAAGTCCCTGCTAGTCGTAGTTTACTCCTGCTTCAACTCCACTACCAACTCAACCTTGAACTAAAACTTCAAACATTCAAACACACTTCCAAAATTATGAAATAAAATTATAAGAGTAAAAAAATTATTTAAATTTTAATATGTAATTTTAATTATTAAGATAATTTTTTTTGAGTTGTTGAAAAGTTAAAAGTCTCCTGCATGCTTTGAAAGTCTTTAGTCTTGAAGAGATCTCCAGTTAACTCCCCTTGAACTCGTAACTTGTATTAAAATAGTTTTGATCTTCAGTTAACTCTTTTTGATATTTCATTAATATTAAAAAATTAATTCATTTAACTTTATTTTTATCTTCTATTTTTAATTGAGATTATTTACTTGAAACTTGGAGTTTGACTTCACTTATCCTGACTTGCAACTTGCATGCAACTTGACCTTTTGACATTTTATAATTTAGCCCAAAAGGGGGGGGGGGTGTAGTCAGAGAGATATTTAATTATGTTGTTATATATATTATTTTAAATCAATCATAAAATATTAACCAATACTTCAACTCCACTTATCCACTTTTGCATTTTTTCAACTCCACTTTTCTAGGGCTAACTGAAGACTCTTGACGTTGACTTAAGATTTTCTAAATTTAGCCAAAATGGGATGACCTATATTTTGTAATTTTATCTATTATAATGTATATTATGTATAATAAACCAATTTTAAAACTTAAAGTACATAAAAACAGACTTTCATATCAAATTTATTGATATTTCATTTAATAAAACTCAAAATATGCCCTTTTTGGTGTTGACTAACTTGCACAATTTGATTTTTGAAGGCTTGTAGGTTTGAGTTTTACCATTTTATTTATTTTTATGAGACATAAATACCAAATTATTTTTAAATTATTAAAATTAATAATCATAATAATTATTAAAACTATTTTATGTTCCCGACCAATCTCTTAAACCTCTCAAAAATTGTATATTCTAGTTGTCTCTCTTGCTTGCTTAAAACCCTAATACTTGTACCTTTGCCTTTCTTCATTTTTTGCCTCAAAATTTTTATTAAGTAACATGTATAAATTTCATTAGTTCCACATAATAATTTTGAATTTTTTTTTTCAACAAATAAATAAAAAAATACAATTATATCTCTTAAAATTGAGCCATTGGGGTTTAATAAAGGTTTTAGAGCACCTAT
Source organism: Torreya grandis (assembly GCA_037957365.1). Taxonomy (NCBI): domain Eukaryota; kingdom Viridiplantae; phylum Streptophyta; class Pinopsida; order Cupressales; family Taxaceae; genus Torreya; species Torreya grandis. The sequence goes on along the minus strand of JARHVA010005962.1, from coordinate 338,382 downwards.
TTGGCTTAGTGATTGTTCATAAAGTTAAGCCACTATAACCTAAAACCAATGAATATAACATTGAGGAAATTTTAATTTTTATATTTTATTATATTTTAATTATTCCATAATCTAATGGATAGAGTTACTAGTATTGAGTGTTTATCAAGCAAACATCCTAGTAGAGTTGCCAAGAATGTTGATAATTTTGCCACCATTGGTTAAAGTTGCTTATGTGAAAGTTTTAAAGAAGAATAAATTAATGAATTGAAGATTAAAAATTGTATAAAATACATAATAAAAACTTTATCATGATAAAATCATGCTTAATAACAACTCACAAGTCCAAATTTTGACAACAGTTTCTTTTATTCTTCTAACTAACTGTTACATGTAAGCTAGTGAAGGCAATTTTCAAATGATTAATATATGAAGGTGAATAATATTTGGTTAAAATTGAATAATAAGTAGTATTTTTCACATATTAAATAAATTTTAAATTAATTGGTTTCATTTTATAGTGAATTAACTTTATGAACAATCATTAAGTAAAATAGGTACTCTTAAACCCTTCTTAAACACCAATGGCTAATTTTTAAGAGATATATTTGAATACTTGAGTTAATTGTTGAAAAATAAAATTTATGTGAGATATTATGTGGAATAAATTAAATTAATAATTTTTTTCAAATAAAAAATTTGAGGCAAAAAATGAATAAAGGAAAAGGTATAGGTATTAGGGTTTTAAGCAAGAAAGAGACATAGTCAGAAAACACAATTTTTGAGAGATTTAAGAGATTGGTTGAGAACATTAAATAGTTTTGATAATAATAATGGTTATTAATTTTATTATTTAAAAAATTATTATGTATTTAAGCCTCATAAAACTCAATAAAATGATAAAACTCAGAATTACAGACATTTAGAAATAAAATTGTGTAAGCTAGTCAACACCAAAAAGTACATATTTTGAGTTTTAATAAATAAAATCTCATGAAAATCGACATGGAATTATATTTTGGTGTACTTGAAGTTTTAAAATTTGTTTAATTTCCTTAATATACCTGAGTAGAGATAAAATTACAAAACACAACTTGGCTCATTTTGGCTAAATTTAGAAAAGCTCAAGTCAACAACAAGAGTCTTCAGTTAGCCTTAGAAAAGTGGAGTTCAAAACATGAAAAATAGGACAAGTGGAGTTGAATTATTGGTTAATATTTTATGCCCTATTTCAAAAAAATTAATCCATATAATATAATTATGAAATCTCCATCTTACTATGCCCCCCTTTGGGCTAAATTTTAAAAATTCAAAAAGTTAAGTTGCACGCAAGTTGCAAGTCAACATAAGTGAAGTAAAACTCCAAGTTTCAAGTCAATAAGATACATTTGAATTTTAAAAACATAAAAATATATTATATACATAAATATAATGCCATATTATAATTTAAATAATGTTTATACTCTTAAAATTCTATGTTGAAATTTGGGAAGTGTGTTTAAAGGTTAGAAGTTTCAGTTCAAGGTTGACTTGGTATCGAGTTGAAGCAGGAGTGAACTAGGACTAACATAGACTCATCTATAACTTATTGTATTCTCTTTATCTCTATTATTTATCTATATATATAAATTAATATTTTAATTATTATGGTGAGATTATGATTTTAGATTATTTAAACTCTACCAAAACTTGTACTACCTCACATTTGAAGTAATAAAGCACTAAATTTTCTTCCATTTTCAAGTTGTTCATGAAGTGTGTTCTTAATATCAATTGATGTAACTTAGTAAATGATTGTTTTTTCTATTTTTATTTTTGAATAAATCACCTTTATGTATAAAATTATAATTGTTTAAGGTCATACAAAGTGTCTAATTCTGATTTTTACTTAATTTGTATGTGAATTCAACCATTATTCATTCCTTCCAAGCTAGTGTGAGTGTCTATCAAGACCTATGTGTGAAATAATTATGAAATATTAATTTTATGAAGATGAATTAAATGTGTGAAGGTTATTTATCTTACAAAGTTTGTAAATTATAGACATAATTTATCTTCACATTGTTATATCACCTCAATTTTTAGTGTTCATTTCCATTTTCAACTTTAGAATTGCTCCATGCTTTGAGATCTTGTGTTATAAGATATGATCCATTCTTTGAGATATTGTGTGCATAAGTAAGATTCATCTATTTGATCATAGTTTTTATCTAGACACTTTGGGTCTAGTGGTAGAAAAGATGAGTTAGCAGTTTGATGACATCACCATTACCATGTGGGCGGGATTCAAGGGGAGTTGGTCATATGGTTGTGATCACTATAGTACCTACTTGTTATGTATCATATCTAAATTCATGTGTTGAATTATGGTTAAATATCTAAGGGTGCAAAGTTGGCCTTTTAGTTAGATTTCACTATTTTCCTATACTTAGCCAAATTTGTTGATTGGCCAAAAATAACTAAGCAAGCATGTTGATGAGGTCAGAGCTCGTGCATGTGGATGTTTCAAGAAAAGGTGATCATATTTTTTTGTTCATTATTTTACCTAGTTTATTTTTGCTAATTTATAGATCATGTGATGTAGCACATTAGAAGTTAAGCCTTTGTAAAGTTGGGATCCTAGACAGATTGACTTTGTTTTCTCATAGCCAATTTTTTAGTATGTAAAAAAGAGCCAAGTGAGCATGTTTAAGGTGTTATATATTTCACATGTGAAGGTTTAACTAAAATATAATCATATGGGTTTGTTTAGTTTTGAGAAAAGATGATTTATTCTAAGTTTGAGATCATGAACTAAAGCATGTCAAAATTTATGGATGATCAAAGTTGGCCTCTCAAGCAGATTTGGACATGGTTAGCTCTATGACATAAATTGATGAGAAAGCATGTAAATGGAATTATATCCAACATCTGCAAGATTTATATGAGCATTGGGTTACATGGTTAGTTTATCCTATGTAAGGAGATCATTTGGTCTAAATTTGAGATCCTAGTTTGAAGCATAAAAGAAGTTATTGAGGTGCAAAAATGCCTACTCATGCATATTGATAGGGTTCCCATAGTCATTTTTGAATGAGTTAAAGCTCGAGAAAGATAAATGGTGTGCGTTGATTCCAATATATTAGGAGGTAGTGAGATGATGAAAGGTTCATGATTTTTAATTACTATACAAAGGTACAAGATAATGATCCAATGGTGAGTGGGAACTCATACAATTTGATCAATGATGAGCATTGATCATTATTGACCTTGTTGATCCACATAGATCAATGGAGTACATTAAGTTAACATTTTGAGATGGCACAAGATTAGGTAAAAGTAATAAAAGTTTAACATTTGGATTTGGTGGTATATGTTTTAAAGTTTAGACATGATCGATGGTGTGAGATTGATCCCAAGCTGAGAGTCCATGAGATTTGAGCATAGTGTTCAAAGTTTAACTATGACCATTTGCATTTGAATATTTGAATTTATGAAGGAAATACTAGTGTCTAGTTTTTGAATCATAACTTTCAATAAAAGATGAATTTACTCTTGCAATAAGAAGAAAAGTGGTAGAGGAATCCAAGGAATATATGGCTATATGGATTAGAAGATTTTAAAGTATGTACAATATTAAATATTCAGCTCCTAACTTGACTATGTTTATGTATTTTTTCTACAAGTGACCCAAGAAGGATATTCAAGCTCATATAGTTCTTTTTTTGATGTTTCATAGTGAATTTGATATTGAGGAGTAATTTAGACTGCATGGGGATGATTTGTGTGGATTCTAAAGGTGTGATCAATTTATCTTGAGTACGAACAATGATTAAGAAGTTGACTATGTTTTTGGTAATGGTGACTATGTGCATAATGTCTCTATTTGAGTTGTTCGAACATACGTAGATGTGGGATATGTTGAATATGATCAATTGAGGATGTTGAAGGGAACATAAGGAATATACCTATTTAATTGAAAGAGGTCCTATGTTCATTTTTTTCTCAAGGGTGAGCTATATGGGTGAATAGGTCTCCATGATACCTATAAGATCTACAAGTGCCTTATTTAAAAGGTGTAGCTACTTAAGGGTGACCCATAGATGATATAGCCAACTTATGTATATTATATTGACCCTTATATTCATATGATATATGTATTAAGGGTTAATACATGCCTAATGGCTGAACAAGATGGTGTTGATAAGATTTATCTATAAGTAGTATAATTGAAGGTGTTAGGTTCTAGAGGTTTTTATGAGAGACTAAGGATAGAATTGATAGAGTATTATGTGTATGTTGGGGAGTGAAGGAAGGTTATATTTCCCTAAGGATTAGTTGAAGAGAATAATAAATTAAATACTATTGGGATGACTTGATGGTCATAATTTTGTTGGAAGAATAGAGAGTTTAATGTTTGAGTGTGAGCGAAGTGAAGTGTGATTAGATGAGGTCCATCATCAGGTGTTGTTGATATCAAGTTTAGAGGTGGAAGTGTTTTATATGTTTTGTTGTGGTAGGTCATCATTTAAGGTGGTTTTAGCCTCTTTTCAAGGTAAAACTTGATAAAAGTTCTGGTTGTTGTTGCAGCATAGGGAGATAGGTGTGGTAGCACCTTATAGGATTAGTGTCTCACTAAATAGGGATTATAGTTCCTTGATCAATTATAGATGGTCTAAATTAGATCTTGTTATAAATGATAGTATTCTAATTTTAGGTTCTAGTGGGTTTTATTCCCCAAGAGGTTTTCCCATATATGTCATATATTATGTGATTGATCTTGCATTCTCTATCTTACTTATTGCTTTTAATGATATGTGTGCTTCATAAATGCTTTAGGTAATTAGTTAAGTAAATTTAAAGATCATTATTGAAGTTTTGATTATTTGGGCTCACTAAATCAACCCCCCTCTTAGTGATTGTACCTCTGATAATTGGTATTAGAGTGAGGTCCTTTGGTAAAATCTTGACATCTTGAATGTGATCCAATGTACAATGGCTAGTCAAAATGTGTAAGGTGGTTTCTCTACTAAGCAATTATTAGTGTTAAATGGATCTAATTATGATTTTTGGAGTGCTAGGATGAACACCTACATTATCTCCCTAGGGTTTGATGTGTGTAAATCAATTTTATATGGTTATACTACTCTTATTATTCATCCATATAGTGTTGCAGACAAGAAGTTGTTTGAAAACAAATCTAAGGAAATGAATGCCATCCCTTGTGGTCTTTGAAAAAATAAGTTCACCAAAGTAATTCATTACACATCTACCAAAAAAATATGGGATAAATTTAAGACTATTTTTTAAGGAGATTCAAGGGTTAATTTTTCTAAGTTACAGACTCATAGAAGGCAATTTGAAAGTCTCAAGATGAATGAAGAAGATACTGTGGCATCTTTTTTGTAGAGAGTTTATGAGATTAAAAATATCATCAAAGGTCTTAGAGAGAATCTTGAAGAGACTAATTTTGTTTAAAATTTATTAAGGTATCTATCCCCCAAGTTTGATCTAAAATTATCTACTATAGAATAGATTCATGAGCTTACTCAATTGAAGATGGATCAATTACATGGCACCCTTACTACCTATGAGATGAGGAATATTGATGATATACCACCAAAGAAGGAGGTTAAATTCAAGATAGGTATGAATCCTAAGAATAAGTTGCAAGGTAATAAATCTAAATAGGATGATGAACTAATTGCTTTGATTACTATGAAATTGAATACCAGATCAGTGAAGCATAAGGGTAAACTACCCTTCAAACATTTCAACTATGGAGAGATAGAAAATCTTACTCAAAATCACCCTTATAAGAATGAGAAGAAAGATGATGAAGAGCATGATGAAGGATAAGATGAAGACAAGAAGACATATAGGAAGAAAGGATTCAAAAAGTATAATAACAAGAATAAATCCTTCAAGAACAAGAAGAGTCTTTCTTTTGTAGCTCATCAAATGAGAGTGAAGATAGTGACTCAAAATATGATCATGAATATAATGGTTTTTATAAAGATGAATTTCTATTCATGGATAAGGAAGGAAGTTGCTCATAGAAAAATGGGTCTACTTGGAGTGATTTAGATGACAATGAAGATGAGGTGGATTATGAGACTACATTGAATCAATAAGAAGATGAAATCTAAACTCAAAGAATTTGAGGTAAGAATGGATGAAGATGCTAAGGAGCATGAAGATATGGTCAAACACCTTAGTTGTCAATTGGAAGTCTTATCTACAAGATTAAAGGCTAAATAAGATGAATGTGCAAGGTATGTTATTAAAAATAAGTCATTACAATTTTAATTATAGAAGGTATCTAGTAATAAAATGTCTTTTGTGAGATTTGAAAAGAGCTCAAGTGATCTAGACAACATTATAAATGATCAAAAGCATGCAAGTGATAAGACTAGTCTTAGATACAAAGAAGAAGTAGAGACTATAACTCAAGACAAGATGAAGACCAATGTGAACAAGGCGGATCAACCTTTGAAGTCAAATAATTAGACAAGGAATGAAATTGCTATCAAAATAAAGACAAATCAGAACAAACATCCAAATGCCATGAGGTATGCAAAATTAAATGGTTATTATTATACATGTAATCAATTTGGTAATAGGGCTAGAGACTACAAGAGATCTATTATAAATGAATTTTCATGGGATTATGATGGGGGTCATCAGTCAAAAGGTGTAAACATAATCAATTACTTTAACTATCTTGATGTGGGACACTTTGCAAACCATTGTCTACATAAGATTAGACAAGGTGAGTCCTCTTTAAAAGGGGAAGGTTGTTTTGTTTGTCATGACATAGGACACATTGAAAATTTATGTCAAAATATGTTTTTTAAAAAAGGTGTGGTGTGCTAAAACTATGAATAGAGAGGTCACATTGCTAGGTTGTGTAAGCAAAGGCCTACAAGATAGAATAAAGTTAATCAGGATCTTAGAATTTAGGATAGAAGGCACATTAACACATGGAATCCAAAGGTGAAAATTGTGAATATTGATAAGACTATAGGTCCAAGTAATTTTTTTTATATTGTGGAAAATGTTTCTAAATTTGAAGAGTCCCAAGAGGTCTCATTATTTATTCATATTGAGAATGAAGAAATCAAGCTCAAGGAGAAGACCAAGTTATTGGTTAATCTTAGTCTTGAGATATGTATGGATACAAGTGAACATCTTACTATTATTGAGCATGTATCTTATAAATAACATTAATTTTTTTTACCTACTAATGATTTTCCAAACTACAAGGAGGATTCTTCAGATGCAAAGGTATGCCATGAATCTATGTTGTCTCCATTTATTATCAATCTAATTCTAGAAGAAAAGGAGAATGTTGTAGTGGTTAAGGAAGTTATTTCTATTAATAAAAATAAGAAAAAGAAAAAAAATTATTAGTTGAGAAAGGAGGATATGGAAGATGAGAATTTGTTCTTATTTTAGAGCATTAAGGTATAGGAGGTATCTTTATCTATGCTTATTAAGAGACTCCTTTCAATTGGAGAAGAAAGTGTTTTAGTGTTTTTTAATTGGAAAAGTTTGTACGGTTATATTGAAGTTGCTCAAGATGATTAACGCCAATCAAAGAAGATCTCTTTTTAAAGTGGGACAAAAAGCTCATGATCTTATTTCAAAGGTTTATGAAGGAGCTATAGTATAGAGTCAAAATGGGTAGTTTCAGGTGGATCATTGAGATTTTTGAAAATGACAAGAAGCATCTGGTGATTAGAAAGTTCTATGAATTTCTTTGTGGTGTGATCCAGGTGTTTTTGAGGTTTGAAGGTATATGTGTCAATTGAATATTTTTTAATGCTCTCAAGTTTTCCAGTTTGTACTTACAAGTATGTCTAAAATTGGGTTATAGGAAGTATATGTTCCCAAAGGTATGGAGACTCAATTTTTGGTCCAGAAGTGTGTGATGGGTGTCTCTAGGTTGAAAGAAGTTTTAGAATTGTGCATTGACCAGAAGGAAGTTTGTTGACCCTATTTATTTTTAAGATTATATGGTTTTGGGATTTACTAGAAACATGGTATGCCTTATTATTTGAGTTATAAGGCTTATTTATTTGTTTAATTAGCCTAATGAGTGGTCAAATAAAGCTTAATAAAGATTCGAAGGTTTGTGATTCTCTAGTTATTAAAGTTTTTGTTAATATGGAGGGTTAATTATCTAGTTGGTTTGTGAAAGAAGTATATTTCATAGGATGAACTTGGTAATAGAAATTGGTGTGCTTAAGGGGGCATATGAGAGTGCTTTAGATATGGAATTTTATGTCTTGAAGATATGTCTACCAAAAATTGTGATCTCTAAAAGTTTTAGGTAGGTCTCTAAGGAGGCTTGATAGGTCTAGTTTGAAGAAGAGTGCTTCTTACTCAAATTCTCCAAAATATCAAGATGCAGAATTGGTAGTCATGGAAGTAGTTTGAGAAAAGAGGATAGTTAGAATGTGTGATGGTTTTTAATGGTGTGTGGAGATTTGAATATTCTCAAAAGGTGAAATTACTCAGAATTTTATAGATGGAGTCCCTCTCAAATGTTTCTTGATATGTTCCATCAAGATTTTTGTGGTTTTGTGTGTTCCTTATCCATTGGTTTTAGTGCTTAATTTAAGAGAGTGTTGTAATAGAGAAATAAGATGTTGTAAAAATAAGAAGAGGTTGGATCAAGGTAAGGGGAGTTTGTATCATGTTTTTAATATGGTCCTTTCCTATTTTGGTAGTCTTATCAGGTCTTTAGGATCAGGATGTGCCCACTTTGTCATTGTGTCGAAGGGGAAGAAAGTTCCTATTGGGGAGAAATTTATTATTTTAGGAGTGATTTAAAGAGATAGAAGATGAGATATATATTTATATATTGATAGGTCTTGACATCAATGACAAAGGGGGATATTATTGGAGAGTTGTCATGGTGATGTCATGATGGTGACATGGAGATGTCCTGATAAGTGGATGAAGCACTTTGATAGTCTATGTGATAATGAAAAAATGTGAAATGTTCTTATTTTTGTATGGCAAAGTGTGAAATGTGTTTATTCTAGTGAGCTTTGTGTATGGTTGGTTAATCTTCATTATTAACATAGCTTGAAAGTATCAAGGATGAGTATAAAGGTTTAAACATGTACAAGGGGTCTTATAAGAAATGAAACATGATTTGAGAGCTTGTGTACATAGTTATAATTCATCTAGTTTATCATAGTTTTCACCTAGACACTTTGGGTCTAGTGGCAAAAAAATGAGTTCATAGTTTGATGATGTCACCATTACCACATGGGAATGAGTCAAGGGCAGTTGCTCATATGGTTGTGATCATTGTAGTCCCTAGATTTTATGTACCAGATCTCAAGTTATGCATCAAAGTGTGGTCAAATACATGAGGTTGCAAAGTTGTCTTCTCAGTCAAATTTCATTATTTTCCCATACTTAACCAAATTTGTAGATTGGCCAGAAAAAGCTAAGTAAGCATGTTGATGAGGTTACAGCTCGCATGTGTGGAAATTCTAGGAGAATTTGATCATATGAGTTTGTTCATTCTTAGACCTAGTTTATTTTCATTAAGTTATAGATCATGTGATGTAATGTATCAAAATTTAAGCCTTTGTAGAGTTGGCATCCCAAGTAGATTGACTATGTTTTCCCATACTTAGCCAATTTTGAAGTATGGTAGAAAGAGTCGAGTGAGCATGTTGAAAGTGTTATATCTTTCACATGTGAAGGTTTCAATAAAATTTGATCTTATACATTTGTTTATTTTTGAGCAAATATCATTTGGGCTAAGTTTGAGATCATGTGCTAAAGTATGACAAAAGTTATGGATGATCAAAGTTAGCCTCTTACACAAATTTAGACATGTTTGGCTCTATGATAGAAGTTGATGAGAAGGCATGGTAATGGAATTATATATCACATATTTGAGAGTTCTAGGATCATTATGTCACATGGTTGGTTTATTTTATGGAAGGAGATCATCTATTCCAAATTTGAGATCCTACATCAAAGCATAGAAGAAGTTATTGAGGTGAAAAAATGACTACTCATGCATATTAATAGGGTTCTCATACTTAGTCATTTTTTAATGAGCTAAAGCTCAAGTAGGATAAATAGTGTGAATAAATTATAAGATGTTTGGAGGTATTGATATGAGGATAGGTGAATGATGTTTAACAATTGAAAAAAAGTATAGGATAATGATCCAACGGTAAGTGGGAGTTTGTATAGTTTGATCAAAAGTGAGTGTTGATCGTTATTGACCTTATTGATTCATAAAGATCAACAGAGTGCATTAAGTTAGGATTTTAAGATGGTACAAGATGAGGTCAAAGTAATAAAAGTTTAACATTTATCTTTGGTGGTATATGCATTAAATCTTAGATGTGATCGATGGTGCGAGATTGATCCTGAGTTGAGAGTTCATGAGATTCAAGCATAGTGTTTAAAGTTTAACTATGAATATTTGCATTTGAATATTTGAAGGAAATACCAGTGTCTAGTTTTTAGACCATAACTTTCAATAGAATATGAATTTGCTCATTCATTAAAAATAAAATTGGTAAAAGACTCCAAGGTGAATCTAGCTATATGGATTAGAAGATTTGAAAGTATGTACATACTTAAATATTGAGCTCCAAAATTGAATATGTTTCTATATTTATTCTATAAGTGACCCAATAAGGATATTTAAGCTCATGTAATTATTATTTCAATGTTTCATGGTGAAATGGATATTTTAGAGTATTATAGACTCCATAGGGTTGGTCGGTGTGGATTTTGAAGGTGTGACCAATCTATCTTGAGTATCGAAAATGCTTAAGAAGTTATGTTTTCAATAATAGTGACTATGTGCATAAGGTCTCTATTTGAGTTTTTTTAGCATATGAATATGTGAGCTATGTTGAGTATGATCAGTTTAGGATGTTGAAGGGGACATAAAGAATGGGCCTATGTAATTGGAAGAGGTATTGTGTTCTTGTTTTTCTCAAAGGTGAGCTATATGGGTGAATAGGTCTCCATTATACATATAAGAGAAACAAGTGCCTTGTTTAAAAGGTGTAGCTACTTAAGGGTAATCCACAGATGATATATCCAACCTATATAGATTATATTGAGACTTATCTTCATATGATATATGTCTTAAGGGTTAAGACATGCCTAATGGTTGACCAACATTGTGTTGATCAAGATTTCTCTATAAATAGTAAAACTAAAGGTATTGGGTTCTAGAGATTTTTGTGAGATACTAAGGAGTGAATTGAGAGTCTTTTATGTGTGTTTGGGATCAAATAAAGGGTAGAGTGACCTAAGGATGATTTGAATAGAAAAAATATTGAGGACTATTGGGATGACTTGTTGGTCATAATTCTATTGGAAAATAAGAGAGATTATTGTTTGAGTGTGAACAAAGGTAAAGTGTGATTAGCTGAGGTCCATCATCAGGTGTTGTTGACATCAAGTTCAAAGGTGGAAATTTTTCATAGGTTCTATTGTGGTAGATAAACATTTTAGGTGATTTTATCCTCCTTTCAAGGTAAATCTTGATTAAAGGTTTGGTGGTTGTTTCAGTTTATTTAGATAGGTGTGGTAGCACCTTATGGGATTGGTGTCTCACTAAACAAGGATTGTAGTTCCTTAATTAGTTAGAATTAGTCTAAATTGGATCTTGTTATATAAGACAATAGTTTAATTATAGGTTCTAGTGGGTTTTATTTCCCAAGAGGGTTTCCCATGCATGTCATGGGTTATGTGATTGATCTTGCATTGTCTATCTTGCTTATTTATTTAAATGATATGTATGCTTCATAAATCCTTATGGTAATTAGTTAAGTAATTTTAAAGATCAAAATTGAATTTTAGATTATTTGGGCTCACTAATACACCCCCTCTCAGTGATTGTACCTCTAATAGTCACATGTTGTATTTATATTATTGATCATGGAAGGAATAATAATTGATTTGGATAAACCCTAGGGATACAAGGTTAAAGAAAAATATAAATAATCATAGGAACATCAAAGTAACTAAATAAATTTCATGAAATTTTTAAAGTGCTTATAAATTTAGTAAACCATGATTCCAAAGGCTAGATTATAACAAAAAATTAAGTTAAATGACCAAAAGACCAAGACATGTATCCAAAGTAATAAAATTAATAATTCAGATCAAACTAAGGAATCATGAAACATAATAATTTAAGAAAAATATATTCAATATCATAAACATTCCTCACTCAAAAAATATGGAAAAACTAAAAATGTAAACAACATCAATAAGAGAGAAGTAACAATTCATAATCAACAATATAAAGCAAATGTAATTAAATAAATAGGATAAAATGGACTATTAAAAGTTAAAAAATAAAATTAAAGGTCCCAAATATAACTAAGGGAGATCTAAGAAGGATAAGGCAATGACTAAAAAATAATATCACAACAACTAAAAAATACAACTCACATTCTAAAGATAGATAAACTAAAATTGTCATATTGTGATAATGTCAAAAAGAGATGGAGAATGGGAAGTAAATAAACTTGGGAAAATATGTAGAAGAAAACCTGACTATCAAGGGGGTAAAGGAAATGCGTGGTGTGGTAAAGGATGGCACCAAGGTGATAACATAATCTTTATTGGAGACAAGACACTCATATCAAGTTGGTGAAACTAATGAAATTTTAACATAAATGTCTTTAGAGAACTTGACTCAACCATGCAAGTGTGGGATAACTAGTGAAGTATAAGTAACATCTCATGAAGGATTCTATGAATGGAAATTAAAATGGACCTACCTTCCCATAACATGTTCATTGTTCCTAAAGACCCATGATATATTTATTAATCTACTTTGAAGATTGGCTATTTTTATAAGATGATGGAACTTAAGAATGCATATGATTATGAGACTTCTTGTCCTAGTCTAAAATCATATTGTACCCAATGGACATAGGCTCTATCATGAGGCCAGTTATGGAGTTTGATATTTAACTATAATAAGATACATGATAAAAAAAATAGCATATATTTTTGTGTGATATTACTTTTATATTTTTTTCATTTTGATCATTTCCTTTTTTTATGTAATAAAATTTTTAAATATTTTGGACTTTTTAATTATTCTTCCATACAAATTCAAAAAAACAAGAATTATTATTAAAAATGACTATTACAAGAGATATTACACTTGGTGGTTAGAGAAGACAACCTAAAGACTATGGTGTCTAAGACTCCTAAACTTGCACATTATAAGAAAGTGCAATCTTGAATTTGATGTTGGTGTGCCTAGAGTGATAAGGGTTATGGGGAGATTATGAAAATGTGAATTAAATAATTGGGTTACCCCAAATTAAAAAAGAATGTTTTTAATGAGGATGGTACAATGATAGGTATGCATGAATCATCATGATGATAAATGGTAAATATGGATGAAGACATGAGAATAGACTGTTAGATTTTTTAGAATAAAAAATATTATATATTTTGAGTATAGGTAGACACAATTATCGAACATTTATTTATTGTTTAGGGAAGACACATAGCTAAGTTTGAAGACAAAATAAATTTAATAAATGAATTTTTGAGGATTTATAAGAAAGGCATGGTCCTATCTGAGGTCTTACAATTCAACTCATAAATAGAAAAACCAAGAGGTGTAAATTATGCCAAAAAATGGTAATAAAAGAACCAATGACTTTAACAAGACTTTAAAACCAAAATGTGGAAAAAATGACTAAGAATAGAAACTCTGGATGAAGCCTAATGTGTAAATATAAAAAATTTAGAGGTGTGAAAATAAATAAAAATGATGTTATGTTTCACAATAGAAAGTATACGTAATATTTTATAGAAATGTTATCTCTAGAATTATATAAAAAAATATGTATCATCATGTAAGCAAAGCATAGTAAAAGAATAATACAGAAATAACATGTAACTAAGAAAAATATTTCTTAAAAAATTGAGCATTGATCAGTCCTTAGAACAATACAAAAATAACATGTAACTAAGAAAAATATTTATTTAAAAATTGAGTAGTGATCAGTCCTTTAAATATGTCCCCTTCATTATTTTTTAATCTATATATACTAGGTCCAAGAAAGTCTTTGACTAAGTAAGGACCCCACCATTTTTTTACGTACTTGTCTTCTTTATTGTGGGTGTCTAATTTGAGTATTAAGTAACCAATACTAAAAATTTTAACTTCAATTTTTTTGATATGTTTTTCAAAAATGTGAGCACTATATTGATTGATATGTTGTAATACACCCATACATCACTCATCAAGTAAGTCTAAGGCAATTAGATGGGCTTCATGAAGTTATTCATTAGAAATTATTCCATACAAATAAATGCATAATGAAGTTAACTCAACTTCTAGTGGTAATATAACTTCACAACCATATACTAATGAGAAAGAAGTTGCCTCTGTGGTAGTAGTAATATAGTACAATAAACCCAAAGTATTAGATATAGATTGAGGTGCTAATCAAAGTGAGAATCTCTAATAGTCTTTCATAATATTTTGTTAAGTATTTTTTTAATGGATTCAAATTGACCATTATAATGATGGTGATATGGTGTAAAAAATTTATGTGTAATTTTAAATTTTGCACATAGTTTTTTCATGCATTTTTTTAAAGTTCCCACCATTATCATAAATGATGGTGTGAGGAATCCTGAAACAACATATTATTTGATTAAGTATTAATTTTTTAATATTTATTCTTGTAACATTTACAAGATGCATAACTTCAATCCACTTGGTAAAATATTCAGTTGGAGTAATGATGAAGACATGACCATATTGTGATCTAATGATTTTCCATTAAGATCTAATCCCCACATAGAAAATGGACAAGGATACTCCAAGGTTTGAAGCTTAGTTAGAGGAGAATGAATGATATCATCATGAATTTGGAAAATATTACTCTTTTTTATAAAATATAATGGCATTTTTTTCAAGAGTCAGCTAAAATTATCCCATGCATTGGAATTTTTAGATTGTAGCGTGTTTGTTACAATGACCACCAAAAATGTCCCCATGTGCTTTCTCAAGTTGAGAATTAACTTATTTTTGGGTAACACAATAGATCAATGTGCCTTTAATATTTTGATAATAAAGGATATCATATTGAAGGACATATTTGCATGCTTGATTTTGAATTTGATTATTTTCATGAGAGTTATCCTCTAGAGGATAAGTATGATGTTAAATGAATTCTATGGTTTTTTATACCATAAGCTCTATTGAGTAGTGACATCTTTGATGGTGAAGATAAAGGAATCACCCATGGATTATAAATTATATGGTGAATTCCTTATGTGAATGATAAATTTTGGATCATTAATAACTTGATGAGGATGAAAGAGAGAGTCTAATTAAGAAAGAGAATCTCTATATCATTTTTCTCATATGGACTTAATTAAATAATAAATTATGTGAATTATTTAAAAAAAATTGGTATTAATTTTATGATATGGAATAATATTTTCACTTGACTTGATGATGAGTTGTGAATCTCCTAAGGCATGTAAATATGGGATGTTTAAAATAATGGCCACTTACATCCCTAAGATGAGAGGTTTATAGTCAGCCATGTTATTAATGACTTAAAATTTTAATCAAAAAGTGAGAGGTATTATTTTACCATGGGGTTAAGGTAAGACATAAACTTGCACATCTCCATGAAGACATTTGACACCATTAAAATGAGGTTTTAAAGTTTATTCATGTAAATCAATTTTAAATTTGGGTAATTATTCAATGATGGATTTGGATTTAGGTTTAAAAATAAAAGTATTGTGTTCTTCTAGGTTCTGTGCCTCAAAATCAATGATAAAACTATGAAAATAGTCTTTGAGTGAAATATTTTGATTGAGATATTCAATATAAATGATATCTTCATCAAGGAGAACATCCTAAAGGTGTTTAGTAGTTTGGATAGGAGTGGTGGCAAGTTGATCAGAAATCACTTGGTCTTTAACTAATGTTTGAATAATAATTCTTAATTAAAATTCCATTAAGAGAACCATACATTTTCCAATTCTATCTCCAAGAAATAAATCCTTGGAAAAGAAATGGAAAAGTGGATATGAATGGACAATGACATATGTAATTTGGTGGAAAAATAGATATCAAAGAAATCACATTCCATTTTTTTTATAGCATGTTTCATAATACATTAAATCCTAAATGATTTAATATATAACATATTCTTGACATGTTTCATCTTGTTGAACAAACATTACCCCAACTTATATGGGGCTATATGAGGTATACAATATAAATGGGTTATCATTAGAAGTTGGTTGATGAGTAGGAGGATGAACTAATGGTTATTTCATTTTATAGAAAGAATTTTGACATGTGTTTATCCATTCAAGATCAATATATTTCTTAAGGAGTGAATTTATAAATAGATGAATTAAGCCATCTCAAGGACAAACCATCAAATTTCCCTAAGTTTTCCAAGACATGTTCATACTTTAGAATAGAAAAAGGGATAGGCATGTTGACTACAATTTTCATTTTAGAGGGATATAATAAATACCTTTGAGAGATACTAAAAATCCTAGGAGTTTTTTAGAATTGATAATAAAAACACATTTTTGAGGATTAATTCTAAATTGTATTTGATGAGCTGATCAAATATAATAACAAGATCATGAAGATGATTGCAATGATGCTTAGATTTAGAAATAAGATCATCCACATAGTTTTCAACTATTTTTTGAATGATGCCATTAAAAATATGGGTGATTTCATCTTGATAGGTAGCTCTAGAATTTTTAAGGCCAAAGGGAATTTTAACATAAAAATAAGTTCCCCATTCAGTGGTGAAAGTAATTTTATGTTGATCTTTGGGAGTGATGTGAATCTATTTGAAGTCCAAAAAACCATCCATGAGAGATAATATTTCATGTCCAATTGTAAAATCAATAATGGCATCGATTTATGGTAAGGGAAAGTTATTTTTGGGAGATGATAAATTAAGCTTAAGAAAATATATACATACACAAATGACCATAGTTACATTCTTAAAAATAGGGATAATGTTAGAAACCCATTATGATTAATCTATGGGTTTAATGAATTTAGCATCGATAAGGTTGGTAATTTCTTTTTGACATAAGGTAAAAATATCAAGAAGGAATTTATGTTTCTTTTGATGTACGGATTTGGAATTAGAATAGGTGATGATGCTATGAACCAAAATACTAGAATCGATAACAGGCATGTATTTATATGAATAAACAAAATATTCATGGTATTTTTCAATAAAAATATTATAGTTATCATTTTCTTCTAGATTAAATGATTTATAAAAAAGAATAGGTTGAGGAGTAGCTATGGTACCATTATTGATTTCAATAGTTTATTTGATGATCATGGAATTTCCTTCTCAAAAGTGGTATGCATCTAAAGAAAGCTTAGATACAAGATGTGTTTTGGGATCAATACTAGAGACAAAATTATTGAAGTAATACAAATTTTTATAAAAATGACCAAGCTTGTGATGTTGGTAGGGAAGTTGAGGTTCATGAGCATGGAGTAATTATAGTATAAATTCATAACTAGGAAACATTGGTAAAGGTCCATAGTATTTGACATCTATTTGAAGATCACTGAGTTGATTATCTTAGTTTTCAAACTCAGAATGTATTTGTCTTGCATCAATATCCTTAACATCTAAGGTAATGTCACAATGTTGATTATAAGATATAAATTTATTTTTTTACTAAATTAGGCTAATTGTTACAATTAAATATAATGGTTTTATCCAAGACTTATACATATTTAGAATAACCATAATAGAATTTATTATATCAAATAGCTTGAGGGAGGATCCTAGGATTGGTGTATCAGATAGAATTATATCATCCAAGTGTTGGTCTTCATTGATGTAATTGGATATGGATGATAGAACTATGTCATATTGGTCGAAACAATCAAAGAGATGAGGAATAACGTGAACATTATCGATTTTGGTGAATAATGTTTATATCTTAAGAAGGGGAATGAATAGTAAATATTCTATCAATAATATTAAGCTTTATAGGTTTAAATATTTATTCAAAAACCCATGGGACATCCTTTAAAGTTATATTAGTAAGAGGTACATAACCTTTAGGTTATGATTTAATATCAGATGATATGTGAATGACATAAACATCATAGGTGAACCTATGTATTTTATATAACATATTTTGGTAATGCATTACATCCAAGTCTCATGATTGGGATTAAGACATAAATTAAGCATCATCATAAGAGGGATAAATAGTACATATATAATTTTTAGTAGGGATATCAGTAGTAAATACACCTATGTTGTTGAAAGTAAGAGGAGACATGGCTAAAGGTTATTTAAAGAGTTTGGATACCCCATATTAATTACAAATGAAGTAATATTCTATGTAAGAGGCTTCATATGCATTTCATGGGGGAAGACTCTCAGGGATATCATTAATTAAATGAATAGTGTGATTTCATGGAAGTGGAGAAGGAGCAATCCATCATATTATATAGGTAGGTACTCAATTGGTATTACAAATGGTTTGTAATTAATTGGGTTCATCTTCATCAAAAATTTTAAGAGTGACATGTAAATAAGAGTGCATGTTGATGAATTTAGACAAATGAGGACTATTAATATTAGCAATCAAAGGAATATAGAATTGAGATTTAGGATTTAAAATTTGAATTCTCTAAGGGTTTGGGTTTGGGTTTGCTTCATGTTTATAACATTTTCCATTATGGATGAATTTTATACATTGGCTACCATAATATGAAATAAATATCATATGATGAGTCCATGGATGTCCCAAAATAATATTATAAGATAAAGAAAGGTCAGGGACCATGATTTAGTTTGAATTTTTTTGGATCCAATTATGAGGGGAATTCAAATACAACTAACTAGTTTTAGTTGGTTTTATCAAATCCATGATAAGTAAGGCGAGTTTATTTAAGTTTTTCTTTAAAGTATATAATTTTTTGGATAAGATAGAGAGAGGAAACATTAATTATTAAACCTTCATCGACCAATACTTTTATAATTAAGATATTTATCATTTTGAGTTTGATAAAGAGTGGTGGAACATCATCTCAAAAAATAGTTTCTTCACTAATATATCATCTTCAAGAAATTTTATGGTGGGTTTTGTGGAAGAAGAGATTATTTCAATAGCATGAACTTGTATGGGTGGAAGACCACCAAAAGGTAATATAGGTACCTTGAGATCATTAGATAGGGATTATTTGATGTCTTGTAGTTGTTTCATGAGGAATTTATGATGATAAGGATAATCTATGACTAACTCCATGAGTAGAAATTTTCAAGGCATAGAGTTAGGTTCATATAAAAAATTAAAATTATTTTTGGAAGATGAATTGGCATGACGCTTAGGTTGATTATAAAGGTTTTTATTTGTAGGAATAATGAAACTAGGTTGAGGTTCCATGTGTGGGTATGAATCATCACTAGTGGGTGGTTCTAAAGATGATGGAGAATTAGTTGTAGTATATTTTATAAGTTGTTACTTAGTGGAATAAATTTTAGGTTAGTAATAAGATATTTGTGAATGGGATTACGATGGTAATTAACTTTAACTATGTTCACATACTAAAAATTAATATAATATTGATCATAGTTAGCATCAATATCATAAACTTTTTCATTTGGTTGTTATATATTGGGGTCATAAGAAGATTTTTTGAGATTTATGATTGGTATATTTATATAAATTTATCCTTTGAGAAACTTTAAGGTATTTATCATGATGATCCTTGATCATAACATCATGGTCAAAATTATTTCCTAACATGAAAGAAACTATAAAATTTGTAAAAGCATAACATGTTTCATGAGAGTTACTAATATCACCATGAAATCAACAAAAATAATTTGGATCATACCATGATGGAGTAGTGGTGGTAATTTGAATGAAAATTTTGGATGGAGGTAATAAATTCCTCATTTATGACATGTTCAAAGGGTGGGTGGGAGAGAATTTTAATGTTTGATTGGTTTTCTCTTATTTTAGTTTGAGGAGCCTTATATTTTGAATTGGTAATGGTTATTATGTTGGAGAGTTGTTAATGATGTCTCCAAGGTGGCCAAAGATGTTGATGAGGTGTCATGTGTATTAGAATGATAATGACAAAGTATGCTTTAATTTGCTTCAGTGTTCTTGCATGGTTCTTCAGTGTTTGACTTAGTGAGGTAGTTAATAGATGTTATTGATGGTGTGTTCATGTTAAAAATACCTTATGGGTTGTTATGAGTGCTTGGAGTACTTGTGGAAGTGAAATAAATTCATCAGAGAAGTCATATGAATGTCTAGGTTATCCTAGTCATATTGATAGATAAGGCTAAGTAGGCTAATTGATGACATCAACATTCACATGTGTAAAGGTCTCAAGAGTAGTTTGGTATATGGATGGATTAAACTTTGAGAGGATATCATGTGGTATAATTTTAGGTCTTGACATGATGTATAAAAAATTTATGGTAGTGAAAACTTAGTCTCCTAGGCAAATTTTACTAGTTTCTATACTTGCCAAATTTACAATATCAAAGATCTTTGATGCGTGTTCAATAATGCAGATGGAGATATAATATAAATCATAAAGTCAATATATAAAAGGATAATAATATGTAATGTTATGGTTCCATGTGTCAAAATAATGGTGAATTTTAAATAGATCAATGGTGAGTATTTCATCATGTAAACCAAAGATTGACAATGTGTAGTCAACCATGCAGATGGAGATTGAAGGTGTGAATCGAGTCAATAAGCCAATAAGCATAGATTAAATGAAAGGCTTCAAAATGTCATAATATTTTTAAATAAATGGATACTTATAATAGGGTATATATAAGGCATGTGTGGATACCAAGTGGAATAAGAGCAATAATTGAATGGAGACTAATGGTAGGGTTCATAAAAGGCACATAGGACTACCAAGTATCACAATCTCGGAAGCCCACATCAAAGATAAATCAACAAAATTAAATTTCAAGGAAAAGAGACTCATAAGGATATTAAATGAGATATTTTGATCAATTTTCCAAGGGGAATGAGAAAAATACATGTGTATGAATCTTTTGTATTAAACAAGGACCATTGGAATTTGAAATTTTAAATTAGCAAAGGAAAACCAGTGTTAACTATTTTACTTATATCTTGAGTATGGAGGAATTTGTTGATGGAGTAAAAAGGAAAGTTATAAATGACTCAAATGGGAATACATAAAAATTGATTATAATATTTGACTATTTGTACAATTGCATTTATTGAGCTCCAAATTTGACTATGGGTTTGACCATCTTCTGCAAGTGACCCAAGATGGATGTTTGTGTTTGTATTGATGGTGTTTAAAGTTTAAAGGTGAATTATCAATTGGATAGTGTTTTAGAATCCATTAGGACCATATGTATGGATATTTGAGGTTTTACCAATCCATATTTAGTGTGAAAAAATGCCTAGAATTTGACTATTTATTTGTCCATGATGCTCTTGTGTACAAGGCCAATGTTTGAGTAGGTTTTGCATATGTAGAGGAGTGTAGTGATGAATTTAATAATGTTAAGGTGTATTACGGGTCATGTGGAATTTATACATGCATTTTAAGTGGTAATATGTTCCTAATTCTCTTAGTGAAGTGTTAAAGGGGTGAATAGGTCTCCATGAAACCTATAAGGACTACTAAATCCTAATTGAAAGTTGGAGTTGCTTAAGAGTGACCCATGGATGCTATGGTTGACCTCTGAGGGTGGTATTGAGCTATGTATTAGTATTATATAATATTTAAATGTTAAATCAAGTCTTACAGTTGAATAATAAGATGAAAATCTTGAAGATTCTATAAAGAGTAAAATCAAAGGTAATGGTTTTAATAGTTAAGGTGTGAAGGATGGAGAAGTGTGAGTTTACCTAGTGGATGGATTCAAAAGTAGAGAAGGTTGAGGATTGTGTGAATTACCTATAGTTTATAATTCTTATGTCATAACATATTTTTGTGTAGGTTTTATGATTAGGTATGTGCAAAGAAGTGTAGAGTGATCCAAACGATGGTTTTGGATGTATTGAGAAGGTGTGAAGGATAGAGAGAGTGTGTAGCGTCGAAGAGAGATAATATTCATTGTATCTCCATTATATTGGTAGGAAATTAAATGTTATGAGATGTTTAATTCATATGTGTTGTTGTGGGTGCTCAACATCTAGGGAAAGAGTTGTTTTTCCATCCTTAAGGGTTGGTGTTTCTTGTGAAGTGGGTGCTTCACTAAAGTCTCATATTTGTAATCAACTTAGAGGATAAGTAGTCCATGTATTTTTAGGATTGAGTGTGGGTTTTATCCCCCATGAGGGTTTACCACATTATCCTTATGTTGAGTGGTTAATCTTGCATTATCTTTTTTGTTCATTGTTATGAATGTTGTGTATGCTTCATGAATGCATGTGTTGAATGATTAAGGGTTTGAAGAATTTTAATTCGATTGAATATATTATATTACTGATTTAACCCCCCCTCTCAGTGATTGTACATATAATAATTGGTATTAGATCAGGTCTTTTGGTGAAGTCTTGATAGCTTCAATATGATCTAAGGTACAATGGCAAGTCAACATGCACAAGGTGGCTTCTCTTCTAAACAATCACCAATGTTCAATGGGTCAAATTATGATTTTTATAGTGAAATGATGAATACCTAAATCATGTCTCTAAGGTTTGACATTTGTCAATATATTATGGATGGATATTTATCCCTACTCATTAAACTAGTGGAGCTAATAAGAATTTGTGTGAGAGCATTTCTAAGGCAATGAATGCCATCGCTTGTGTTCTTTCAGAGATTGAATTCACCAAGGTAATACATTTCAAGTCTACCAAGGGACTATGGGATAAATTGTAGACTAAATATGAAGGAGATTCAAAGGTCAAGTTGGCCAAGTTGTAGACCCATAAAAGATAATTTAAGAATCTCCAGATGAAAGAAGAAAATTATGTGGCATTCTTTCTGCAGAGAGTTGATGAGATTGTGAACATTATCAGATGTCTTGGAGAGAAGTTTGAAGAATCTACTGTAGTAAAAAAGGTATTAATGTCTCTCCCCATTAATTTTGATATAAAATTGTCTATTATTAAAAAAAATTATGATCTTAATCAGATGAAGATGGATGAATTACAAGACATCCTTACTACTTATGAGATGAGAGTCAATGAGGACAAAAAACCAAAGAAAGAAGTAGCATTCAAGATATAAATTAATCCAAAGAAGAAGAAAAATCAAGGTAATTAATTCAAGTATGATGAGATATTTGATGATGAACTAATAGTTCTATTTAAAATTAAATTTAAAATAGGCTCAAGGAAGTATAAGGGTAAACTTCCCTTCAAATTTTTAAATTATGGAGAAGTAGGACACTTTGCTAATAATTTCCCTCATAAGCATAAGAAGAATGATGATGAAGAGCATGGTCAAGGCCAAGATGAAGGAAAGAAGACATTTAGGTTTGATAAGAGGAAGAAAGGATTTAGAAAGTATGGCAATAAGAAGTCCTTCAAGGATAAGAGGAGTCCTTACACCAAAGAATAATGCAGTACATCATATGAGAGTAAAGGCAGTGACTCAGAGTATGATCATGAAGATGATGGTCCTATTGAAAATGAAGTCCTCTTCATGGTAGAAGAAGGAAGTTTCTCATATAAAAAAGAATCTAGTTGGAGTGATACAAATAATGAAGAAGACAAGGAGGACTATGAGACTAAATTGAGGAATGATTTTGAAGAACTAAAGATTGATAATAATTATAACAAGAAGATTAAGTCATAAATAAAATACTATGAGGAGAAATTCAGTGTGTTTGAGTCAAGAATGAATGAAGTCACCAAGGATCATGAAGGTATAGTCAAGCATCTTAGTTGTCAATTGGAAATCCTATCTACAAGCTTGAAAGCTAAAGAATATGAGTGTTCAAGGTATGCGATTGAAATTGAGTCATTAAAAGCTAAGTTAGAGAAGGCATATAGTAAGGTGAAGTCATTTATGAGATTTGAAAAGAGTTCAAGTGATCTAGAAAACATTTTGAATAGTCAAAATCATGCTATTGATAAAATGAGACTTGGTTACAAAGAAGAACAAAATATTACAACTCAAGATAAGGTGAAAACTAATGTGAACAAGGACAATCAGAACTTGAAGGTTAATAGTCAGTCATGGAATAAGATGCTATTAGAATAAAGACAAATCATATCAAACAACCAAATTCCATGAGGTATACCAAAGTCAATGGTTATTGTTACACTTGCATTCAATTTTATCATAGGGCTAGATACTCTAGAAGACCTGCTAAGAATGAGTGGAATCATCTTTCAATTTTTGTGAGCAAGGTTGAGTGATTCAAGTGTTATGATGTGGGACACTTTGTAAAAAATTATCTAAATAAAGTAAGGCGAGTTGAGTTTCCTTTAAGAATAGTGGTTTGATACAAATATAATAAGATTGATCACATTGATAGGTTCTACAAGCAAAGATTATCAATTCAAAACAAGTTATTTCAGGCTCAAAGATTTCAAGGAAGAAGGCTAGTTAACTCATGGAAACCAAAAGTGTAAAGTGTGAGTAATGATGAGTCTGCAAGTCAAAGTGGTCTATTTGTTGTGGTGAAGAATGCTTTAGAGGTTTAAGAGTGATAAGACCTCTCATTATCTACTCAAGTTATTCATGAAGAGACAAAGCTCAATTATAATATCAAGGTGCTAGTTGATGTTAGTTTTGAGGTGTGTATAAATCCAAGTGAACATTAGTTGTCAATAACCAGTAATGAGGTTCTTTCTTCAATTGAAAATATATGTCATGAATCTATGTTATCTCCATATGTTGTCAATTCAATCTTAAAAGATAAGGAGAATGTTTTAGTGGACGAGCAAGTTATTTATCTTATGCCTAAGAAGAATAAGAAGAACAATCAGTCTTATATCTACAAGAGGGTTAAGGAAGTAAAAGAGGATATCTAGGAAACTCTTAGTTTCACATTTCTCTAAGACATTATGGGTTAAGGTGTCTCTATATATGCTTCTTAGGAGACATATTTCAATTTGAGAAGAAATTTTGTGTACTCTTGTTGTTTCAAGGACTTTAGTCCTAAAGATAGAGTATGGAGGTTTATAGGTGTCTAATCAAGGATGATGAGTTATCAAGATGTTATATTTACATAAAAAGGTGTGTTGACCTTGTTCTTGTCTATTTTAGGTGGTTTTGAGTCTTCAATATCTTTTATGTGAATTTTTGAAGACTTATGAGTGCTCTTGGATTTCCCAGTTCTTGTATGAAGGGTTGTAGGTCAAAATCCATTTGAAGGATCTATGGGTTCCCAAAGTAGTCTGACCTCAAAAGCTGGCTCAAAAGTGTGTATTAATGACCTCCAAGTGTGAGAGAAGTTTTAGAGGTGGAAATTGACTAGAAGATGGTGTGTTGAACAAGTTTATCTTGTAAATCTAGTGTTTTTTATTCATGATGGTAAGTTATCTTCCCTAAGGAGTTGAGACCTAAGGATCCTTAATAGGTTGAAATGGACAAAAGGGTTGTCAAAAAGTGATTCATAGTCATCTAAAAGTGTGTAGTGTCTTCCATGGATGAGGATTTGTGAAAATGGAGGGTTAATTAACAAGTAGGTTTGTGAAGGATCTAAGGTGTAGAGGTAGAGTTAGATGATGATTTTTAGCATGTTTGAGGGGGAAAATTAGTGTACTTCAAATATTTAATTTCAAGTCTTGAAGGTGTCTACACAAAAATATATGGGTGTTGCAAGGTTCACGAAGGGTTATTAGGCCTCTAAGCAAGGCTAGTGAAGAGAAGAGTTGTTTTTGGTCATTTTATCCAAAAAAAAAGGTGTGGTTATTACTAAATGAGTTTTTAGTGGTTTTTGTGCATCTCTCCTATTTGAATATTGGATTGTTCATATATTGATGATCATGGGGTTGGCTTGTGAGGTAAAATTTGAAGGCAAGTATGAAATTTCTTCATGGTTGGATTAGGTTTGAAGGTGATCAAGGGTGCCTAAGATAAAATGACTTAGGGGGAGTCCCTCTTAATGTTATCAAGGTAAGTTGAAGTATTTTTTGGATTTCATTTGTGTTTGTTCCTCATAGATTTATGTATAGTAAAGAAGAGTGTTGTGTCTGAAGCATGTTGTTGGAAATATTGTCATTGATGTCAAAGGTTTAGCATTATTGGTGATAAAGGCCCCATTGCATTTAATGTTGTTTGTAATAAATATATCATGGCTAATATGAGTTAATATTTATTTAATATTAATGAATATATTTTTGGTTGCATATGAGACAAAAGAAGGGCCCATGGAGAAGTCGAAGAGCCATGGGGTAAAGACAAAAGAAGGATGGGATGCATTTTCCCATGAAGATTCATCTTGGGGAATATCAAGAGTCACCAAGTGAAGACAAAAGAGTAAGGGCACAATTTATTATGAAGGGACACCTTGAGGAATACAAAAAGTCACCAAAGATAAGGACAAAAGTGGGAAGGACGTTTTTGGTCATGAAGGGTCATCCAAGATTGGCACCATTTTCCATGAGGATTGAAGGGTCACAAAGGGGGAAGGCCAAAGGTCATTTGGAAAGATATAAGTAAAGGCTTGAGAAGCCATTTGTAATATGGAAGAGAGAGGTTGATTTGATATTGTAATATCTAGCTTAGAAGAGCAATTGTGAGAGATGAATATGATTTTTATTTGTTATATCTAGCTTAGAAGAGCAAATGTGAGAGAGAGGAAGGAGATGTATTGATCTATCATTTGTTGAGATAGCAACATTGAGAGATAGGTGTGTGGTATACACAAAGGGGTTAGTGCTCCTGTGGGTTGGTGCTCAAGAATTGTTGTTGGGTTGGTGCTCGGTAAAGGGGTTGGTGCTCCTATGGGTTGGTGCTCGGCAAAGGGGTTTGAAACTACTGTGGGTTGGTGCTCACGAATTATATCTGGGGTTGGTACTCGGCAAAGGGTTATGGTGCTCTTGTGGGTTTGTTCTCATGAATATACTTGAGATTGTTCACTGTGATTTTTCCCATATTGGGTTTCCAAGTTATATCTGGTATCTCTCTCTATCTTGTGTGATGTTTATTGTTTGAGTTTTATTTCATATCTTGAATGTTTGATTAAGTGGAATTTGATAAATGGAAATTTTTATAAGATATATAATATACTGATTCACCCCCCCCTCTTAGTATATTTCATGCTTAACAATTGGTATCAGAGTAGGTTCCTTTAGAAAGGGTTTAATAGCTTGAAGGTAGATCAAAGAAAAGCATAAGATGGCCAAGTAGCTAAAGAAGGAGAATCAAGAGTTGAAATCTGAGGTTGAGGATCTTAAGGAAAAGGTGTGTATCTTGGATTCTAAGTTGGCTATAGAAGTAAAATAAAATAAGATATTTATTTAGGATCTTAAGAACAAATTAGAGGTTGCAAATTCAATTTTAACATCAAAAGAAGAAGAGTGTAATCATTTGAAGGATGAGTTAGGTTCTTTAAAGGATAATCATGAGAAGATTTTAATCAAGGTTGAGAAAGATCATGAAATATTGGTCCAAGGAAAGAAGGATGTAGGTTTTGAAGGCAAATCAAAGAAGTCAATCAGGTAGCCCAATGCTTTTAAGTTTTCAAATTCTTTTCATGGCCATTGTTTTATTTGTCATCATGTTGGTCATAGGGAAAGAGATTGTATGAGGAGAAGCAATGAGTCAAAGGGAGATCTCAGTCACATTCAAGAAAAAGGTATGAGAAATATTGTTTGCTTTTGTTGTCATGAGGTTGGCCATATTTCTAGATTATGTCAAAATAAATTAAAGAGATATTCAAGGTATGTCAAAGGATATAGAGACCCTAGAAAATATGAGAAAATAAAAATTCAGGTTTGGAGACCTAAAATAGTGAAGGTTGATCAGGTTGAGTTTATGAGTGAAAATGAATTACTTGCTATAGTAGATAAAGAATCAAAAAGGAAGGATTGTGCAGAATCTCTTGTTACATTTGAGCATGAGCTTTGTCAAGATAAGATAGTTGCAAAAGTTGAGAAGATGAATAAAATCATAAGTGATAATGTTAGTAAGTTTAAAAGGTTAGACAATCTTAAACAGATTCTAAAAGAAAAACACAAGAAGATCAAGGAAGAAATAGAGGAGATGTGGGAATCTCCTGAGATTTGTTTCTAGGACCCTTTTGGTGTGGGTTGTATCTTCTAGGCTTTAAGGAGACACTTTTAAGAACAATTGAAGCATGGTGGGTGCTATTGAGTCTTGGTTATGTTACATGAAAATAAGGTGAGTTGACAGATTAATTTGTATATCTTTTGAGGGAATAGATTTTTGAAGAAAATTTTGCATTAGTATTATGGTTTGAGGCTATTAGAATGATTCTTGCATATGCAGTGTTTCAAATGATTATGGTCATAAGAAATTAGAATGTTGAAAAAGAGCTAATAGTTTTAGAAATAAGGAAAAGGATACTCATGCATATTCAATGAAGAAGGATCAGAGTTTCAAAGTTCCATTCATCAGGAAGAAGGTTCAGTCATGTTCATGGCAGAAGAAACAACCTGAAGATTTTATGTTGGTGCAAATAGCTTTGCATGTAAGAAATAAAGACCAACCATGGTTCATTGATAGTGGATGTTTGAGGCATATGATAGGAGATAAGAGTAAAGAAGATCAATGGTGTCATAGTGAAATTTGAAGATAAAACCACTACCAAGATAGTTGAAAAAGGTATTTTAAGTTTGGATATTAGTAGAGCCAAAGCTATGAATGTTTTGTAAGCATAATCTATTGAGTGTAAATCAAATATGTGATCAAGGATACACCTTAGAGTTTCATGTAGAAGGTTTTGAGATTAGAAGGAAATATTCAAATAAGTTGATTGTAGATTCTCAAAGGACAGGTAAAGATTTATATGCATTAACATATATCTTCTCAAAGGACACATTCAAAGATCTGTAAGAGGAGTTGAAAGTAATTTATTTTACTTCTTGCCATTGATGTTCAATATCAGTTAAAGGGGAGCTAAGTGTTAGCTCTAGGTAGGCCCTTTGCCATTGATGTCAAAGGTAGAGAATAATAGGTATAGGTATAGGTGTAGAAAATAGGTATAGGGAACAGGTGCATGTTGCTACAATAAGGGGGAGTTACTGTATGTTTTCAAATGATGGTATGTGTAGGTGATAAGATGTGGCAGTTTCAGGATTGAGGTTGCCATCAATGACAAAGGGGGAGATTGTTGGAAATATTGTCATTGATGTCAAAGGTTTAACATTATTGGTGATAAAGGCCCCATTGCATTTAATGTTCTTTGTAATAAATATATCTTGGCTAATATGAGTTAATATTTATTTAATATTAACGAATATATTTTTGGTTGCATATGAGACAAAATAAGGGTCCATGGAGAAGTCGAAGAGCCATGAGGTAAAGATAAAAGAAGGATGGGATGCATTTTTCCATGAAGAGTCATCTTGGGGAATATCAAGAGTCACCAAGTGAAGACAAAAGAGTAAGGGTGCAATTTCTCATGAAGGGACACTTTTAGGAATACAAGAAGTCACCAAAGATAAGGACAAAAGTGGGAAGGACATTTTTGGTCATGAAGGGTCAGCACATGAATTTTCAAAGGATTGAATATGAAGGGTCATCCAAGATTGGCACCATTTTCCATGAGGATTGAAGGGTCATAAAGGGGAAAGGCCAAAGGTCATTTGGAAAGCTATAAATAAAGGCTTGAAAAGCCATTTGTAATATGGAAGAGAGAGGTTGATTTGATATTGTAATATCTAGCTTAGAAGAAAAATTGTGAGAGATGAATATGATTTGTATTTGTTATATCTAGCTTAGAAGAGCAAAGGTGAGAGAGAGGAAGGAGATGTTGTATTGATCTATCATTTGTTGAGATAGAAACATTGAGAGATAGGTGTGTGGTATACACAAAGGGGTTGGTGCTCCTGTGGGTTGGTGCTCATGAATTGTTGTTGGGTTGGTGCTTGGAAAAGGGGTTGGTGCTCATGAATAGTAGCTAGGTTGGTGCTTAGCAAAGGGGTTTGAGGCTCCTATGGGTTGGTGCTCATGAATTGTAGCTGAGGTTGGTACTCAACAAAAGGGTATGGTGTTATTGTGGGTTTGTTTTCATGAATATACTTCAGATTGTTCTCTGTGGTTTTTCCCATATTGGGTTTCCATGTTATATCTGGTGTCTCTCTCTATCTTGTGTGATGTTTATTGTTTGAGTTTTATTGCATATCTTGAATGTTTGATTAAGTGGAATTTGATAAAGGGAAAATTTTATAAGATATATAATATACTAATTCACCCCCGCTTCTCAGTATATTCCGTTCTTAACACATGTTTGAGAAGATCAAGGTAAGAAGTGGTATGAACAGTGTTAGGGGGAGTTTGTATCATCTCTCAAAGGTGGTAATTTCTTATTTTTTTTACTTTAAGTCTTTTCACTTCCTTAATATTATTTAGTGCCCACTTTGTCATTGTGTCAAAGGGTGAGAATGTGCTTGAAGAGAGAGTAAAGAGTGTAAGCATAAGTTTTATGATTGGTGTTGACATCAATGACAAAAGGGGAGATTATTAGAGAGTTGTCAATTATGTCTCAAAGGTGGCCAATGTTGAGAGAATAAAATGTATAAGTAAAGATGCACATGATATTCTTTGAATATTCATGTGTTATGTATGAAATTAATGACTATATGTATTTTTTCCTATCCTCCACGAGTTGTAAAGGAATAGAATATGAATAGTATCCTCTCTTTTTTACCAATGTACAAGAAAAATATGAATGTTTAGGAACTATAATGACTATAGATATGTATGTTTGTATGAAGAAGATGATGACCCTTTTATTGAGATCAGTATAGACTTTTTGGTTATGGTTACTTGTCATATTTCTTATGTTATTTCTTGTATACATTATCACATTTAATGTTTGGTTTAATCTTACCTAAAATTATTCTAAATTCTCTACATACATTAATAAAACTTTGTTTTAATATTAGTTTCTATCTATCACACTATAATTCATCTCTATCATGTCTCTACTAATAATGAATTCTCTATACCATTCTATGCAAAACAAAAAACTTATCTATCCTCCTCCTTAGCATGTTCTATTGAATTAGGGAACCTCTACTAAAAATGGTGTAGTGAACATGGAAACAATCCTTCTAAAGGAAACTATGCCAATATGGTTACTAGGACAATGAAACATCATTAGACCAGAAAGTATGGCACCTTGTAAAATAAGAATATAACATAATTGGTCTTACCATAAGTGAAATTATTCAAGAGCATAGATATGGAGAAATATATGAAATTTTCTTGTGATATATACCTAAATTATTGATTAATTGGTTGACAAGACTATAATACTACTACTTCAATCTCATAACAAAATAAACTATTACCTGGATAGAAGAAAAGATAGACTAGTTGTTGATACTAGAAACTGATTGGCTATGAGCAATAGACTAATAGGTTTCCACCACCATAAATGGATATATCATTGAGTTCACAATGCAAGGATATATAGTGTTTGAATATGTGTAAGACCATTTTTTTTTAGAAATTAGAGGAATTTTTTTGTGGACACTACCTCTCCTATTAAAGATGTTGCTTTTAGATAACTCCATGGTGTCTAATCTAGTTAATATGGAGTAGTCTCTTTTCACGTATGGGGATGTGTGTGCATGATAGTGAGTGATATATATATATATATATATATATATATATATATATATATATATATATATATATATATATATATATATATATATATATATATGAGTAAGTATTTATTTAACCTAAATTAAAAATGGATATGTGAGGAAAGAATAATCATAAGAAAACTCTAGATTTAAAATAGGAACTGTGACAACCTAATAGATGGAATAAACAAAATAATACCCAAATAGCTATGAGTATAAGTAAGAGTAACAATAGAGTAGATTAAAAATTTCATATATGTGATGAGAAAGATGATGAGTGAAGGATTAATAAAGAGTATGATGGTAGATGTTGATATATAGAATGAGATGAAGATGAGATGTGTAAAGAGGAAGATGAGAGTAGTTTAAGAGTAGAATATATAGAAGATAGAAGTAGTGTGAAACTACAAGAAAGGGTATTGCTAGAAGAATAATAATTACACAAATAAAATAACTTAGTCATATGTTAATTATAATTTCAAGCATAGTAGAGGAAGAAGTCACTATAAATAATTAGTCATTGGAAGTGTACGTGTCCCTGCAGCCCAATCCTTTATATTATAGTAGAAGTTTTTAACCAAGTAAGGAGGATAAGAATTTGGAAAGACCATTTTCAAAGCAAGTAAACTTTTGGGGTATGTAAATTCTGATATGATCTTGATATAATTCAAATATTAAATATATATATAAATACCCTTAAGGTAGGGAAACACCATACAATACTCCTTTACGAAGGAATAACTCCACAATGTCTCTTTGAGGGGACAACCTATAATATCCTATTAAAATAGAAGACTGAATGCTTACTTGATATATTTAACATGATAATCATCTCCTATATATAGACATCTATCTAACCCATAGACGGGTAACCTCCTAATCCCAATGTAGGCTGACCATTACCCAATGTATTGATTCTATAAGTTACTCCATTATCCTATTATATTGTACCCATATAAATAACTAAGGGGATGTGTGTCACATGGCAGAATCTCCATCAACCCATATAAATTAATATATCATATCCCTAGGTACATAGTATTACTTCCCTCCTTGCCATGTTTCATCCCTGAAACATAGGAAGAAACCAAATAATGAGTGTGCTTCAAATCATTACACACTTTTTTCCAATCTCAATCATCTAGCCATCCATATGTGATATTGGTAGGTGATATCTCTCCAAGCTTGTTTCCAAATTACATTGTGATCCTCTAATTTTGTTCATGGTCATAATTATACTACTTTAGTGTCCAAGCATAATTATTCTTCTTTTTATTCCATGTACCATACTTTGATGCACTACTCTGATTCCAACCATGACCATAGTAGGTATTCTTCCATGCATAGTCATAGTGATTTCCCCGTTCATTCCATGTGACATAGTATTTTTTCTTTGGATTCCATGAATATCCATAATGATTGGAAATTTTATTTCCTATATAGACAAATTGATTGTTATTATGACACTTCCTCACTTGGTTCCATGATTGTTTCCTCTCATGATGATGTGGGTGTGTATATACCTCAACTTTTTCCAATATTTTGACCTTATTCACATTTGCTTCTACCTCTTCCACCTTTTCCTTCTTTTTCTCTTTAGTAGATGAAGTGTTCATTTCTAGTTGTAGTTTTTCTTTATCTATATCATCTGAATCTTCATCATGCTCTTCATCACCTGTTTCAATTTCATCCTCATGATCTACCTAGATTGTTATTGGTGCCTTTTTCACTATGATATCTTGTAAATTGATCTTATTTTTCCTATACCAAAACTTCATGAACTTTTTCTGAACATTAATATTCATTGTTCTCAAAGTCTCTAACCATGGATATCCAAGAACTATATCCACATCATCCATATCCAAAGCATAAAAATCTGAATGAAAAACATATTTTTCCATAATGAGCTTCACATATTCGAACATTGAAATATTCTTACCATCTACTTGAACCTCCTTGATATTATTTTATTGAACATGTAGATGCTTGGCCACATTCATGTTAATGAAGTTATACTTGCTGGTAGGGTTTATAGACATAACCACCTTCTTCTTTTGAATGCATCCATGAAATTGAAAAATTGACTCAATTTTTTTTAGATCCAAATTATTTAAACCCTTCTCTTCTTCTTCTTCTTCTTCTTCTTCTTCTTCTTTATCATCATTATTTTCTTCCTCTTCTACATTCTCTTTTTCTTTTATATCCCATCAATCTACGAAGGTTTGTTCCATTGCTTCCCATGAAGAATACTTTTGCACAAATATCAATTGATTAAACCATCAATGCTATGTAGGCCCAAAAAAATAAAGAGATAATTCTATTTTCCATAAAATTGACTTAGTATTATTCTCCTTAAAAATGAGCCACCATTCCTTAGCATCAACAGCATCTTCCCCTAAAATTGTTTGCAACTTAATGATCCACAAAAAACATTAGGGTTCATGAAACCCTAAGATGTTAATAAATCATACAAACCTCATTCCAAAAGTCCCAAATTTTTATTGTATCTTCCTATTATTATATTGGAACCTTAGTCAAAATTTGGTGAAAAAATGTCACGAATTTTGACCTGTAGATTAAATATATGAAAAACCATAAAATCATATAAAATCACTCAAAGAAACTCAAAATATTCTATAATTTTGATTGTGCTTCTATTATATCTTCTTACATCTCTAGTAAAATTTTATAATAAAAATTCCTTGTATGTCAGAAGATATAGAGAAATTATTATAAACCCTAAAATAGCAATAAATCCCTCGAAACTAATTAAAAAATCTAGTTTTTTTTACTGTGACTTATTTAAAATATTATCCGTATGCAGTAAAAAAATTTTGGAAAAATTCACAACCAATAAAAATATATTGATGATTAAAAAAAACTAGGGTTTCACTCCACATAAATTACCCAAATCGAAGCTCTGATACCACTTGATATGATCTAGATATAATTTAAATATTTAATATATGCATAAATACCCTTAAGGTAGGGCAACACCATATAATACTCCCTTAGGAAGTAATAACTCCATAATGTCTCTTTGAGGGGACAACCTCCAATATTCTCTTACAATAGAAGACTCAATGCTTACTTGATATCTTTACCATGATAATCATCTCCTATATATAGACATCTATCTAACCCATGGATGGTTAACCTCCTAATCTCAATGTAGGCCAACCATTACTAAATGTACTAATTCCATAAGTTACTCCATTATCCTAATATATTGTACCCGTATAACTAACTAAGGGGATGTGTGCCACATGTTGGCATCTCCATCAACCCATATACATTAATATATCATATCCCTAAGTACATATAAAATTCACATAAAATACAATATGAAGGATTTGAATGCCATAATATTAGTTGAATTTAAATAATAACAAGAAGGAATCACAATCAAACAAAGCGTACATGATAATTATTCTACTGCATAGAGGATTATGTAAGTAAGATCACTCAGAACATAGATGCCTCCAATATTAGCTATATAGAAGACTCAATTCATACCAATCAATATGTTGAATCAATCAAGATGATTATTAAAATTATCCATCTATTATGGGTCCATGGACCTTGAATAGTACCTTCTAACTTATAAAATGAAATGATAAGTTAAGGGTATCACTAATGAAAATTTATAAAAGTACAAATTAGTAGGGGATATAACTAGAGAGCATTGGAGTTTATATACAAAAGAGATTTTTAGTAAGCAAGTTAAAAATATGTTTAGGATTGGCTCATCATAGAATTTAATCTTAAGAAATGCATTATCTAGATAATACAAGATCTAAAAGAGAAGGAAAAAGTCTAGAGAGTTGGTATGTGACTATGATCATAGAATTTTTGATGTAATGAATAAGGTAGAATTCAATTTGATAGATAAATATAAATTAGCATGGTTCATTGAAGGACTATGAAATAAGATTTAGTTTGACACTACAAAATTCCAATATGAGAAAAAATTAGATGCTAGAGCTATTGCACTACATGTAGAATAGATTGAAGATTATGGAAAAGCCCCTATTGCTAATTCTAAAATTGAAAATACACTAGGATTTCATGAAAATAATGGAGTAATACATGGAGAAGATAAGCATAAATTGAATCTATGGTTCATAGAGTGGAAAAAATAAGGACACCACTGAAATGATTATCCTAAAGTCAAGATAGAATTCTACAAATTTTGTTGGGTATTAGGGCATGCCACAACACAATGCCATCTTCTATAGCAATATATCAAGAACCCACATAATCTATATTTTAATTTCTACAAGTTGACTAACCATGATGAGAAGAACTATATATATTTACAAGATCTTAAATAGGCCATCTCCATAAATGTATTTATCATCGTATCACAACAAATATTCTTGATGAAGCACACAACCCCAGGCCCAAAAGTTTATAATAGTTGCATGACCCAAATAGGTCCATAATACATTCCAAATTGAGCACAATATCAACCTCATGGTCTAGCTAGATGAACTCCTTATTTTCCAAGTTGGACACCTCTGCCCCCTTAGTATCATTATGTAAATCCTTTGATCTCACCTATAACACATCAACAACAAAAAATTGGACCCCTCCAGCTACACAACAATAATTCAACATGGGAGATAAAAATCATTACTATCATCATTGGAACTCTATGCAATAATAAGGAAGATATTAGGGAGATATTAGTCTAATAGAGGAGTAGGTCGAGGTGGTTATAGAGGAGTATATCAAGGTGGTAGAGGAAATAATTATCAAATACCTCCTCTATAATGTTATCTATATGGGGAATATAATCATGTCTAATGCAATTGTCTGATGAACCCAAAATGGCAATCTATTATGCATATTGTATAGTCCATGATCAACATGACATAAAATATTTTCCTATTTTAGAGAAGTAGAGAAAGGACAAAGTTTTCTAAAATGTAAATATGGTAAGTGTAGAGCCTAAAGAAATACATTTTTGAATGCTATGAAATGACTATAACATGCAAAAAAGGGCTACCTCCACTTGAGATGCCTCAGGATCAATTCATCACAAAAGTTAAATAGGATAAATTTCTAGATCTAGCTACAAAAAAAAATCTTATGCATGAAGTTGTGAAAATATTGAAGAACATTTAACATCAATAAATCACTAATGGTAATGTTGCAACAATCGATGTACAAATGTATGGCCAAATTATGCACATTATATGCCAATATGGATTTCTCACTATTCTCAGAAATCTCTTGAAACTTTTGAGTACTCTATGCAACAAAGATATATCATAGAACATCATGAATCTACTACATAATATTTTGGAATGTGCACAGTGTGGTCAACAAAATATAGAAAAACTAGTCTGGTATGTCAAAATGAATAAACCCTAAGATGTTGTTGCACAAATTGATATTGAGGTTAATGGTTATGAGATCCTAAATGTTGTATTTTCTTTCAATATTATAATTAATATGATTCCTAGATCTACATGGGAAGATATTAGATGATCATCTCTTAACTATAACCCAATGACTCTAATCTTAGATATTTAACAAAAATTTGAGCCTATTAACAAATTGGAGGATGTTGAAATCAAATTTTAAGACTTGTATTTATGAGGGGACTTTGAGGTCATAAACATGAAGATTGTAGTAATGCACTACCCCACACTGATAGAAAAAAATAGGCGTATGATGGATAAATAACTATAAATATAGTACACAAGCATCTTAAGGCACATCAAGGTGATAAATTTGTTATAATTCCTCAAAATAGAGTGCATAAGACTTACATAATTCTAACTAAACTAGATTGCCCTTATGCTCCAAAAGAAACTAGTTAAATGAAGGTTAATATTGAGGGGAATCCAAAATCTCTTTACATAGCAAAACATAACTTCTTCTACTAGCATTCCAAACCATAGGTATAATCACTACTCACTCAACAACTCAAGACATTGGAATAGTGAAAGCCCAAACTAGTAGTTATGTAGCTACTGGTAGTTCAGTTTGTCATTAAATAATGTTCTTCCATGTCTAAAAAATCTTTGACTTGATCAAAAGTTTTTTTCCTATATCAAGTTGATGATCACATGAAAGACTACATATAGCTAATAAAGGAAGGCACATTACCATGGGAAGTAGCTTCATCTATTAGTAATAGTTTAGATACCCACCTCCTCAAATGGGCTTGAGGTGATCATGAACTCTGATCGATGTGAATGGTCTATGTGCATGAGTGATAATTACCTATGTATTATGTAATGAAGGACATTCATGATTTCATTCTTCATTTTCAATTCCATGTTTTGACCATCAATTAGTGAGTTAGTACTTTAAATTATTCTCTAAAGGGAGCTACTATAACATGGTGGGTAAGTCATTGTAATGACTAGTTTGAATGGGATGATGCTTGCAAGCTCATGATTAGTATGTACCACAACTAATCCACACTAGTTGGACATTATTTCAAGAATTCAAGTGCCTACAAATTCATGTCCATTAGTGTGTTGAAGTCTAGAATGAGGAATGTGTCACACCAGAATACTGCGTCCACATCTTCCACTATACACTTGATCCACTACCAGTAGCATGGTACATGCACCAAGAACGTAGAAAGGGGACAAAACATTGTGCACAAGTGTAGAGTGATTTTATAGAGATTTTTGTGTTCAAAGATGAAAATACACTAGTCCACAATGCATTTCAAAAACTCAAGTATTTTTTGTGTCATGGGTGTGTAGAAGATTTGAGCACCATAATAGAATCTACTACAAAAAAAATGTATCCTTTTATCTTAATGAGTCATTACAAAGGAAAAAAATTTCTAAGAAGGAAGAACAAACTCTGACATATCTTTGTAACTGTATACAAGATGAAGCATATGATAGTGAAGATTTAGATTTTGATGGTGACCTGAACTTGAATGATTTATTTGAGCCTAAACAACCTATAAAACCACTCAAGGACATCAATGTAACACTAACTGAGGAAGATAATATGTAAAACATATGAATTCCTAAACTAGAAGGGTAAAGGAGTATATAAGAATTTTTGGATGATGAAAAATTTAATATTTATTAGTAGCTTATGAAGAAGCATGCCACTAACATTAGAACCAAGGAGGTTCCAAAAATAGTACGCATAGGTGATTATTAGATGGAAACTTAAATTTTAGAAGCTATACAACTATTGAGGGATTACCAAGATGCCTTTCCCACCAAATTCATAAAATTTAGAGGAGTTGACCCATCTCTTGGCAAGATGCATATTAAACTAAAGGAGTGCACATGACTAGTTAGGAAGTGGCCATATAAGCTTAATCTAGATATGAAGCTAAAAGTAAAGGATAAATTGGATATAACGTAGGATGTAATAATAATCTATCCAGGAGAAAAAGATAATTGGGTAAGCTCCATAGTAGTTAAACCTAAGAAAATAGGATAAATTTGAGTGTGAGGACTATCACATCTTAAATGATGCCTACATAAACGATCCATTTCCAATACCTTTCACAGATGAAGTTTTGGAGTCTTTTATAAGACATGAAGTATATTATTTCACAAATGGGTTTAGAGGATATCACCATATTCTAATCATAGAAGAGGACACATCCAAAATAACTTTTACAATAGAGTGGGCTTCTTTTGCATACAAGGTCATGCCTTTTGGCTTTAAGAATACACATACAGTGTTCTCTCGTATAGTGGTTACAACATTATAGGATTTCAATCATGACTTATTTTAAGTCTACCTTGATGATTGGGTAGTCTTCTCCCTATTTAAATAATATTTGTCCAATTTTAATTTAATGTTGGAATGATGTTGAGGCCTACACATCACCTTGAATTTGAAGAAATGCTTATTTTTTACACCATTTGGAGTTTTTCTTAGACATCTAGTATACAATTTTTTTTTGGTAGATTAGGAAAAAATCATAGTAATACTAAGTATGCCTCCACTTGTTATTTCCACTTAAGTGTGATATTTTCTTAAACATACATGCTACTAGAAAAAATTATCAAAGGCTATGTAGCTATTTCATCTCCACTATAAACTTTAGTATGCAAAAATACAAAATTTATCTAGACCTCAAAATGTCAAGTAGATTTTATTGATCTAAAACAATGACTAGTTACTACCCCTATATTGTTTTTTCCAAATTAGAACAAGCCTTTCCATGTACATATAGATGCTTTAGGCATCACAATTTTTTCTATACTTGTGTGGTCTCGAGATGGTGTGCTTAACCATCCTATCCACTTTACTAGCCAAAAATTGCCCAATGTAGAGAAACACTATATTACCATTGAGTGAAAATCACTATCCATCATGTTCACACTTCAAAAATTCTAGCATTATCTACTTATAACACCATTTTAATTCTTCACTAACAGTTAAGCCTTGTAATATCTAGTAAACAAATCGATGATAGGAGGATGAATCTCATGATGGCTGATATTGTTCCAAGAATTTCAATTCCATATAAACGTCAAGCTAAGAATGGAGAATGTAGGACCAAACCACCTCAACCATACCCAAAATGGGGGAGATCTTGAAGAATTATAAGAAGACTCTCTTGATGCCCATCTTTTTTGATTCTCTACAATTTCTAAAAAACTTTGAAGCCATTATCAACCTCCTTGAGTAAATAATCTTCCCTATGCACTTTTAAGAGTGGGATAAAAAGTAGTTTGTAACTAGAGCACTACCATATACCATCATTAATGGACTTCTATGTCACCAGGGAAAGGATGAAGTCCTATGTATGATTGTCCTCAAACATGAAAAACCTCATCTCTTAGAGGAAGCTCATCAAAGAGTCATAGGAGAGGCTATAAATTAAAATATTCTATAGAGTGGACTATGGTGGCCAAATTTGTTCCAAGATGGATATAGAGTTACAAAACACTATGATGTCTACCAATACATGGGTAAATCATTCTAAAAATATGAGATGCCATTACATCCCCGATTAGTAGAGTAGCCTTTTAAATAATGGGGGATTGATTTTGTTAGACCAATCGACCCACCAAGAAAGTGCAACAAAGCTAGATACATCATTATTATGAAAAATTATTTTACTAAGTGGGTTGAAGTTGTTGCCACACTAAGCTATGATGTGAAGGATGCAGTCAAGTTATTATATGAAAATATCATTACCATATTTGGATGTCTTATAAGGTTAGTCAGTGATAAAGGAAC
Source organism: Torreya grandis (assembly GCA_037957365.1). Lineage (NCBI taxonomy): Eukaryota > Viridiplantae > Streptophyta > Pinopsida > Cupressales > Taxaceae > Torreya > Torreya grandis. The sequence continues at coordinate 297,456 of JARHVA010005962.1, read as the reverse complement.
ACACTTTCTAAATAACACCATTAAGGCCTTGACTAAAGAGTTTATGATTTCCCATCATAAACTCACTACCTATCATCCATAGGCTAATAGCCAAGATGAAGCCTCTAATAAGGTACTGAGGAAAATGCTTACGAAAATTTATAATATTAAACAAGATGACTAGGAAGATATTATTCTTGAGATCTTATGGGCATATCACAAACATTACAAAAGAGCCATAAGATTTATTCCATTACAGTTGGTGTATGGTCTGGAAGCAGTCATGCTAATGGAATATCTAGTACCCAGCCTATGCATTACCATGTTCATCCAACTCAAAGATTAGAAATATCTTACTTTTTGGCTCTTGAAATTAAATCAAATAGATGAATTTTGATGTAGAGTAGCATGGATGTAATAAGTGCACAAGTAATGCCAGAAAGCCTGGCATGATAGAAACTTGTGCCAAAAATAATTTCACAAGGATCAACCATTTTTATTATATGACAATAAATTCAGAGCATTACTAATCAAACTACAAATAATATGGAAAGGATCATACATTATACATGACCTAACATAATAAGGAACTATGGTTTTAAGGAATATTCAAAGAACTATGTTACCAGGGTGGGTAAATGGTTGTAGGCTTAAGCCCTACTACCAATAGTATATTTATCTCATTATATAAGTTGAGTGGGTGTTGAGTAGCACCATGTAGATTAGGATTTATATATTTTTTCAAGTTTTGTATGTGTGTGTGTTTGTTTTTTTTAGATGATCTCAAAAATAACATTTGTGTAAAATAAAGACCAAGCATCACATTCACTAGACATGCATAGGAGGATCCACATGTATTGTCAAAAAATTTAAAGAGGAGTGACTAAAAAATATTAAGTCTAGGATAGATGCCAAAACATCCCAACAACAAGATATCAATCAGATAATAGTCATCCACTAGAATTAAATGTAAGATCCAAAGGTCAATTGATGTGATCTTCAAAAAATTAATGGCTAGTAAACATAAGATTCTCATACCCCTCATATGGACACCAAAGAACATAATAATGTAACTCCACACATGTGCTAATGAATAACTACTTTAATGGCCAAACCATATGCAAATTTTCCACATCTTCCATTTCATTCAAGATGACTAGATAGATAAGCATGGTCTAGATATGAAAATCCAAGAGGTGCCAAATCTATAAAAGGCTATGTTCAAACACCAAGTTCACATTTCATCCTTAGTATATTTTTAGGAGTTGTATCTATCAAGATCTGAACCATTTTCATTACATAAATCATACATAACACTTAAATCCCCTCTCATATAGCCATGGATACCATGTAGATAAACTAACCTCTCTCTGAAGCATAAAAGGAAGCCATGGGTGTTGACATGGTGCTTTGAAAAACAAATTATAGTGATCAAACATAATTTTAGTACCCTTTAGAATATAAATGAAAGCTCTTTTAGCCTGATCCTATTGATGTCATGCAACCACTTACCCTCATAGCTCCTCATTGATTTAAGAACATAAACATTGGGCACTTATTGTAGATGCCAACATTTGGTGACATGGGAGAGATATTTTAGGTATTGATTAGGTGATATAATGAGGGAAAAATCTATTTGGTCTTAGATGAGAATGTGATAATCAATACACAAGTCATGGTTGAGCCTTGGGCATACCTAGGTGTGGATATTCCATGCTACCCTACAAGACCAAAATGCCTCTCATCTTTCAAGAAGATTGTAACCTATATATGTGATAAAACTAGGGGATTCTCATTAATTAAATCTTTGATGAACTAGTACACATTCTCATTTAGTGCATTACTAAAAGATTCTGGTAGAACACCAAGTTTTCCAAGTAAATACCTAAGGGATTTGTGGACATCACTCATAGAGTGATCCACTAGAATTAATAATTCAGTTAGCCCAAGAAATTCATCTAAGAATCTATCAAAAACATTAAAAAGTGTTATAACATTCATAGGCAGATGTTCTAGTATCAATTTTTGATCTTTCTACTTTACTTCATGTAGTGAAAATCACCTAAAGGATAAGTACACCTAGATATAGATTACATGCCAACTCATTAGTTCCATAATAAAATATGGATGCAATAATGTATAACCCTTTCACATGCACAAAAATTCAAAGCTTAGTGGGAGGAGTTCTTAGACCTAATTTCCACACACTCTAGAGTACCACCTAATGTCTTGTAGTACTTGGGTCAGTATGCCATAGTGAATTTGCTGCCTAAGGGAGTATTCATCATAGTTCATGAGCTTTCATGCTCACCATTCAAACCATTCCCTTATTCATCATGATGGATATGACATATGTTGAAGTGGCCTAATAAAAAAACATGTAGCCAGATGAGCAACCCCTTTACAATCTAAACCATCATGCATAGACATTCCTATTGCATAACAACTACAGTTGGCATCAAGATCATAAAAATATAAGGGGAAGTGTAAAGCATATTTTCATTTGGTCTCCCTTCCCCCAAAGTCAACAACATGTAGCATGGTGACCTAGAAGGATGATCTAAAGGTGCTACAGATATGTGGATCTTGTATCCTCTTAGAGATATGCACCGATGCATAGGAAGTCTACCAGGTCATGCTGGTAGATATGGATAGAGACTACTATGAGAAGAAGGAAGAGAAAGAGTTATTTTTATGGAAGGTAGTATGCATAGTGAAATTTCAAAAGTAGGTTCCACCTAAGCTATGATTAGAACTCCCAGACCCACTTTCATAATTTTTGACATAGTCTAAAAAGAGGTTGAGTAACTTCAATACCAAATGGACTTATTCTAGCCTTTAACTAATCAAACATTTTCACCTAACATCATATTTTAACCTCTACTAAAGAGTCCATTGAAACAACTTGTGCATAGTCCTAGAACATAGTGGGAAGAAAGAGTCTATCTTAGCTTAGAAAAATGTCATGGTGCCTACTCTAGCTAATATGGAGTAGTCTCTTTACACATATGGGGATGTGTGCACATGATGGTGAGTGATGGATAGATGAGTAAGTAGATCTTGAACCTAAATTCATAATGGAGATGTGAGGAAAGAATAGTCATAAGAAAACTTTGGATTCAAAATAGGAACTATGAAAACATAATAAATGGAATAAATTGAAGAATACACAAAGTAACTATGAGTAGAAGTAAGAGTAAAATTAGAGTAGATGATTAAAAAGTGCATAGATGTGATGACAAAGATGATGAATGAAGGATGAAGAAAGAAGATGATGATAGATGTTGATATATAGAATGAGATGAAGATGAGATGTGCAAAGAGGAAGATGAGATTAGTTTAAGATTAGAATATATAGAAGATAGAAGTAGTGTGCAACTATAAGAAAGTCTATTTCTAGAAGAATAAGAATTACACAAATAAAAAGAGATTATTCATAGGTTAATTATAATTTCAAGCATAGTAGAGGAAAAAGTCACTATAAATAATTATTCAACAAAAGTTTACATGTCCCTACAGCCTAATATTTTATATTATAGTAGAAGTTGTTAGCCAAGTGAGAAGGAGGATAAGAATTGGGAAAGACCATTTTCAAAGCAAGTAAACTTTTGGGGTACGTAAATTCACACAAAATCCATTAGGAAGGCTTTGAAGGGACATATGATTATTTGAAGTTGAATAACAACAAGAATGAAGCATAGTCAAACAAAGTGTGCACGATAATTCTTCTAGTGCATAGAGTAGTATGTAAGTAAGATCATTCAGAACATAGATGCCTCCAATATTAGCTATAAAGAAGAATCAATTCATACTAGTCAATATGTTGAATGAATCAAGAGGATTCTTAAACTTATTCATATATGATGGGTCCATGAACCTTGACTAGTACATTCAAATTTACAAAATGAAATGATAAGCTAAGGGTATCATTGATGAAGATTTATAAAAGTACAAATTAGTAGGGGATCTAACTAGAGAGCATTGGAGTTTATATACAGAAGAGATATTCATTAATCAAATTTAAAATATGTTTAGGATTGGCTCATCATTGAATTTAATCTTAATAAATCCATTATCTACATAATACAAGATCTAAAGGAGATAAGTTAAAAGTCTGGAGAGTTGGCCTATGACTATGATCATAGAATTTTTGATGTAATGAATAAGGTAGAATTCACTTTGATAGATAAATATAAAGTAGCATGGTTATTGAAGGATTATGAAATAAGATTTAGTTTTCCACTGCAAAATTATAATATGAGATAAAATTAGATGCCAGAGCTATTGCACTGCATGTAAAATAGATTGAAGATTATGGAGAAGGCCCTATTTCTAATTCTAAAATTAAAAACACACTAGGATTTCATGAAAAAAATGGATTAATACCATGAATAAGATAAGCCTAAATTGAATTTGTGGTATATAGAGTGAAAAAAATAAGGACACCACTAAAATGATTATCCTAAAGTCAAGATAGAATTCTACAAACTCTATTGGGTAGTAGGGCATACCAAAACACAATGCCATCTTCTGTAGCAATATATCAAGAACACACATAATTTATATTGTAATTTATACAAGTTGAATAACCATGATGAGAAAAATTATAGAAATTTACAAGAGCTTAAATAGGGCATCTCCACAAATGTATTTGTCATTGTAGCATAACAAATCTCCTTAGTGAAGCACATGAGCCCATGCCCAAAAGTTGATAATAGTTATATGACCCAAATAGGTCCATAATTGATTCCAAGTTTACCACAATATCAGCCTTATGGTCTGGCTAGATGAACTCCTTATTTTCTAAGTTGGAGACCTCTACCCCCTTAGTACCATTATGCAACCCATTGGAAGTCACCCATAACACATCAAAAAAAAAATTGGACCCCTCCAACTACACAAAAATAATTCAACATGGGAGATACTAATCATTAGTATCAGCATTGGAACTCTGTATAGTAATAAGGAGGATATTGGGGGGATATCAATCTAATAGAGGAGGAGGTAAAGGTGGTTATCGAGGAGTACACCAAGGTGGTAGAGGAAATAATTATCAAAGACCTCCTCTATAATGTTATCTATGTGTGGAATACAATCATGTCCAATGTAACTATCTGAAGAACCCATAATGATAGTCTATTATGCATAGTATAGAGTCCATGATCAACATGACATAGAAGATTTTCATATTTTAGAGAAGTAGAGAAAGGACAAAATTGTCTAAAATGTACATATGCTAAGTAAAGAGACTAAATAAAATACATTTTTAGATGTTATGACATGACAATAACATGAAAAAAAGGGCTACCTTCACTTGAGATTCCTCAAGATCAGGTCATCACAAAAGTTAAACAGGATAAATATCCAGATCCAACTTCAAAAAAAATTTGATGCATGAAGTTGTACAATTATTGAATAACATTTATCATCAAGAAAAAATGATGGTAATGTTGCAGTAATCGATGCGCAAATGTATGAAAAAATTATGCACATTATATGATAATATGGAGTTGTCACTATGCTCACAAATCTCTTGAAATGTTTGAGCACTCTATGTAACAAAGGCATATCATAGAACATCACGAATCTACTACATAAAATTTTGTAATGTGCATAGCATGGTCAATAAAAGATAGAAAAATTGATCTAGTATATCAAGATGAAGAAACCCTAAGATGTTGATGCATAAATTGACATTGAGGTTAATGGTTAACAGATCCTAAATATTGTCGTTTCTTTCAACAATACAATCAATATGATTCCTAGATCTACATGGGAAGCTATTAGATGGCCATCTCTCAACTATATCTCAATGACTTTGAACTTAGATATTTATGGAAAATTTGAGCCTATTAACAGATTACAGGACATCAAAATAAAATTTCAAGACTTGCATTTATGAGGGGACTTTGAGGTCATAGACATGAAGATTGTAGGAATGCACCACCCTTCACCGATAGAAAAAAATAGGTGTATAATGGATAAATAACTATCAATATAGTTCACAACCATATTAAGGCACATAAAGGTGATAAATTTGTTATAATTCCTCTAAATAGATTGCATAAGACTTACATAATTCCAACTAAACTAGACTACCCTTATGTTCTAAAAGAAACTAGTTGGATGAAGGTCAATATTGAGGAGAATCCAAAATCTCTACATGTAGAAAAATGTAACTTCTTATACCAACTTGCCAAAAAAATAGATATAATCACTGCTCACTCAACAACTCAAGACATCAAAATAGTGAAATCCCAAACTAGTAGCTATGTAGCTAGTGGTAGATTAGTTTGTCATTAAATAATTTTCTTCCATGTCTTCAAAATCTTCAACTTGATCAAAATTTGATTTCCTATATCACGCTGATGATCACGTGTAGGACTACATATAGATAATAAAGGAAGGCACTTACCATTGGAAGTAACTTCATCTATTAGTAATAACTTAGATACCCACCTCCTTAATTAGGCTCTAGGTGATCACAAACTCTGTTTGATGTGAATGGTCTTTGAGCATGAGTGATAACTACTTATGTATTATGTAATGAATGACATTAATGATTTCAATCTTCATTTTAAAATCCATGTTCTGACCATCAATTAGTGAGTTAGTTCTTCAAATTATGCTCTAAAGGGAGTTACTATAAATTGGTGGGTAACTCATTATAATGACCAGTTTGAATGGGATGATGCTTGCAAGATCATGATGAGTAGGTACCATAACTCATCTGCACTAGTTGGAAATTCATGTACATAAGTGTGTTGAAGTATAGAATGAGGAATGTGTCACACCAAAATATTGGGTCTAGATCTTCCATTATACACTTGATCCACTACCAGTATCATGGTACATGCACCAAGAATGTAAAAGGGGGACAAAACATTGTGCACAAGTATAGAGTGATTTTATAGGTACTTTTGTGTTCAAAGATGAAAATACACTAGTCCACAATACATTGAAAAAACTCAAGTATTTTTTGTGACATGGGTATACCGAAGACTTGAGCACCATAATAAAATCTACTACGCAAAAAATGTAGCCTTTGATCTTAATGAGTCATTACAAAGGAATAAATTTTGTAATAAAGAAGAACAAGCTTTGACACAACCTTGTAACCACATATAAGATGAACCATAGGATAGTGAATATTTTGATTTTGATATTGACCTAAACTTGAAAGATTTATTTGAACCTAAACAACCTATAAAACCACTCAAGGACATTGGCATAGCACTAACTGAGGAAAATAAGATGTACAACATATAAATTCCTAAACTAGAAGGACAAAGGAGTATATAAGAATCTATGGATGATGAAAAATGTAATATTTATTAGTAGCTTATGAAGCAACATGTCACTAACATTGGAACCGAGGAGGTTCTAGAACTAGTAAGCATAGGAGATTATTGGATGGAAACTAAAATTTTAGAAGCCCTACAACTATAGAGGGATTACCAAGATGTCTTTCCCACAAAATTCACAAAAGTTGTAGGATTGGACCCATCTCTTGGAAAGATGCATATTAAACTAAAAGAGTGTACATGACTAGTTAAGAAGTGGCTATATAAGCTTAATCCAAATATGAAGTTGAAAGTAAAGGTTAAATTAGACGGAATTCAGGATGCAAGAATAATCTATCTAAGAGAAAAAGATAATTGGGTAAGACCCATAATAGTTCAACCTAATAAAATAGGATAAATTTGAGTGTGGGAACTATCGCATCTTGAATGATGCCTGAAAAATGATCCATTTCCAATACCTTTCATAGATAAAGTTTTGGAGTCTATTATAGGACATGAAGTATATTATTTCATGGATGGGTTTAGAGGATATCATTAGATTCTAATCGTAGAGGAGGATAGATCCAAAACAAATTTTACAATAGAGTGGGGTTCTTTTGCATATAAGGTCATACCTTTTGGATTTAAGAATACACCTACAGTGTTCTCTCACATAGTGTTTACAACATTCAAGTATTTCATTCATGACTTCTTTGAAGTTTACCTTGATGATTGTGTAGTCTTCTCCTTATTCAAATAAAATTTGTCCAAGCTATATTTAATGTTAGAATGATGTTGATCCATAAACATCACCTTGAATTTGAATAAATGCTTATTTTTTACACCATTTGGAGTTCTTCTTAGACATGTAGTATACAACAAAAACATTTTGGTATGTTAGGCAAAAATCATAGTAATACTAAGTATGCCTCCACTTGTTATTTACACTTAAGTGTGATATTTTCTTAGACATATGTGATACTAGAAATTTTTATCAAAGGCTACCTAGCTATTTCATCTTCACTAGAATCTTTACTGTGAAAAAATGCAAAATTTGAAAAGACCACAAAATGTTAAGTAAATTTCATTGATCTAGAAAAATGAATGGTTACTTCCCATATATTGGTTTTTCCAAATTGGAATAAGCCTTTTCATGTACATATAGATGCTTTAGGCATTATAATTGGTGTTATACTTGTGCAGCCTTGAGATGGTGCACTTGAGCATCCTATCCACTTTACTAGGCAAAAACTATCCAACATAGAGAAAAACTATACAACCATTGAGTGAAAATCACTAGCCATCATGTTTGTACTTCAAAAATTCTAGCATTATCTACTTATAACACCATTTTAAGTCTTCAATGACCATCAAGCTTTGCAATATCTAGTTAACAAACTGATGAAAAGAGGATGAATCTCATAATGGGCGATATTGTTCCAAAAATTTAAATTTCATATAAATGTCAAGTCAGGAATGGAGAATATAAGACCAAATCACCTCAACCATATCCCAAATGGGGAAGACCTTGAAGAATTACAATAAGACTCTCTTGATGCCCATAATTCTTGAGTCTCTATGATTTCTATAAACTTTGAAGCTATTGCCAATGTCATTGAGCAAAGAATCTTCCCTACACACTTTCAGGAGTGGGACAAAAAGTAGTTTATAAATAGAGTACTACCATATACCATCTTTAATGGACTTCTATATCACTTGGGAAAGGATAAAATCATGTGTAGGGTTGTCCTCAAACATGAACAACTCATCTCTTAGAGGAAGCTCATCAAAGAGTTATAGGAGGACATTTCATATGAGAGGCTATAACTAAAAATATTCTATAGAGTGGACTATGGTGGCCAAATTTGTTCAAGGATGCATATAGAGTTACATAGCATTACGATGTCTACCAATGCATGGGTAAATCACTTCAAAAATATGAAATGTCATTGCATCCCTGGTAAGTAGAGTAGACTTTCAAATAATGGAGGATTGATTTTTTCATACCAATCAACCCACCAAGAAAGTGGAACAAATCTAGATACATCATTATTATGAAAAACTATTTTACTAAATGGGTTGATGTTGCTTCCACACTTAGCTATGATGTGAAGCATGCAGTGAAGTTATTATATGAAAATATCATTACCAGATTTGGATTCCCTATAAGGTTAGTCAGTGATAGAGGAACACAATTTATAGATAACACCATTAAGGCCTTAACTAAAGAGTTTATGATTTCCCATCATAAACTCACTACCTATCATCCACAGGCTAGTGGCCAAGCTGAAGCCTCCAATAAGTTAATGGGGAAAATGCTTACAAAAATTTATGATGTTAAACAAGATGACTAGGAATATCGCATTCTTGAGATATTATGGGCATATCACAAACATTACAAAAGAGCTATAGGATTTATGCCATTTCAGTTGGTGTGTGGTTTGGAAGTAGTCATGTTAATGGAATATCTAGTACCCAGCCTATACATTACCATGGTAATGCAACTTAGAGATTAGAAATATCTTACTAATCATCTCTTGAAATTAAATTAGATAGATGAGTTTAAATGTAGAGCAACATGGATGTAAGAAGTGCACAAGCAATGCCAGAAATCCTGACATGATAGGAACTTATGCCAAAAATAATTTCACAAAGATCAACCATTTTTATTGTATGACAATCAATTCAAATCATTCCTAGGTAAACAATAAATAAGATAAAAAGGACCCTACATTATACATGACCTAACATAATAAGGAACTATGGTTTTAAGGGATATTCAAGGAACTATGTTACCATGGTGGGTAAATGGTTGTAGGCTTAAGCCCTATTACCAATAGTATATTGATCTCATTTTTCAAGCTGAATGGGTGCTAAGTAGCACCATGTAGATTAGGATTTCTCTATTTTTATTTTTATTTTTTTTATGTCTGTGTGTGTGTGTTTTTTTTGTTTATTTTTAGATGATCTCAAAAATAACATTTGTGTGGAAAAAAAACCAAGCATTACATGCACCAGACATGCATAGGAGGATCTAAAAAGTTAAAGAGGAGTGACTAAAAAATATTAAGTTTAGGATAGATGCCAAAACATATCAATAACAAGATATCCATCAGATAATGGTCATCCACCAAAATTAAATGCAAGAGCCAAAGGTCAATTGATGCAATCTTCAACAAATCAATGGCTAGTCAACATCACCTGATTATACCCCTCAAACATACACTAAAGAACATAACAACATAACTCCACACATGTGACAATGACTAATTACTTTAATGGCCAAATTAGATGCAAATTTTCCACATCTGTCATTTCATTCAAGATGACTAGATAGCTAAGCATGGTCTAGATGGAAAGCCAATAGGCCCCAAATCTATACAAGGCTAAGTTCAAACACCAAGTTCACATTTCATCCTTATCATATTTTCATGATCTATATCTATCAATATTTGAACCATTTTTATTACATAAAGCATACAAGACACTCAAATTCCCCCTCATATAGCCATGGATACCATGTAGCTACATTGGCCCCTCTCTAAAGCATAAAATAAAGACATGGGTATCAACATGGTTCTTTGACAAACCATGTATAGTGATCAAAATCCATTTAAAACCTTTGAGAATTTGAATAGAAGCTTTTTTAACCTGATCCTATTGATGCCATGTAGCCACTTGCCCTCATAGATCCTCACCGATTTAAGAACATAGACATTGAGCACTTATTATAGATGCCAACATTTGGTGACTTGGGAGAGATATTTCAAGTATTTCTTGGGTAATATAATGAGGGCACAATCTATTTGAGCCTAGATGAGAATGTGGTAATCAATACACAAGCCATGCCCTGAGCCTTGGGCATACTTGGGTGTGGATATCCCATGCTACACTATAAGACCAAAATGCCTCCCATCTTGCAAGAAGTCTATGACTTGTATATGTGATAAAATTGGGGGATTCCAATTGATGAAATACTTGATGAAATAGTGCACATTCTCATCTAGTACATTACTAAAATATTCTGGTAGATGAACAAATCTACCAAGTAAATACCTAAGGAATTTATGGACATCACTCACAAGATGATCCATTAGAATAAAGAATTAAATTGGCCCAAGTACTTCATCTGGGATATATCATAAACATTAAAAAGTGTTATAGCATTCATCGATAGATGTTCTAGTATCAATTTTTGATCTTTCTACTTCATGTAGTGGAAATCACCTAAAGGACAAGTACACTTAGATATAGATTATAAGCCAGCTCATTAGTTCCATGATATAATATGGATGTAGGAATGTAGAGCCCTCACACATGAGGGGAAATTTAAATATTAGCGGGAGGAGTTATTAGACCTCATTGTCACATACTCTAGAATACCACCTAATTTCTTTCATTACTCGAGTCAATATGCTATAGTCATTTTGTTACCTAAGGGATTCTTCATCACAATTTATGAGCTTCCATGCTCACCACTAAAACCATTACCCTTTTTCATCATGATGGATAAGGCATAGTTGAAGCATCTTGATAAAAAGAACATGTAGCTAGATGAGAAACATCTTTATAATCTATACCATCAGGCATAGACATTCCTACTACATAACAACTAGAGTTGGCATCAAGATCATAATAATAAAAGGGGAACTGTAAAGCATATCTGCATTCAGTCTCCCCTCCCCCAAAGTGAACAACATGTAACATGGTGAACTAGAAGGATGATATAAAGGTGTTATAGATAGGTGGCTCTTGTAACCTTTTAGAGATGGGTATTGATGCATAGAAAGTCTACCAGGTCATGTTGGAAGATATGGATAGAGACTACCATGAGAAGAAGGAAGAGAAAGAGTTATTTTTATGGAAGGTGGTATGCATCATGAAAATTCAGAATTAGGTTCCACCTAAGATATGATTAGAACTCCCTACTTACCCAACTTTCATAATTTTTAACGTAGTCTAAAAAGATGCTGAGTAACTTCAATACCGAATGGACTTATTCTAGCCTTTGACTAATCCAACATTTGCACCTAACATCATCTTTGTACCTCTACTAGAGAGTCCACCAAAATAACTTGTTCATAGGCCTAGAATATATTGGGAGGAAAGAGTCTCTCTTAACTTAGAAAAATGCACATTTGGTTGACCATTTACTTCATAGGAAGCACAACTTGCTCCTGAACCTTCTGCACCACCACCATGATGTAAACTAGTCACAATTGGTAGAAAGAAGCAACAAGTTCTAAGTTTAGAGCTGTGAATAGAGGATTCCCCACCATCATTTCAAGCACAAAATGTTGAATAAATTCCAAAATAATACCCAATAGTAGAGTAAAATAGGTTACTAGGGTGGAAGCTACTTGCACAACCAAGTGTTGGCTCAAGAAGGAAGAAAAGAAGAGAAAAAAGAAGAAGTGAAGTAAAAACAAGAAACATAGCAAGATAAAGAAGCTAAGGCCTCACAAAAGGCCAAATACATAAAGGTAGACATAAAAAACACCTAGGATATGGCTAGGTAGGCCCAAGAAGTATCTATTGTAGCATAACAAGCATATGAGGAGAAATAGAAAAATAAAAATGAAGAAGTAGAAAAATAAAAATAAGACGTAGTAGACTAGGCATAGTGATATGTAGAAGAAGCTACCAAGAAGGAGGAACATGATGAAGCCTTGTAATAATAACAAATTTAGGCACCAACATAAGCCTAGGTGTAAGCCCAAGATGAGCATGAGGAAGAGAAGAGGAAGAATGAATAATAAGAGAATAAGAACAAATAAGAAGAATAATAGAGGAAGAAATAATAAAAAGAGAAAAATAAGAAAGAAGAAGATTGAAAGAAGAAAGAGAAGGAAGAAGACAATATAAATAAGTAGAAGAGAAAAAAAAGTAAGAAGAGGAAGAGAAGAGCATAAAAGAGGAATAGGACAAGAAAAGAGAGGAAGAAGAAATAAGAAGAGGAGGAGAAAAAGAAGGAGGAAGAAGACAAGAAGAAGAAATAGGAAGAAGATGTCAAATGGAAGATGGTTGAATATGTTGTGTAACAAGCTACATTGATAGAATAAGATATAATGGAGAATCAAGTTCCACCCACATGTAGGAAAGATCCTAGATGCCATAACTTCCACTATAAGGTGTTTGGATTTGGGATGTTCTTCCAATCACTGCTTGATGCTACTATGCCATGTCCTAACCCTGCAACCTTATCAAGCATATTGGCCATGATCTTAATCAATTAGGAGGATTCACTTGATGTTTCTCATTTGAATTTGAATAAATAGTTGTAAGGTGTTGTATCTTTTCAAGAATCCATCACACAAAAGGCCACCTACCTAAAGCAAGAGTAGGATCAAACAATGTCAGAGAATGTGGAGCTCAAGGGCCATCTTTAGGAAGTAGCGAAGATGATAAAATATAATTTCAAAAACTTAGCCTCTTAAGTAATCGAGGACCAAGTGATGTAAAACTATAGTAGTCTCAAGACATTGGTCTCAGAGTTTATAAAAGATTGGTGCATATCACAACAACTTCACTTAGTCATCATATTGGATCATAATTTAAAGACTAATACCACTATTTTGAAGTCTCTACTAGAGTAATATTTATTTATGATTGGCATCACATCCCTCCAATCCCATCATCTCACACATAATCTTCTAGACTAGAAGCAATAGCTTGATAATTCCATTACCAGCTCTAGCATAGACTTCACTATAACCACCATGGCTAACACAACAAGACTATCTTGGTTGATGAAACTAACCTTGCTCTATAGAAATATCTTAATGCCAAGTATAATGTGCATGACTAAATTCTCAACTGGTAGCAAGACCTAAGGCATAGTACATTTACAAGCCTTCAAGTAGAATAACATGCAAAAAAGTTAGAGCAGATGAACACATTAATTTAATTAAAGGTTAGAAATACAAAGGTATAAATTAGTAACAATGAGGACTTAGACCTAAAGGAAGTCATTGGGTGTTATTCACCAATGCATATCCTAATTCACATGGTATAGGAAGTGATGCTCAATTAGGATGCATTCAAATCTGATATGGCTCTATTTTGCAGCAAGGTAGCCCCAATCCTCAAAGTTCCTCTCTATACAAACCACCACTAGAGCTCCAACAAAAACTCACACAATGCACAAATACTTAGTCCATTGCTAAGGATCCTATTGGCCAACCTTCTTCCTCAATAATTCCACTTATTTCTATTTGAGTACTGCATAATGCATAATTTTTAAAAAAGTTTTGTAAAATCTTGAGTAAGTTTTTGTATTGAGGATGATTAGTGAGGCAAACAAGGCCAAGATAGTTGAAAACCCATAAAGGGTGGACACCTGGGTATGCCAATCTATTGAAAACCCAAAAGGGAGGTAGCTTGGTATCTTACTTAGTTGAAAACCTGAAAGGATGACTAAGTAGTGCACAAGAGGTGAAAACCGAAAATGGCACCTTGAGAGATTACTGTGACTCTTGCTAGTCTACCCAATTTTTTATATTCTATCTTCATTGCATAGTCAGATAAACCTGTGATGTTGTCTTGGGATGAGACAACATTTTAAGTCCAGGAAATTATTAGGAGAAGAAAATGGATAAGTAAAGTTGTGCAGAATATTATTCAAATATTCATGCATTATGTATGAAATTGTCAACTATATTTATTTTGTCCTATCCTCCATGAGTTGTAAAGGAATAGAAGATAAACAGTCTCCTCTCTTTGGTGCCAATTTATTAGAATAATATGAATATTTAGGAAATTTAATTACTATAAATATGTATGTTTTTATGAAGAAGATGATGACCCTTTTATTAAGATCAATATAGACTTTCTAGTTTTGGTTACCTCTCATATTTATTATGTTATTTATTGTCTATGTTATCATGTTTAATTTTTGGTTTATTCTTACCTAAAATTATTTTGAATTCTATTCATACCTTAATAAAACTATAGTTCAATCTTAGTTCTTATCTATTGCACTATAATTCATCTCTGTCATGTCTCTGCTAATTATGAATTCTCTATCCCATTTTGTGTAATAAAACAAAACTTAATTATACTCATTATTAACATGTTGTATTACATAAAGAACCTCTAATAACAACCAAACATGTTTATGAGGTTTAATGTGTTTTATAATGATAATGAAAAAGTTTGATTTTCAATGTGCTTCAGTGTTCTTGCATGTTTCTTTAGTGTTTGACTTAGTAAGGAAGTTGATGGATGTTATTGATTGTGTGGTCATGTTACATAGACCCTATGGGATATTATGAATACTTATATTTCTTGTGTAAGTAAAATTAATTCATCAAATTAGTCATATGAATGTATAGGTTCTCCTAGTCATCTTGATAGATAAGGCTAAGTAGGTAGATTAATGACATCATCATTCACAGGAGTAAACATATCAGGAGTAGTTTGGTATATAGATGGATTACCATATGAAATGAGATCATGTGATATAAGTTTTAGGTCTTGAAATGATGTATATCAAAAGTTATGGTAGTATAAAGTTTGTCTCCAAGGTAAATTTCCCTAGTTTCCATAGCCAAATTTGCAATATCAAAGATCTATGGCACATATCCAATCATGCAAATAGAGATTTAATGGTGAGAATAAAGCTAATAGATCAAATTATATTGATATTTAATATAATTATTCCATGTGCCACAATCATATTGAATTGGTATTAGATCAATAGTGATCATTTCATCATGCAAATCAAAGATCGATGGTGCACATTCAATCGTATAGGTGGAAATCGAGTTAATAAGTCAATAAGATAAGATTTAATATAAGACCAACATGTGGAATAAGAGTTTTAACTTAATGGATACTGATATCAAGGTATATATAAGGCATATAGGGTTTCCAAGTGTCATATGATCATTAACTGAATGGAGACTGACAACAGGGTACATAGAAGGCACATGGGGCTTCTACGTTTCACAATCTCGGAAGCCCAAATCAAAGATCAATGGCCATAATTAAAATTTAAGGATACTAAAATCTCAAGGAGATAAATAGAGTGATTTTTATAAAGTTTTTATGGGACATGAGATGAATACATGTGTTCGAAGATTTTGCATTAAATAGTGATAGTACGAATTTGAATTTTAAAATTAACAAAGGAAAAGAAGTGTTGATTATTTTAATTATATATTGAGAATATTGAAGAATTTATTGATAGATTAAAAAGTAAAGGTTTAAATGAATCTAAGGTTCATCCATAAAAAATTATTTTAAGGTTTGAATATCTATATAATATTATTTGTTGAGATTCAAATTTGACTGTAGGTTTGACCATCTTTTGCAAGTGACCCGAGATGGATGTTTGTGTTTGTATTGATGGTGTTTTGATGTTTAAAGATTAATTATAAATTGGAGAGTGTTTTAGGCTCCATTAGGAAAATATGTGTTGATGTTTTAGGTTTTAAAAAACCATATTTAGTGTGAAAAAATGCTTAGAAGTTGATTATTTATTCATTCATGATGATCTTATGTACAAGGCTAATGTTTGAGAAAGTTTTGCATATGTAGAGGAGTGTAGTGATGGATGTATTCACTTTAATGTGTCTTAGGGGTCATGTGGATTGGACCTATACTTTTTTAATTGTTATTGTGTTCTTATTTTTCTTGATGAAGTGCTAAAAGGGTGAATAGGTCTCTATGATACCTATAAGGGCTACTAAAACCTAATTAAAAGGTGTAGTTGCTTAAGAGTGACCCATGGATGCTACAGTTGAAATATGAGGTTGGTATTGAGATATGTTTTAGTGTGATAAAATACTTAAGGGTTAAGATAATTCTTATGTCTAACCAAACATATTGAAATCATGAAGACTCTATAAAGAGTAAAATCAAAGATGATGGTTTCAAGAGTTAAGGTGAGAAGGATAAAGAAGTGTGAGTGTGCCTAGTGGATGGATTTAAGAGGAAAGTAGGTTGAGTATTGTGTGCATGACCTACAAGTCATAATTATAATTTAATAATAGAGTTTTTGTAGGTTTTTTGATTGAGTATGTGCGAAGAAGTGTAGAGTGATCCAAAAGGTGGTTTTGGATACGTTTAAAGGGTGTGAAGGCTAGAGAGAGTGTATAGGTTTGAAGAGAGTTGAT
Organism: Torreya grandis; assembly: GCA_037957365.1. Taxonomy (NCBI): domain Eukaryota; kingdom Viridiplantae; phylum Streptophyta; class Pinopsida; order Cupressales; family Taxaceae; genus Torreya; species Torreya grandis. The sequence continues at coordinate 280,076 of JARHVA010005962.1, read as the reverse complement.
ATTAATTTTATATCCATAGAATTTTTAAGAAATAATATATTAGGATATGTTAATTTCATAGGTTTTTTGGTTGGTTCTCAACATCTAGGCCAAGAGGTGTTTGTCCATCCTTAAGGGCTGGTGCTCCTTGTGAAGTGGGTGCTTTACTAAAGTCTCATGTTTATAATAAACTTATAGGACAAGTAGTCCATGTGTTTTCAGGCTTGAGTTTGGGTTTTATCCCCCATGAGGGTTTCCCACATAATATTTATGTTGAGTGCTTAATCTTGAATTATCTTTCTTGTTCATTGTTATTAATGATGTGTATGCTTCATGAATGCATGTGTTGAATGATTAAGGGTTTGAAGAGTTTAAATTGGATCAAATACATTTCATCATTGATTCTCCCCCCATATAAGTTATTTTACCTATAACATATTACATTAATTTAAGTTTGGAAATAATCTTTGATGAAACTATGATAAGGTTCAAATTGAGTCATGAGAAAACATTATCATTTAGCTTGATCAAAAACATCTTCTAAAGTTTGGGGAGAGAACATTCAAACTTTGTATTGAAGAGAAGATTTTGAAGTAGTGATATATAATTTTAATAGATTATCATCAATAAAATTATGATCTATTTTTTTAGATAATGATTTCCATTGTTTTATTAAAATATGAGTGGATTCATGAAGTAATTGATTAACATTGATGAAATGGCTAAGGTTATTTTCAAGAAGATCATTGTATTAGAACTCCTTTACTAGACCATTGATTAAATACTCTATTTGTGTAATGGAATTTAAATGATTTTGGTTATATCATTTTGAAACATCTCTCGTATATGTTTCTATAATAATTTTAGTATTAATGAAGGTATTAGTTTGGACACATTCCTTGCAAATATTAATAAAATTTTAAAGTAAAGTATTTAGATACTTAGTCCCTTCATATATAATATTTAGAGACATGTTTATAATGTATATGGCTATAATAAATGGAGTTAAAGGTTCATTTTAAATATTTTGAAACTTTTTGTTATGCATAAGAGGTTGAGGAATGATGTTACCATTGGCATTTTGAAGATGAGGGGAATAAAATTCTAATTATGTTGAGACAAGATGATGGGAGGTTGTATTACCATTTTTAAGATATGAATTTGTATTTGGAGGATTTGGGAGATGTTAGTTGTTTCCATACTCATTTTATAAATAATTTATAAAATAATATGAGTTGTATCAATAGGTGTATTTTGATTATTAGGAGGGAGAGTCCTAGTATTAGTAGGAGGGGAATTTCTTGGATTGTTGAGAGAACGTTTTACTAGAGAAGGGTTTGAAAGATTAGTATCAATTGATCCAATGGTTAAGTAACAAATTTTTGATAAAGTACCATTCATATTAGGGGTATAAATGGTATTATCATCTATATTTTTGAATAAATGTGAGATATCTATATCCTCATTTTGATTTATTTTCAACTTGTTACAGTCAATAGATTTAGATAATTGTTGGGAGTAGTTGTACCAAAAATTTTGGTAGCTATTTATGGGTAAAGTAGATAAGAAATAGAAACCCATGTAAAATTTTAATGGGTTAATAATATAAATTATAATTATAATAGGTGATTTCATGATGCTGATTAAATTAGAGAATTGATAAAATATGTGATTAATGACAAAAATTCAACACTATCATCCTGACACGATATAGTAGTTTTGGATAGTAAAATGTTAAACTAAATTGGGTTAGGTAGATGGAGTATAAAAAAATGTCATTGATGGCAGAGGGAAATAGACTAGGTTGGCTAGGGTCGATATAGGCATCCTAATGGAAATGGTGAAAGAATAGACTATATCAAGTTAGGTTGATGTAATCAAGTCCGATGAATTTTTAAAAAAATGTAAATATATTATATCAATCATGTTCAATGAAGTTACATAAGAAAAAGGATGAGGTAAAAAATTATATCAAACTTAGTCAATTAAGTCTAGTAAATATAGGGAAAACAAAATCAAAAGACTATAACAAGCCTGGTTGATGTAGTTTGTTCACACATAAAAAACTATATCAATGTTTGCCTATTTAGTTGGAACACACATCATATAACTATATCAACAATATATGATAGTCTATAATATATAATACAAAAACAATTAACAATTATATATATGTATTCATCCATAAATCACCAACAAATAATAAATTAAAAATTAACTATTTTTACTAACTATTTATTTGAAATGAAGATTGGGTAGATGTGTTAAAAGGATGTGACTGATTTTTAGGCTCTAAAAGATACTTGATTTTCTAGTAGATAGTGTCAACCTAATATTTTAGAACACATTATGAATTACCATTACCATATCCAAATAGACTTTGTTTCCATGTAATATAAGAGTAAATTCCTAATTATAACCACTAACCCATGCACTACGTAATAAAATAGATAGATGACTTCCTAAGGTTCAATAAAAAAAGGGAATACTAGGTGTTTCTTAAATAACTTGAGGTACATAGAAACCAAAGTCTATGTTTAGATATGTACTATGGTTATGAGAATTAGAATAATCCTTTCATTTTATGATGTATGTAGACAATAGATAATTATTTTAAATATAACACCATGCAAACCTTCATAATAGTTACTAAGTAATTTGAAAACTACTGGAACACAATTTCTAGGGAAATCTAATCAAAGAGAAAATAAAGGTAAAAATCAACTTGTAGCATTTATTGAATGGAAATAAAAAAATAGTCAACTTGAAAGGAAATGTTTGATTAATTAATAAAAATGAAAGGTACTTTACCTTTTTTTGTAGAAAATGTAAACATACAAAACTATATTAGCACAGGCCAATGTAGTTATTCAGACAATATAGAATTGTATCAATGTAGGTTAATATAGTCTTATAAAAATAGATAAAAATGATAGAATATAATAGATGGGATTGAGTTGGTTTAGTTTAATAAAAATAAATATAAAAACAAGATGATATTTACCTAGGTTGATGTAGTTTTAATAAAAATAAAATAATTTAATAACTATATCAACCTATATTGATAAAGTTTTCTATGAATTTTTTTTTTTTTGATAGAAAGTAAATTTTTGAAGTAGAAATTTGAAATAATTTTATCAATGAAATTAAATATAAATATTAATAAAACTATATTGGCTTGTGTTGATATGTTGGAAGAAAAATACTCTAGAAGATAGAGCTAGATTAGCATGGGTTGATGTAGTTGGATGACTGGAGATAATGCAAAACTATGTGTAAAAACTGGATCATCTTACATGAGGGTAACCTGATGGAAAAACATATAATTATCACTTTATAAACCTTAATTGATGTATTTTCATGTAAAACAAAAAAATTAAATCAAACTAGATTAACCTGGGTCAATGTAGTTTCTGTTAAAATTGAGAAATTAAGATTGGATTGACCTGGGTCAATGTAGTTTGCATAAAATTTAAAAAAGTAAAAAAAAATAAACGAGAAGGATAAAAAAAAATTGGTATTGGATGATATATTTGGATAATTCATAAATTCTAAAAATTAAACTATATCGACTTGCATCGATTTATCCTATTGATAAATACACAAAAAAATAAAACTATGTTAACCTATGTCGATGTAGTTTTTCTTGTAGACAAATAAAATTTAGACTAGATCAACTTGTATCAATGTAGTCTTTAGAAATTCATATAAAAATAAAATTGTATAAATCCACATCAATGTAGTCTACAAAAGAACACATAAAATAAAACTATATCAACATGTGCCATTATAGTTTGCTAAATAAATAAAAATCAATGGTTAGTTCATGTCAAGTGCACTAGAAAGTATGCAAAAAATTAATATAAACCTATATCCTACCTAATATATGTATACTTAAATAAATTAAATAAACTAAATATCATTGGATACTTATTTATATTGGGGCATGACCAATTGGATCCACTAAACCTAGCTAGAGGAGCACTTATCGCACAACATCAATGGATATAGTTCTAAACCCTTTAGGTAATCAATATAATGCAATGACCTTAACTAGGTATCTTAAAAATAATTTAATTAATCTAATATATTTTTACCAAGCTTACAACACAAATAAGGGGGATGAATACTACACAACAAAAATGGGTAAGGAGCCATGGTAGGCAAATGGAGGTCTAGCTTAGCTAGGGTGGAAAATAGCAAGTTTGGATAACCCTATAGCCACACTAAGTTTAAGTACTATATACTAAATTAAATATCTAAGGTTATAAATACTTACCTTGGATATAGCCCATCGAGCCTCAATCTCTCCATTGGCCAATGGTGCTTTGGAAGAGGTTGTTGTGGTTTTAAAGATCACAATGGTTAAAATCATCTCTAGGTTACAATAATTATTATATATGTATCCAAGAATCCATAAGACAAGTTATTTACCTTTGTGACAATATATAAGCAATTAATTATCCTAAATGTGGACCAAAACTAGAATTTCAATCAATAATAGTGCAAAAATGAAGGTTCCTCTCTACTGGATTAAAATGAGAATTTTATTCATAGAGGTGAGTTGGCCTAAATAATTGTGTAATTATAGATAAAAATATCATCCTTATTCAATGTAGTTATAAAGTGAACTTTTAATCTCAAACTAGGTCAACCTGGGCCAATGTAGTTACTGAGTGTGTACCATGTCTTTCAAAACTATGTCAACCTAGGCTGACCTGGTTTGAAGTTTGGAAAGAAACATAAATAATATATCAGACAAGTATGGTATAGTTAGAAAAGATAGGTCTTGGTCTAGTTAGAGGTTATTTAGGAGTAATATTTATTAAGAGATCAAGTAAGTGGGATTTTTAATGGATATAGGCATGATAGATTTAGACAACAATCTTGTGAAGCACTAATGGTCTATACACCCTTTTCCTAGTACACTCTTTAAGGTGTGCACTCATAGAGATTGAAATTTGATAATTTTTTAAAAGAGATAAAGTGTTAGTAAATGATAATTTAAAAAAATATTTTATGTATACAAACTTGACTGAAAGACTAGGCTAGAGTATATAAAATAGGCCAAATAATGTGAATTATTCATTTATGGGAGAAGTGTTATATATAAAAGTTAATCATTCAGATGTGGTTGATGAAATTATAATAATATTGATAATTAGTTTTTCAATAAAAACATATTTATTCTCTAAACACTTAATCAAGAAGCTCATTAGACTATCAAATTGAGACAAAAGATTAACTAGAGTCAATTTCCACACTAAGTGTTGTATTCTAAATTTTATTTCCAAGAATCACTTAAAATAATGAAATATTTTTAAGGACTTTAATACACACACACACACACACACACAAACACACACATACACACACACACACACACACACACACACACACACACACACACACACACACACACACACACACACACACACACACACACACACACACACACACACACACACACACACACACACACACACACACACACACACACACACACACACACACACACACACACACGCACACATGCACACACATCCACATGCACATGCACATGCGCACACATGCGCGCGTGCACGCACGCACGCGCGCGCGCGCGCACACACACACACACACACACACACACACACACACACACACACACACACACACACACACACACACACACACACACACACACACACACACACACACACACACACACACACACACACACACACATGCACAAACACACTAAAATATGATCAAATAAATACCACATAAATTATAAGATAAAAATATGATAAAAAGATAGGTAGGACTCAACTAAACTACATTAAGTGAGACAAGTATCAAAATGGAAAAGAAGGGTACATTGATTTCATCAAAATTAGGGCATCTTGTGAAGTCAATAATTTAAGTTTGTATAAGGGTAGGGTGATATGAGACCCAATTTTCATAGTGATAGTTTTTGTTTTTTTCATTAGTTTTCTTATTTTTGGATGAGAAATACTATTTAGATTATTTTATGCAATATATAATTTTTGTTATATGATGACTAATACTTTGGACTTTGTGTATGTGATATTTTTAGTTTTCTTACATGAGTATTATCTAGATGCTATTTGTAGATGATTTTAGTTGTTCATTTTAATTCTTATTATAGCATCTTGTTATTGTAAATTATACTTATTTAGCATGTGATTTGAATATATAACTATTTATAAGTTACCATGTTGACATTAGCTCATGATGTTATTGAGTTTTTTTTCTTCATTATATTGTTACATATACATTATGTATTTATTGATGTTGTTTGAAATATTTATATACCTTTGATTTACCTATATAGGGTAGTTAAATTTTATGGTTGAGTTGATGTTTAAGTGATATGAGGAAAAGTGATGGAATTGGAATTACACCAAATATGGGTGTACCAATGGAACTAGTTGAGTAGTGTCCTACGTGACACCTTTAAATTTAAAATCCAATCCTAGTGTTACCTTATAACCTAATTTATAGTGTTGGATTTTGGAACTTTCTGTTACTATTGATAACTTTTTGTCATACCTTATTAGTCACTTTAAATTTATATTAAATATTAAAGGTAAATAACTAACCCACTTTAGTTATCTCTTACAGAAAACATGGATTTTAAAATAGACCTGTGTTTTCAATTTGGTAAAAAGTGAAGTATATGTATTTTTAAGTTTAGTTAAGATCCTTTTGGCCAAAGGGATGGGATTAAACATTTTTGGAGTTTTGGATAATTTTTAGGACAACTTAAGTGATTGTTTATGATATGGGTAAGAGAAAATATTTATGAGCATGGGTAAGCCATACTTACCCACATGGGTTTGTAAGAGGAGTTATTACTTGGGGATGGTATTTTTACTAGGGACAAGGAATGGGAAGGGATACATGTGACATTAACATTTTATATTGAGTTTTATATCATTTTATATAAGAAAATGGAAAGATGTAATTACAAGGATTTTTTTTTCATTTTTTAATTTATGAGTGTGGAGTTATATCTTGAGAATAAGGAAGGTAGCTTGTAGAATAAGATGAGCTTATTTTTAGAAGAAGAAATATTTCACCAAGGCTCTTGTAAGATGTGTTATTGTGTATAATAAAGTGGTGGAACTAAGGTAGGTCCTTTCTCATCACCCATGAAAGTGTTATTTCATTGTGTTCAAAATAAATCTCTCTTTATCTATTGTGCATGTGTTTTCAATAGGTTATATGACCACTTGGCGTACTTTAATTTTTATGTTACTTTGAATGTTTGATCATATATACACCATGTGATTTTTAACTATTTTTTTTAATTTATATTATCAATCCTTCCTCATTATTTTTTTATTTTTTCATCCCCTTTTGTGATTTAAATTTGTAATGTTATACTTTCTAATTATCCTAGCTTGTTTGTATAGTATGTGCCTTAAAAAAGTATGGTTTAGGTAAGATAAATATGATTCCATAGTCCTCTTATGTGTATATATTACATAGGGTTATGGTAATTGGAACACTTATGCACTAAGGTCTTACCATGACAACAGATAAGTGTTTGGGCAAGGGGAGACATTCCAAGTTCTCCTCCTTCCACCACATAATGTGTAGAGTGGAAATTATCAATCAAAATGGGAAAGCTTAAGTCTTGATAAGATTTGTAAATAATTTGTGTCCACTATTTATCCATTATAATTTTTATATGTGTGTGTTCTTGATTTATATTTAGGTGGTTTTATATTTGGTTATTAGTGAAAGCCCTTGTTTTTAAGGAAGTTTGATAAGTGAGTCTTCTAATTGATCTTGTCACCTTTTATTTACCCACATTTACCATATCATAATTTTTTGCTACCCATGATTGGAGTCAAGATCCCTAGGCCTGGTGGTGCCTATAAAAACCATCTAATGATTGAAAAAGGATGGGAGGTGAGGTTCTCCTTGACTTGGCCTTGTTGGAGCACATTTGAATTTGATTTGAAGACTATTTTATTTAAATTTGATATAAAATGATTGTGTAAATTTAAGTTGGCTATTAGAATCCTTTTAGATGTAATAATTTCAATTTATTATCCTTTTGAAATAAATATATACATGTATCCTTGAGCTTACATGCACTATATTATTTTGTATTGTTCCTTGTTAAGAGAAATAAATATTTTAATGATCGACCTTATTATTTAGATGGATTGTTGGAATTGAAATTATTATATGAAACATGATATGAATGTTTTCATCTTGATATTTATGATATATTAGTTTAAATAAAATATTTCAATTTCATTTTGTTGCTCAAAATAACTTACATTCTCTTAAGCCTAAAAAAGGATATTGAATTACACATTTTTTTACTTACTATAAACTCACCCAATTATTATACATTTGAATAAATGAAAAAATAGACTGATATAATAGTATTTTTCTCTACATGGAATAAGTTATAGGTTTATAGTTTAAAATATATTAATTTTTAATGAAAAAATACTAATTCTGCATTAAATTCCTTTAAAAAGTAGATGAATTTCAAATAATTATTATGCATGTAAAATGATACCAAATTGAGTTTGAAAAAAAAAATATTAAATTTCAATATATTTATGAATTGTATAAAGTTTTATCATTATTTGAATCAATGGTTTTCTCTTTATGAATTTTTTAAATAATGTATTTTTAGGGCCATTTTGATTTTGTATATTATTTCTTGTGGGACATAAGCCATTTTTAGGACAAGGGATAATGGTTGGTCACTCATATGACTTCCAATAGACCCAAATAAAGATAAAAATACTAGTAATTAGATAATTAATGACATAATTACATGTCGACACCCCACTAAATTCTACTGGTTAAGTGGTTGGGTGGCATGTTAGAGGCCGCATTTGGGCAAATTAACTAATAAAGTGGTGTTGAGGTAGATTGACAACCATGGGAATTCAATAGAGGATCTTTATAGATGTGAATTAATTTAGAGGGATTGGATTTTACTGATTTTAATCCTTTATCTTTAGAAAATACACAAAGTGGGAAGGAGGGAGCCTAGTGGTTGACTAACTCAATGGCTGCAAATCGATAACAAATAGTCTTTGATTATGTAATAAAGATTAGATCCAACTCTCAGTGCAAGAAAAATCCTTACTAAGACAGTCCATATAAATCATGGATTTGAACATTTTTTAGTTTTTATTAAAGAATAAAAAGGATAGTGGTTATGGTTAGAATATTGGTAATAAGTCACAAACCCTAATTATGAGTCTAACCTTGAACACTTGCCATAGTTAGTCAAGACTCTTATTTTTCCATTTTATATTTATTTTTAATATAATAATATTATATTTTATAATTTGATATATATTATGAATCAGAGATATAATTTTATCCTCAAAATAAAATTATAAATTTCATCAAATCTTGTTCCTATGCATGTTTATTTTTTTGTTTACAAGTAAAATAACTAGTTTGAAAGGTTTATCACCTTTTTAAAAAGATCCAACAATATAAATGAATAGTAAGAAACATAACCAATCCAATAATAAAACTAGAATAAATAACAACCTCAACAAATAGAACATTGTTGATCAACAACCAACATATTACCTACAACAAAAAAACAGAAAGAGAGAATAAATAGTAGTCACCAATAAGAGCTTTGGCCACCTCTCACTCATCAGCCATGATCTTTATTAAATTCATAGTCTTGTCTAACTCTACCACTCCCACCTCAACCTTATCCTTTTTCTAACCTTTCAACCTTTTATTGGCTCTAATTCCTATCTGCTCCTCCTTCTTTATCTAAAAAAATTCCTTCATCATATTGATATTTATAACATAATTTTTAATAGTTTTCCTAATGAGTTGAATAATATTTTTGAGGTCATCCTTCATATTATGCTTCTCCCTTTCTAACTAATCTACCTTTACCTCTAAAAGAGTAACGTTACTATTTAGTTTATTCATGATTTTAGATGGCTCCCTAGAATTTTAGTTGGATAACATCTTGGAGGTCTCCTCTACTAATTTAAATTTGAATTTATTTCACTGTATCCTTTAAGTTATTTTAATCCTTCATAATCCATTTAATAATTCCATTATGGAGGTTGACATCATTAACCAAAGAGTTAGATTTTCCTATGCTTTGTCTTTTATGGTTTTATAAATTCTCTTATTACCATTTAGCTTTTAAATATCATGAGCACACTCTTGCTTATCATAAATTATTATCTTCTCAAAAGGTTTCTATCACCCCAAGTACTTAATGTCATCCACCTTTGCATTACTAGAATTATGATTAAAAGAATTTAGAGTAAGGGAATATTTAGATCTATCATCTTGGTTATAAATAATGGACTATTAAATATAAGGTTATTTATCTATACTATACCTTTTACCTTTTTTAATATAGGAGTTATCTTTAGTAAGGATCCAGATAGAAATAGACTTAGTTTTTTTGAGGTGTTACTTCTCACCCACCTCAATAGTACTGGTTTTTTAGAACCCACACCAAGAACATAATAAAATACTTAATATAAAGGAATGCCTAATGGATTAATTATTACATGGTGGAAGAGAATGTAAATCAAATATTGATGTAAGGGAAGAAATGTTTTATTAAGTATGAAGTCAAATAATAATATATAGAATGGGATACTGATCAAATTTTTATACCCAAAATGGTTTAGGAGCATAAAAAAATAGAATGAAACTCTAAAGCTCCATTAAAGAGTTACATACCTCATAACTTAATGTATAACTTCAATCCATGGCATATGGATATAATTCTTTAGATATCCCCCTTGAAATTAAAATAATTTCTCATTTCCTTTTTGGAAAGCCTCCATGACATCGTTCTTGTCTTGTTTTTATATGTAAAATTTTATTCCCTATGTTCTCATGCCTATAACTTAGGATATAATATCTACATAAATTATTAAATATATACCCTTCATCATGAATTTTAATGCTTTCCAATATTTTGAAACTTTGTTAGAGATATGAGGATCACACCCTTTAATTCTCTTAATGAAGTTGGTGAGCCCAAATTATTGTACAATTCTCTAAATTATGGTTTTCTTCCTCACAAAATTTGAGTTTCATAAGCTCTTTTATTATAGTTAAACCAAACTTATAATTAAATTTTATAATGAATCAATTCATGGAGATAATAAATCAACACATTGGAAACTTGTGCAGGTAATTTAGATCACTTGAAAGTCCCATGACCATGGTGAACTAAATGGGACCCACTTTAAATTTTTGTTTTCTTGTACATGATAAAAATTATAAGATGAGAAAACACAATTTCAAAAAAATTGAACCTTTTTATAAGATATCCCTCTTAGAATGATTTATAATTTATTGGACCCTAGAACCTATTGACTATTCTAGCCACCCTTGATCTCTTGACACTTGACATATAGGGAGAGGGTCATTATTTGCTAAGAAAAGTTGAGTAAGAATTTAGAAGTACCTTTAAAATGATTATTTTGGTCTAGAGATAGGTATTCTAAGGAATTATGTAGTTTGCCTAAGTAGGTTATTTCTTCATTGATGGTCCATTAGGAATTTTGAGGTCATAAGTTGGTATTAGCCTTGTAGAGGGTATATTGGCATGGTTTTTTAAAGTAATAATGTATAAATATTCCTATATGAGGTCATATTAATCTTGTCAAATCTCAGGTCAAAAATTGGTATAGCCTTATGGAGGGTATATTTGCATGGTTTTTTAAAGTAATAATGTATAAATATTCCTATATGAGGTCATATTAATCTTGTAAAATATCATTTTCATGCCTAGAAGCACTCAAAATACCTCTCAATGAAAAATCTCCTTAGAAGGCCTAATAGGTAAGTACTAGGGTCATGATGGCCTAATGAAAACCTATTTGAGGATTCGAAACATGAAAACCTTTTCATTAGAAAGACATATCAAAGGATTCTAAATTCATTTTTGAAAACTATGTTAGTCTTTTAGAGGTATCTCTCATTGCTTCCCAATGTGAAATGAAGCAAAAAGGTCTTAAGAGCACTCACAAGGTCATAAATACATTAAAAAGTCTTGAAAGTGCTTATGATTTCATAAAAGGATGTTAAAATTAGTCTTATTTCACTCATTAAAGTCATTATAGGGAGGATGAAGTGTTATTAAGTTTTGATAATTTCATATTGATATGTGAAGACTCCTTATAAGTTATCCAATCAATAAAAATGTTTAAAGAATGTAATTGGCTTAGTGATTTTCCCTCTATGCCTAATATTAATGAACTCCTCACCTTCCAATGTGGAAGAGTGCATCAGACTATTATCAAGGTTTTACTTATCTTAAAGCTTGTATTTAGGGTAGTTTTCACTATTTTGAGAGATTTCCATAATGTTTGAAGAACTCATGAGGTTGTAAATGAAAAAGTTAAGCTTTCAAGCACATTGAAGGTTTATATTAATGAATACATGTTGATTTGTAAATCTAATAGACTATTTTTTAGGTTATTATGGTATATCCATTGTCTTCAAGGTTGCAGGATCTGATTTTTAAATTCACAAAGCCTTCAAACTAGTTATAGAGAATTTTAATGATAGTATGAACATTATACATTGCTTGGTTTTACTACATTTAAAGGATACTTTGAAACATCTCAAGCATATAGAGGTTGGAAGAGGGAAAAAATAATCACCCATGGTCAAGTCATGACTCTGAAATGGATAACATGAGGCTTGAAATGATAGAATAATTACAAGGAACCATTTTGTTGAGAGTTCAAGTCTATTATCAAATGTTGTAAGCCTCTTATCATGTCCTATTATTGTTATGTAGATTAATGGTGTAATAAAATTTTTGAAGGTGATTATGAGGGTCATATGTCAATCCATAATGGTCTCTAAATGAACCAAGAACCAAAAAATCACTTTTATTCAATAGACATGATTACATATCTAAGTGTAAGAAAGTTGCACAGTTTTCTTGCAAAGAATCACATTTTATCTCCATCTTATAGGTGCATGGATTGAAACATGTCCTAGGTGGATTTAAATTGGTTTTGAAGATTATATAAATAATTTTAAGATTGATTAAGTATAGAATAATCACATTATTTAATCAAGAAGCATGTAGGCAGTCTAAATCCTTACCAAAACCTTAAAGCCCATAAATTTGCTTTTGGCATTTTTAGATATTATTTAAATAGGAAACATGATGGTTGAGGGTCTAATAATGATACCAACACATCAATAGGTAGGTTTTAAATTTTTCATAGTGTTGTGATCAAAGGGAAAGCTTCAATAAGCTTCCATGACTCTCTAAAGAGATAAAAACATGTCTATAGGTATCTATTGAAACTTAGAAGCTCTCAATTGAAATGAGACAAGTATTAAGAACTGCACCAAGATTCAAGGTTTTTTAATTGAAGACTCAATATTTTCATGAGGTTTCAACTTTGATAATACCATCTACAGGTTGTAAAGTGAGATAATAAAAGGTTTTAGTCCTATATGATGCCTATGAGTTCTAGGAGTAAGGTTTTATGAGTTTCAATCCTGCAATAAAGATTTAAAGGACTTATTGATGAGTATAAAAGGAGGCAAACATGGTTAAAACTATAATTCTATGGAATGAGAAAATATTTTAGTCATGATCTAAGAAGTTTAGACATGTCATTTTGAATAAATCATAGTGTTTCCAAGGTGGAAAAAACTAAGAAACCTCAAACATGATTGGTCACAATGATCTAATGAAGGAAAATAAAAGTTTTCAAGTATACTTATTGAGTTTTAGGAAACATCCAAGCATGATATTACCTTTATATAGTTTAGAGACTAAGTTACAGTGTCTCTTAGACGTCTTGTAAGTGAAAAACATAGTCAATAAGCCTTCTCAATGAGTACCTAACAAGAAATCCTGTAATAAATCTCCATGATTTATCAAAGGGTATATGATCAAATATTGAAGGTAAGAAGAAATAAATTATAGATTCAAGAATAAGGATTCATGGCCTAAAAGGTAACTGAATAAGATTTCAAACATTTTAGGAAAATCTTGTAGGCCTATAGACTTCTCTAGGTAGATTAAAGACATCTATAGACCTGCTAAGGATCATGGAGAGGTTTCAAGCATGTTTCAAGAGTGAAACATGTCTACATGACTTAAATACCTTATATATAGAGCTATAACATGATTCTAGAGGTTAAGATCAATTTTTGGAGGTTATTTGCAAGTTATAAGATCATGAAGTAAGTTTTTAAGAATAGAAATAATGATTACATAATTATTAGAACATGATCCAAACTCCAAGAAGAGTTTAAAAGTGTTCATACATTTTATTAATGTGATTTTATAGGATTTTAATCTCAAAACAAGTTCTTATTGAGTTCAAAATCATACCTACAGGCCCATTAGTTGTACATAGTCAAGAAAAACACACAAATAGTCAAGAAAAAACTAGTTTTATCTATGTTTTCAAGTTAATAAGGTGCTAAAATGAATTACAAGGGAGGATAATAATGGGGCAGATTTTTTTAATTTGAATAGCTCAAAAACATGGATTAAAACTCAAGTTATGATTTACTGAGTGTTTTTGGCCTACTTGTAGGACTGTTAGGGTTTTGAGGTAAAAAATCCTCATAAAACAAAAATTAACATCCAAAATTGATGAAATTTGGTATTAATGTATATGATAATTTTATTAATGTTTTTAAAGTGGTTTTAAAGTGATTTGGCATTTGGAAAGAAAGCTATGCTTAAAAATTAGTTTTTAGATGTATTTTTAGGCCTTGAAACCCCTATTTTGAGTTTTCTTACAAGATCAAGGTTGGTTAAAGGTATTGATCCTTATGATAATTTTATGAAATATTAGGTGTGATAAATACTTTAATGACATAAAAATAACTATTTGCATTGATATTTATAGTCAAGAAGGATTGTAGGCCTAATTATCTCACTCAAGCAGGTTACAAGTTGAACTTCCTTACAAAGCTCAATGGTCTTAAGCACTTAAATTAAGTTTGAAAAGGAGTATACATGTTTATCAAGTCATGATATCACCATATAATCACTCATACATATTATTTACCACTATGAAGACAAAATTCTCTAGCATGGAAAGTTGTAGTCCTCCAGGCATTTCAAAAAGATTTTCATGATGTTAAAAGAAAATATAGGGGTTCATGATATTAAAATGTGTACATATAGGATAAAAAGATATAAAAAAGGTTTAAAATATACTAGATGTAAATATATAGTTCTATAGACATTAAGAATCCCTCAAATTCTATAATGCTAAGTTATATGCCAAGTTCTTGATGTTTTATGAAGATAACAAACTTGCAAGCTCTTAAGGAGAGTTTCCATGAAGAGATAAAAGGTCCACGATATTTGATAGACATTAAAACATACTTATTATATTGATATTATGTTATTTATGATAAAATATCATGGTTTTCACCACTTGAGGCATGATTTAGAGGTACAAATAGGTTACATGTCTAGCTAATAAGATTGAATGAATTTTAAGGGTCTACAGGTCTACATCACTAGCTTAATATCAATACATAACCTATACATAGGAAAAAATATTGTGTTTAATGTCTTCATGGTAAGTAAAATATATATTAATAAATTGAGGTCTCAAATTTTTTTAAGACAAGTTGCACGATTGTAAGACTGAACCATTTTTGCAAGTCTAAAATACCAAGAATTCAAACAACTAAATGTTAAAGGCCTAAAAATTGAATAAATGGAGGTGTTATGCCATAAATACCTATCTCATTAACCTATAATAAGTTATAAGAGTCTTTTTATGACTTAATAGGCTACCTACAAGTTTTTAGAGTGAAAGATAACATATTATAGAGCCATAAAAACATAAAAGTATAGGCTTCTTGTCTTATCCAAGAGATATAATGGGAAAAAATAATGATGAATCACCTTTTACACCTATCTTAGATACCCTAACATGGATTTAAAGATTAATTTTAGTTAGATGATGCTTATAAAACATGCCTAGTGCTGATATGGATGGAGTAAATGTCTATTAAGAGCATGAAGAAGATATGAGGCATTGGAAAATTTCCCCTTGGGGTGTGTAACTCCTTCCATGGAGTGGGATTCATGTCAAGTCAACCAAAACTCAAATTAGGCATATGATATCCTTTCCAAGGTAAAAAACTTCAACATTCATGAATGGTGGATATGGGCAAGTTAAGGCCATTAGGATAGGAAAGCCATGTTTTCCAAGAGTGGAGAAGCCTTGAAGGAACAAACCATGAATGCACAAGCCTTCCAAAGGGAAAGGTGATAAAAAAGGGTCTAAACCTCCACAAATACACTAACCTCCATGGAACATCATCATGATGTCAATCCTAATGCATTTTGGAAAGCTTAATGCTCCTATTTTCTATGTCTCTTTGCTTGTATACCTATATTGATGAAGTAACAACAACATGTATGAGGTTTTATAGTGATCTCTTCCACACTCTCATTAATTATATTTTATATAGGGATAAAAATACCTTATTCATGATCCCTCCTCTTGGATATGTCAAGAATATACTCTTTTAGAGAATTGTAATTCTAGATTGAATCCTTGAATCTAATAAAAGTTGATATTTGCCTCTTCTATGTTGTCAAATTTCTTGAGAATTATGTAAATTTGAATATTGATCTTCATTTATGGATGTTTATTACCTTTTTTTACCATCCTATTACTTTTATACCTTCATTTATATGTTTTATATTGCATATAACACTACCTCCATGTAAATTACTTATGCAAGTATTGAGAAATTTATAGGTCTTGTAGGAGTTGTGTGAGTTACTATCAATTTTTAGGATTTTTTGTGACATTTGAAGCAAGAGTATAAGATATATAAACTATTGGTGCATCTCATCTTTAAGTTCAATTCAATTCCTTTCCCCTTTTCCATGACAAAATCTTAGTCTTAGCTATAGATAGGTCTATTTAGCATAGTTTTAGGCCTATAGTTGATCTTTAATTAGGTGCATTTAATTTAGGAAGGATAATTACCTTATCTAGATGTTAATCCCAAGGATTAAAGGCTCCACACCTTGAGGATGATCCTAGTTTTACCATTAAAATTGATTGAATGAGAGGGTGAAAGATCCAAGTGATAACATAACCCCAAAGGTCAAGAAAACTTGAGGATATCCTACATAAATTTAAAAAATATTAAACAATAAATAAGGATCCTTTGATATTTTTGAAATATTTTATGCATTGATTTGAAATATATGGGGCCACTAATGGATACTAGGATTATTGTGTACCCAATTAGCTTGCACCACAATGAATTAATAAGATTGAGGGAGGTTCATGCGGAACCTCATATTTACCCAAATATTGTTTGAATTTAGATATCACCTTTCTTTACCTTTAGTGTCAATATCCTATAAATGAATAGTATGTGCAATAAAAAATTCATCATGTTTATAAATCAATCCTAACTCAGAGAATATGGATCATACTTACACTTTTGATTGGGGATACATTAGATAATCAGGAACATGACCAATATGGGGATCCACTAGACCCAATTAGGGGATATCTTATCACAATTAACCATACTAGGGAGGGTTCCAAAGCCTTTAATCAAGAATAATAACACAACAAACCTAAATAATCCATATGTTTTATATTCATTAAATTAATAACAAGTAAATTAAATTCTAATCTACTGCTCACCAAATCTTATGACACATAGTGGGGGTAAGAACAATAAAAGTAAACATGCATAAGAGAAAAATATTCATGTAAATGTATACATAATCCTAATAAATGGAAGATAATTACAAATGAATATTTATATACTCTTACAAAATAAGAAGAAATCTAAGAATACTTACATTTGAAGATGAACCCACTGAGCCTCAATCTCTCCCTTGCCCAAGGTGATTCACAAGAGGTTGTTGTGGTATGTAAGGATGACAAAGATAAATAATATCTAGGCTAAAAAATCTATCAATGAATCCAAAAGACTTATCCATAAGATAAGATCCATATCTCTAAATAAATTATGAAACCCTAAGATTTCTCCTCAAGTAGAATAGTGGATTAACAGATGCATAATAGCTCTTACTTCTTTTTCTCTTCTCTAAATAATAACAAAATGATCTTGTATATATAGGAATATTTAACCCTAATCCCTTCTAAAAGTTTAATCTAATAGGGTTGACCTAGTCAACCTAGTATATTTATGGATAAAAATTCACTAGGTCATCAGCTAGGTCGGCCAAGAACCGACCTAGACCCTAAATGAATTTTACCCAAAATAGTATAGGGTCGATCCAATCGACCTAGTGTATAAAATAGTCAAAAGGGGATTAAGGCTAGTAAAAGGGAGATAAAATGTGGGAAATTATTGAGGAGTGTGAAATAGATAAGAATAATCTTAAGAAAATGGTTTTTAGGAGACACGTGTGTAGATAACAAGTGGAAAAAGGGACAATAATCTTGCGAAGCACCAATGGTCTAACCACCCCTTTCGTGGTACAACCATTAAGGTGTGCACTCAAAGAGATTGAGACTCAAAAGGTTCCTATAAGATAAAGAGTGTTAATAATTGATAAAAGTTTGAAAATATTATGTGTATACATATGCCCTACTTGAAGCTTATCACGTGTCACGTGAGAACAACATGGGATGGTGCTTTGGGAATAAAACATGATAATGCATAACATTGATGCTAAGTAAAATACAATAAGGATAAAATAATATAAATGAAAGGATAGAACTAAAAAACAAATACCTTACCTTAGTGTTGTTGACGCTAGAGATTGCACCTAGGGCAAGGAGGCCTAGCTCCTGCCTTCTCCTCACAACATGGAAACTCCTCTCTTGCCTGTGGGATGGCGAAGCAGGAGAGGAGAGTCTATAAATAAGGGCTAGCTCCCTTTGATGTATCATATTTATTCTAGAAAGTGCAAATATAGGCATATATATATATAGCCAGATAATAGTGGGGGGGATGAAAAGGGAAAAGAGATGTAGGAAAATAAACTACTCTAAGGAGGTGATACACAAAAACAAGGTGACCTTCTCACACCCACTCTCAGGATTAGACAAAGCAACATACATACACTCAAACTTAGTAGGAAAACTAGGGTGCAGAAAAAATGGCAGGGAGGTTCTTATGAAAACATAGGAATAGGGACTCACCAAGATGTTGTGAAATGCATACTATAAATGACTTCCTCTCTTCTATACTTCCAGATAGAGCTCTCCTCCTGTCAGCTGTAGAAAATGGCACCTAGTAGATAGCTGGTGTGTCAGTGCTAAACTTGTGAGAGCATCAAAAGACAATGACTGAACACAAATCAAACACTTAGAACATACACAAAATATCTATCGAAGAAGAGGTAGAAAACTACTTTTATTTGATTTAGGTGGAAATTTTAATAGGGCTACACCTTGTAAAATCCATGAAAAGATGATTACAAATGAACAAGTCTACAATATATATGAGAAGCAAAGAGGCCCATTTGGCACTCCTTTTACAAGTGGAATACGTTTCCCTTCATGAAAAGAAACAAGTCACTCAAAATATTAATGAGTTGTTCATTTGTCTAATTTAAATATGCATTTCTTGCTTGGGTGACTTACACGGTTTGCCTTCTAATTTAATGTAAAATAGGGGAAGCAGTTGCACTGTTGGTTGTTATCATTCCAAATGATCAATTCACTAGCACTATTTCAGCTGCCAAAGTCACTTCTCCAATTTTTGCCAGTTGGACTTAACTTCTCACTCATCACCTGCCTATCACTTGTCCATTTGTCCTATCTGACTCATTTGGCCCCCTGGGGCAAACATCTTCGCGGGTCACTGCATTTTGAGCCCCTTTCCATGGCTATCACTTCCTTCATTTGAAAATAAATAGTTATTCTATTTTGCTAAATTTGATGCTCAACTGTCCATTGAGCTTTGAAAACCTACAGACATTCCATCCTCTTGAAATTGACAGCTTCTCGAGCGTCATCACTTGAGAACCAACGGCTAAACCATTCTGCTAAACTTGACATTCACTGAGACATCGTCGGGTCCATGTGGCATCCTCTTAGGCACTTCTCCATCCTTGAATTTTCCTAGCACTTGTTGAACTTAGGCTGAACCAAATAAAGAAACACTGGCATAAACTTGTGCACCCTGGAACAAATGCCTTTGAATGGTGAAGAAGGAGGTGAACAATTTTGGCCTGTGAGTAAAAAGTTGGTCAACAAATGGTGACTCACAGGGAAAGCATGCCTACCATGCTTAGAATCCAATTGCCTTGAAAATCCATTGGGCATGGAGTCAGATAGTAACTTTGAGAACCAACAACAGCTCTGTTAAAACTTAGAACCAAACACGCAGATCCACCTCCAAGGAAAGGAAAACACACATAAGACTAAGAAAACTACCTGTGCAACTACACTTAGGGAAAGTAAGAAAAGAAACTAAAAACAAACTACTATTTACAACTAACCAGGAAAGCTTGCCTACCTCCTAGATTGAAGGGAAAATTTCTTAAGTCCCCTTCTTGGCAAGAAGACTTATGGTGCCAGGCAAGTAGCTAAAGGAAAATGAGATTTGCTGACCTGCTCCTCTTGCTTGTCACCTAAGTTGGCTAGAATCTGAGTCGATCAGATTCAAACATGCTTTCGACATATATATACTCTACTTGTCCATGGAAGCTTGTTGAATGCTGGTCCTTCAAATTAGTACTCTTCACTAAGAAATCAATGGCTGATGGCTTATCACCATTAGCCCTTTGACATGTATTGCTCCCTTACAGTGTATCATGGTCTGACCCATTTCCTTTTGCTTCATTGTAGGCTCTGTTAGACTCATCCTCTGCTCTTTCAAGGCCTTCCTCAAGGAAGACAGACCTCTCTTTTTCCTCCTCAAAGATCAAGATCTCTAGATGTTCAAAGATATTCTCTTGATCCTCCTCCAACTTAGGCTTCTCAGCATAGTCATCCTCATCATCAAAACAATGAGGAAGTTCATCAAATAGAGGGGAAGAGAGCTCACCATGTATTTGTTCCTCCTCGTATTTCTAGAACATCTACATATGTGCAAGACTTAAATCTTCTCCACTATTGATGGTGTCTTCACAAGAAGCATCAATGATGATTTCTTCTTCGTCGACACTCATGACAGCCTCTTGAAGGACTACAGATTGGATCTTCTGCTCCTCACTCACCTCCTACAGAATAGGATCCTCCTTAAGAAGGGGTGAAGTGGAGAAAACATGTGGAAGAGGAGGTAGTCCTTGAGCTAGAATTGAATGATTCTCCTCCTTCCACTTGGTCATCACTTCATCAATATTAGGTGTGGCCTGATAGCTCTCTTGGAGGTGTGTGGATGGGCTAGGTTCAGATAGGTCCACCACATGTTGGCTGAGGAATCTCATTTGGGACTCCAACTCTATAATTCTCTTGGCTATATTTTATTAAAGGAGCCTTTCTTGGAGATCACTAGCGTTATCCTCTTCAAAGCTTTGAGCTGGTTCCTAGCATTCCTTCTTCCAACTTGGAAACTACACATCATGCTGAAATATTTTTGGAGGTTGAGGAATGCAAGTAAGAGATTGTTGATGCAATGGAAGAGTCTCTAGAAGAGGGATGTGCTGGCTAGTGGTACTCCCCCAATGGAAGATGCAAAATATAAATAATTGGGAAGATTGATCTCCATGGAGGGTTGCTTTGATGCCCTTTGATGTTGGAAAGCTAGGTGCACGGGATTGGGAGTAGAGGCATTCGGTGAGCTGGAGTGAGCAAGCACTATTTGATAAAAAGGATTTGGCACAAAAGAAGGTGCTTTCTTTAGATTAGGAAGGGGTGTGCAAGGATAACTGCCTTGGACAAATGGATTTCTCCATTTTGTTTCCTCTTCCATGGATTATGAAGCTTGTGCTTGCCTAAACAAACACTCCTCTTTATACATCAGCTCCTACTGATATCTGTAGTATTCTTCCTATCTATTGATGTCCATTATTTGCCTCTCAAATTCCAATGCCACTTCCCTTATCATTATAGGGCAACTAGGAGAGCTACTTGAGGGGATGCCATAAAGAGGCTGAGTCTGATCATGGTAATATGAAGGAAAATAAGGCCCATGATTTTGTGCAAAGGGATTATACATAAAGAAAGTAGATTTCTGATGGAACTAGGATACTTAACCAATAAATTCAACTTGAAGTCACCATTGGTGTTTGATGTAAAGCCTCCAAAGGTTGGTTGGTTGAAGAACACACCAAAAATTCTTTAACTCTTTGGACACAACTTGTCCCAGTTAGTCCCACCGGGCGTGCCAAAAACTGTTGACACTGGAGATTGCACCTGGGGCAAGGAGGCCTAGCTCCTGCCTTCTCCTCGCAACATGGAAACTCCTCTCTCACTTGTGGGATGGTGAAGCAGGAGAGGAGAGTCTCTAGATAAGGGCTAGCTTCTTTTGATGTATCATATTTATTCCAACAAGTGCAAATATAGGCATATATATATATATATATATATATATATATATATATATATATATATATATAGCCAGATAATAGTGGGGGGGGATGAAAAGGGAAAAGAGATGCAGGAAAATAAACTACTCTAAGGAGGTGATACACCAAAACAAGGTGACCTTCTCACACCCACTCTCAGGATCAAACAAAGCAACATACATACACTCATACTTGGTAGGAAAACCAGGGTGCAAAAAAAATGGCAGGGAGGTTCTTATGAAAACACAGGAATAGGGACTCACCAAGATGCTGTGAAATGCATACTATAAATGACTTCCTCTATTCTATACTTCTAGATAGAGTTCTCCTCCTGTCAGCTATAGAAAATGGCACCTAGTAGATAGCTAGTGTGTCGGTGTTGAAATTGTGAGAGCATCAAAAGAAAATGACTAAACAAAAATCAAACACTCAGAACATACACAGAATATCTATCCAAGAAGAGGTAGAAAATTGCTTTTATTTGATTCAGGTGGAAATTTTAACAGGGCTATGCCTTGTAAAATTTGTGAAAAGATTATTACAAATGAACAAGTCTACTATATATATGAGAAGCAAAGATGCCCATTTGGTGCTCCTTATTTTACAAGTGGCATACGTGTCCCTTCATGAAAAGAAATAAGTCGCTCAAAATATTAATGAGCTATTCATTTATCTGCTCGAAATCTGCATTTCTTGCTTGGGTGACTTACACGGTTTGCCTTCTAATTTAATGTGAAACAGGGAAAGTGGTTGCAATGCTGGCTGCTATCATTCCAAATTATCAATTCACTGGCACTATTTCACCTACCAAAGTTGCTTCTCCAATTTTTGCCAGTTGGACTGAACTGCTCACTCATCACCTGCCTATCGCTTGTCCATTTGTCCTATCTAACTCATTCGGCCCCCTGGGGCAAACATCTTAGTGGGTCACTATGTTTTGAGCCCCTTTACATGGCTATCACTTCCTTCATTTGAAAACAAATGGTTATTCTATTTCACTAAATTTGAAGCTCAACTGGCTATTGAGCTTTGAAAACCAATGGACATTCCATCCTCTTGAAATTGATGGCTTCTCAGGCATCATCGCTTGAGAACCAACGGCTAAATTGTTCTGCTAAACTTGACATCCACTGGGACATCATCGGGTCCATGTGGCATCCTCTTGAGCACTTCTCCATCCTTGAATTTTCCCAACACTTTTTGAACTTAGGCCGAACCAAACAGAGAAACATTGGCATAAACTTGTGCACCCTGGAACAACTACCTTCGAATGGTGAAGGAGGAGGTGAAAATTTTTGGCCTGTGAGTAAAAAATTGGTCAACAAGTGTTATAGATAAATAATTCAACTATGAGAGATGTAAAGGCATCCAATGTGAAGAACATTAGGTAAACCTGTAGAGATTAGTGCAAAAAATAGTGAAAAATCAATTTTTTTAGAATATAGGAATATATAGTGGAAAAGATTCTCTACGACATCATGATTCCATACTTTTTACTATTAAAAAAATAGGTTAGTAAAAATAACTATATGAAAAAAATAAGGAATCTGATGGTAAATATTTGAAAGCTAAAGAATTGTGAAAAGTAAGTTTTAAATACGTTGAAAAGAAAGTCATTTGCTTATTGTTTGACTTGTTTTGAGAGAAAAATAGAGCTTTGAGAGACCAAACGAAAGGCAAGAGAACTAAGATGGTGAGGAGATGATAATTGAGATGAGAGGGACACTCAGTAGCCATAATGGGTGCAACATAGGTAGGCAATCATAAAATTGCAAATTTGTTTTTTAATATTTTATTAAAATTAAGTGTTTTATAGAAATTTGTAAATTAGATCAATTCTAGAAACCAAAACGAACCCCAGATAGTTGCTAAGGGTACTAGAGACCAAATAGGTAAATGGATTGGAAGGAATTAGATTAATAATTACTGAAGGCATTTATTACAAGAAATGAAAGGATTTAGAACCAACTAGGTTGACCCAGTTGACCTAGTATGCTGAAAATTTGAATTCCATACTGTAGACTTAGTAGGTGTAGGATAACTTAGTTATTTTTGCAAGTTACCAACTTAATACCTCACTGTCGACTTAGTGGTTAACCCACTCTACTGACTTAGTATTAAGGGGGGAAAATTAAATGGTTGACTTAGTTTATTAAGTCAACATGGTCCAAATGAGGACAATTTGGTCAACTTAGGGTTTGACTAAGTGACTAGAATAGTATGAAAATATGTGAAATATGAAAAAATAATACTAGAAAGGTCCAGAATGCTTGACTAAGTATTGAAATGGCCAAGTAGGCTAAAAATAGGTCAAATTGGTCAAAAATGGATAGCTTAAGGCAAATTATGTTTTTTTGTTGAAATTTAAAAATAAAGTATTTTATTATAAGTGATTTCCCTTTCCTTCTCCAAAATGTCTATTCATCTTCTACACGTGAAGGTGCTGCAGTCTCATCCATTTCTTGGAAAACTAGCTCCTCAAATATTTCATCTTCTTTTTACTTTTTTGCTTGGCTTGATCTAGGAGGAGTCATGACCATGCTGCCCAAAATATCAGCAGCTTCAGTTTCTAGCCTTTCTTGTTCTTCCACCTCCTTTAAACTTTATTTAGACTTTTTATGATGTTTTCTTACTTGAGGAGCCTCAAAATGTGTAGATGTAGGTCTCCTCTTAGAACTTATTTTGATGTTCACCTTTTGCTCAGGGCTAGGTGAACTGTCATTGTCAGAGACAGGTATCAGTTCTTCTATAGCCTCAGCAAAAGAAGAAATGGCTTGAGAAGGTACAATAGGGTCTATAATTTTAACTTTTCTTCCAAATTTTCTTCTTTTTGGTATTTCCTCTTCCCCTAATATTTTATTTTCCTCAATAATGGTAGCAGTTTTCAATGAACTGAAGGAGCAGGAGGAGTTGTTATTGTTCTTTTAGGAATACCAGGGTTTTGTCCAAATTTGCCATGAAATTTGTTCCACATTTCTTCCCCATTTTTCTTGGAAAGGAATTGGTGTTGGCATACTAAATGCACTAACCCATGATGTCTAATTGTTCCTACACCCCATTAATACCTATGGGCCATGGTATGGATGGAGTCAAAAAGAAACCCTGGAAGGTTTATTATATATTCTAGTTTTTCAGCTCCAAATCTAAGGTGTATAAGGATTTTTAGGACTTCTTTTCTTACTATCCCAAATTGTCCATCATAGGTTAAATATTTAACTATCTAGAATGCTACTCTGTTAAAGGGTTTGGGTAAGCTAGCCCTCTTAACTCCTTTGATGATTTTCTTTGTATTATAAATATATTGGGGTTCAACTTCCCCTTCTTTCAGCAGGGTTTCAGCCAGGTCTTTTAATGCCCCTTTGACAGGGTTTGGGACACGCATTATTGGTATTCTAGACATCTCACTTATGATATTCACAGAAAAAGGAATGAAAACCTTCCTAATATTTGTCCTTGTTTTCTCTAAATTGATAATAAATTATCTTATTAGTTCATCATACTATTTGGGAAATTTCCTCAAAAACTCCAGCCATCCTACCTGTTGAAAGATATTTGTACTTCTTCATCTGCAAGGAGTTGGGTATCATTTTCTAGTTCTGATTTCTTTTTTATTCCCATGATTCATTCTTCTTTGAATATTTCATAGGTTAGCTAAAAATTACTTCTCGTATTGACAAAATTGATGATTTTGGCTACGAAACTAGCAGATTCAGTTGTTAATTTGGTAAATTCAATTACAAAATTATTGTACTCAGCTGTAGAACTTATCAATTTTGACTGTGGAACTACTGTACTCATCTGCAAAACTAGCAGATTCAATTGCTTCAATCATAAGAATGATTCTTTATGGTTATCATCTGCCAACTCATTCCATCATTAATATCCTTCCATGATTTTACACATTTAACCATGATGTATAATAGATGACACATCATACTAATCTTTCTAAATCAAGTCTAATCACACATGCAAACTTTCCATTTAACCTTTAACAAGCTAAAATCATAATTACCATCCTTGATGATGTAATCCCTCCATCATGCTGACACATCATACTTGAAAAATGGTTATAAAATAGTTAGAATTCAAAAAAAAATTATTTGAATTAGCCATTTATTTGAGAAGATCAACCGCCATCAATAATTTTTAATTGATCTCTATTTTTTTATTTTTTATTTTTTTGAGAAGAGAATGCCATTTACTAGTTTTCATTCTCTTCCCTTTATTCTAGATCTTTTCATCTGATTATTTGATCATTTTAGAAGAACTGAGTTCTTTCATATGATCAAATTCTCTGTTTGCTTCAATCTGCTTCAAGAATACATCCTTAGTAGGAGGCTTCCTATAAAGTTTAAGCCTGTGTCCATTGACCAAGAGTATTCTTTTGTTGACATCAATGGGAAGTAACTAGATAGAACCATTGTCAAATATCTACTTGATCTAATAAGGTCCCAACCATCTAGTTCTTAATTTACATTTGAATTGTTGGTACTTAGAATCAAACAACAATGCCTAGTCTCCTACTTTGAATTGTCTTTCCTTGATATGTGAATCATGAAATTTCTTCCTTTGACCTAGGATTATCTCGTCTACTAAATTGATTCCATTCTGAATTCATCTAATTCATTGAGTTGAAGGATTCACTCCATTTGAGATACATCTAATTCAATTCCCACCTTAGTTGTTGTCCTCAATGTCTATAGTTCAAACTCAATAGGCAACAAGAACTTTTTACCATAGACTAACTCATATGGTCAAAACCCTGTTGTGGTTTTCCAAGTTGTATTGTAAGCCCAGACAGCTTCAGGTAATCTTTTTACCCAATCTCTTCTTTCAGCTTCAACTGTTTTAGTGAGGATGTTTTCTAATTCTCTATTTGTTACTTCAACTTGTCCATTTACTTGTGGGTGATAGGGATATGACTTCTTATGATTGATCTGATAATACATTGTGAAGGCTTGGAACATATTAGACATAAATTTTGGTCCCTGTTCTGAAACTAAGCTTCTTGGTGCTCCAAACTTTACCATAATTTTGTGCCAAAGGAAATCAACAACTTCTTCTTCAGTGGCTTTTTTAAAGCTTACACTTCTACCCAATTTTGTTACATAATTAGTACACATAAGAATATGCTCTTTTCCTTGTGAAGGAGGATTAAAAGGTCCAAGAAAATCCAATCCCCATCTCTCAAATGGTCCAATCACTACTTGTGGTTGTAGAGGCATTTCATTGGTAATGGTTGGTTGTCCTATCCTTTGACAAGGATCACACTGCCTGATATATCTCCTCACATCTTTGTATAGAGATGGCCAATAGTAACCATTGCCAAGTATCTTATGAGCTATTTTTTTCAATAAATAGTGTCCTCCACTTGGTTCATCATGACATGCCCAGCGGATGTCAAAATTGTCATCTTCTTCCTATTTGATTTTGAAAAAAAATTCCTTTTGATTTCTTCCTCTACAATAATCTTGATATTTGTCTAGGAAGACAGTTTCCATTTATTCCCTATTTGTAATAGAATTAGATGTTAATCCCATAAACCACCTCATTACTACATCCTTCAGGGTAGATGGGAACAACTTTAGTTTTTGATTATCTATCTTGTAATCATAAGTCTAACATAGTACTTCAAAATCAAATAGAAATTGGTCTGGATCCTCAGATGGCATTCCTCTAAATGTGGGCAAGTGTGTAGGTGAAATGTTTTTCATAGTGGTTTCATTATAATTAATCTAAATGGGATAGGTAAAGGTTATCTCAGGTTCTCTTCCAACTTCTTGTTCCATCTATCTAGTATTTTATAATCCCTTCTCCCAATCAATGTGGTATGTGGTCTATTTTGGGGATGGTGAAAAGTCAAGAGTAGGGGGTTGACTACTCAATTGAGAATCAAAACTTTCCCTCAATGGATCTTGAGAAATAATCCTCCTCCCTAAGGTTTTACTTGGTTTTGGTGACTGATCCAAAAATTCCAAAGATGGTAATTTTGCTTCTTGTATTGTAGGAGATAATGGTGCCTCTAATTCTTGTTCAACATCCTTTCTTAAACTAGAGGATGATGGAATTTCTTGTTCAGATATTTTGGGGAGAAATCTACCCTTGGAATCTCATGGTCTACTCATAAATTAGGGAAAATTTCTTTAATTACTAAATGAATGATTGTTGCTCTTGTTGACACCTAATTAAAAAATTCCAACTAGTGTTTCCTGGCAATGATACCAAAAATGATGGGTGGCATCATCCCCTTCATTTAATCAACTTTCTATTGATGTCATATTTAACCAGAGCTATGTCTAAAGCTATATGCAACAAGAGGAATTGTAGTGATTTATTAATTGAATGGAGGTATTTGTATTTTTTTTTGGGTGGGGTTTTAATGTCTTAAGGATTTCTTGGTTAAAACCTTATTGGAATCAAACTATGAAAATCTACCAGAAATAAACACACATTGTAGAAATGAAATAGATTACTAGAAATAAACACATGTTGTAGAAATTAAATTGATTTTTGGAAACAAATACACATTGCAGAAATGAAATTGATTGCTAGAAACAAACACACATTGCAGAAATGAAATAGATTGCTGGAAACAAACACACGTTGCAAAAATGAAAATTTAATCTAAAACACCTGTAGGAACAAATTTAAAACAAATCTTAACTTTAAGGAGTTGGAAGAATTTATAAATTTAATAGAGTTACCTATTTACTTTTGTGAATATAAATATAAATACCGACAAAAATGAAGATCCTAGTTCTTTGTAGGAGTGGGCCCTTACTCCGCCTAGAACAAGATTTGAACAATTTAATTTGCTTTCAGAATAGAAATGGCTATTTCATTGATAAAATGTTCTATATTAAAAATTTACTAATCTATCCTTTATCTCTTTATTCTTCAATGATTTTATCTATCTTCTATATTCTATATCTAGATCTTCTTTTTACTAAATTCCTAGGTCTATATATATATATATATATATATATATATATATATATATGCTTTGATGGCTGTAACTGTTTCATAGATATGATGGAACTAAATCATGCCCAGAATAGATGCTAAATCAAGATGTGGCTGGATATCTAGTTGTGTGATAAATGTCTTAATTTTATAAGTTCAAAAAATTGGGAATCTATTCTTGATTTAACGGGATCATTGATCCAACAGATCATCGGTCATTTGGAATAGATCCTCATCAGTTCCATATCAACCACAAAAGTTTTAGAGCTTATCTGTAGGAGTATCGAAGCTAAATATATATTTCCAGAGCTAAGTCCAAAAATGTGACAACTTGAAATAGTATGGTGGAGTTTCAGAACTAACTGTGATGGTTTTGAAATAGATTATGTAGGTTTTAGAACTAACTATGATGATTCTAGAATAGATTTTGTAGGTTCTGAAACTAATCTGAATTGATTCCAATGCTTCTAAAAACATGCAATCCACTTCATATTTGTTCTTTAGCCTGATGATGACCTATTTTATTGCAAAACTAGAATTTTCCAACACACTTGTTAGGAATTACAGGTCTTTTAAAATGTTAGAATCACAATCAACAAAAGATGGATAATCACATCCTAACTCATCTCAGATCAAAATAAAAGTTACAAAATGCAATCAAATTTAATAGAAAGAGAGATTAAGATGAGGTCATTTATTATACATTTATTGGGCATATCCTGGCCTCATCACTTTCCCCATACTTACTTGTTTGTAAGTCCCTTTAAAAACTTTAGTCTTCAAATTTAGGATTGTATATCATGCATTCCATTTGATTGCTCAGATCAAATGGCTAGAACTAAATATCCCAATGCTTTGATTCAGAAGTACTATACCTTGCTCCTACTTCTACTTTTCTTTTCTATTCCTCAAATTGAGTGGGATTTTGAGGTTCTCTATTTTGCCAAGGAGATATGGGGGTGAAAAGTAGAGGTGGCCTTGTTTGCATTCCTATCCATATGCTCAGGTGAGTTTCATTGATCCGAGGAATTATTGTGCATAAAGATTTTGCCCTTTCTAAAATCTAGATCAAATTTGAATGGGATATTAATTTCCATTCTTTTCAATGCCACCAGGAGAAATTCCCGTGTTTTTAAACATGCATCATAAATATTATCAAAATTTTCCCTTTTATAAGAGGTGAAGCCATCCATGCTTTGATGTAAACTAAAAAGATAAGTTCCCTTGAAATTATCATTAAATGCATAGGATTAGAAATATGTAGCAAAGGTGAGTGGATTACCATAATGAATTCTCATACAGAGACCAAATGAACTAGCCTTTGACCAATGCTCTGACTCCCTTTCTTTCCATGCAATCTAATTTTGAAGAACATAGACAAATGTGTTAAGTTGGCTTTCTCCTACATACAAATTGATCATAAAACTTGTATTTCTTTCTAGCATAAAATTGCAGAGGTAAAATTCACAAAGAAGGTGGCCGAGAAATCAACTTCATCTTTTATTTCATGTGGAAGGCCACATGCTATCCTTGCCAACTGCCAGTGAATGAATTGTTCCTCTAAAAACATGCTATAAATAGGGGAAGGTCTTCTACACACAAGCAACTTCTCACTCATCATACAAACTATTTATATTTTCACAAGACATTTATATTTATCATTTTCCTCATAAAATTTTTCTTCTCATTCCTTCCTTGCTTTCTCTTCTTTCGCCAGTTTGCCTTTCAAGTCTATATTAGATGCTTTGATTTCACTGAGTTTTCTGCATGTGTCATCCCATAACTACTTGAGTGGCAAATAAGTCAATTTAGTCTATGTAGAGACTGTTGACACAAAGGTATGTATTGTACATTTTTCCTCGTTCTCCATTAGTTGCCTTTTAATTTCTACTATTTCCTCACTCTTGGCTGTGAAATGGTTTATTAATTTTGTAAGGAGCATTTCCTTCTATTCTAACTTGAGTTTGAGGAAGTTCAATTCCTCATCCTTTTCCTTGATAATGAGTTCTACTCTAGACAAAAATAGATTCTATTTAATCTGTTGGTTTTGTTCTTTTTCTAAAAGTTCTTGGGGAGTTAAACATTCATCTTCCACCATAGGGGATTTCTCTTTCCTTCTCCAAGATGCCTATTCATCTTCTGTATGTGATGGTGCTATAGTCGCATCCATTTCTTGGAAAATAGGCTCCTCAAATCTTTCATCTTCTTTTTCCTTTTTTTCTTGGCTTGGTCTAAGAGGAGTCATGGCCATGCTTCCCAAAATATCAATAGCTTCAGTTTCTAGCCTTTTTTGTTCTTCCAACTCCTCTGAACTTTCTATAGACTTTTTATGATGTTTTCTTGCTTGAGGAGCCTCAAAATGTGTAGACATTGGTCTCCTCTTAGAACTTCTTATGATGTTCACCTTTTGCTTAGGCCTAGGTGAACTATCATTATCAGAGATAGGTATCAGTTCTTCTATAGCCTCAGTAGAAGAAGAAATGGCTTGAGAAGGTACAATAGGGTCTAAAATTTTAACTTTTCTTCCAAATTTTCTTATTTTTAGTATTTCCTCTTCCCCTAATCTTTTCTTTTCCTCAGTAATGGTAGCAATTTTAAAATGAACTAAAGGAGTAGGAGTTGCTATTGTTCTTTTGGGAATACTAGGGTTTTGTCTAAATTTTCCAAGAAATTTGTCCCACATTTCTTCCCCATTTTTCTTAGAAAGGAAATGGTGTTGGTATACTAAATGCACTAACCCATGATGTCTAATTGTTCCTACACCCCAAGAATACCTTTGGCCCATGGTATGGATGGAGTCAAAAAGAAACCTTGTAAGGTTTACTATATATTCTAGTTTTTTAGCTCCATATCTAAGGTGTATAAGGAATTTTAGGACTTCTTTTCTACTATCCCAAATTGTTCATCACAAGTTAAATATTCAACTATCTAGAATGCTACTCTGTCAAAGGGTTTGGGCAAGCTGGCCCTCTTAACTCCTTTGATGATTTTCTTTGTATTATAAATATATTGGGGTTTAGCTTCCCCTTCTTTCAACAGGGTTTTAGCTAGGTCTTTTAATGTCCCTTTGCCAAGGTTTAAGACATGCATTATTGGTATTCCAGACATATCACTTATGATATTCACATAAAAAGGAATGAAAACCTTCCTAATCTGTGTCCTTGTTTTCTCTAAATTGATAATAAATTCTCTTACCAGTTCATCATTGTATTTTGGAAATTTCCTCAGAAACTCTAGCCATCTTGCCTATTGAAAGATATTTTCTACTTCTTCATCTGCAAGGAGTTGGGTATCATTATCTAGTTCTGACTTATTTTTTATTCCCATTATTCATTCTTCTTTTAATCTTTCATAGGTTAGCTAAAAATTACTTCTCGTATCGGTAGAACTGATGATTTTGGCTATGAAACTAGTAAATTTAGTTGCTAACTTGGTGAATTCAGTTATGGAATTATTGTACTCAGCTATGGAACTTATCAATTTCAGCTATGGAAATACTGTACTCAACTACAGAACTAGTGGATTCAGTTGCTTCAATCATAAGAATGATTATTTACGGTTATCATCTACCAACTCATTCCATCATCAATATCCTTCTCATGATTTTGTACATTTAACCATGATGTATAATAGATGACTCATCATACTAATCTTTCTAAATCAAGTCTAATCACACATGCAAACTTTCCATTTAACCTTTAACAAGTTAAAAACATAATTACCATCCTTGATGATGTAATGCCTCTATCATGCTGACACATCATCCTTGAAAAATGGTTAGAAAATAGTTAGAATTCAAAAAAGTTTAATTTTAATTAGCCATTTATTTGAGAAGATCAACTGCCATCACTGATTTTTAATTGATCTATGTTTTTTTTTTGGGGAAGAGAATGCCATTTACTAGTTTCCATTCTCTTCCCTTTATTCTGGATCTTTTCATCTAATTATTTGATCATTTTAGAAGAATTGAGTTTTTTCATATGATCAAATTCTTTGTTTGCTTCAATCTTCTTCAAGAATACATCCTTAGTAGGAGGCTTCCTATAAATTTTTTAGCCTGTGTCCATTGACCAAGAGTATTCTTCTACTACCATCAATGGGAAGTAACTAGATAAAACCATTGTCAAATATCTACTTGATCTGATAAGGTCCCAACCATCTGGTTCTTAATTTACCTTTGAATTGTTGGTACTTAGAATCAAACAACAATGCCTAGTCTTCTACTTTGAATTGTCTTTCCTTGATATGTGAATCATGCCATTGCTTCCTTTGACCTTGGATTATCTTCATCTGGTGAAGTGATTCCATTCTGAGTTCATCTAATTCATTGAGTTGAAGGATTCACTCCTTTTGAGCTACATCCAATTCAATTCCCACCTTATCTGATGTCCTTAATGTATGTAGTTCAAACTCAATAGGCAACAAGAATTTTTTCCCATAGACTAACTCATATGGTGAAAACCCTGTCATGGTTTTCCAAGTTGTATTGTAAGCCCAGATAGCTTTAGGTAATCTTTTTACCCAATCTCTTCTTTCAGTTTCAACTATTTTAGTGAGGATGTTTTCTAATTCTTTATTTGTTACTTCAACTTGTCCATTTGCTTGCGGTTGATAGGGATATGACTTCCTATGATTGATCTAATAATACATTGTGAAGGCTTAGATCATATTTGACATAAATTGTGGTCCGTTGTCTGAAACTAAGCTTCTTGGTGCTCCAAACTTTACCATAATTTTGTGCCAAAGGAAATCAGCAATTGCTTCTTTAGTGGCATTCATTAAGTCATGCACTTCTACCCATTTTGTTACATAATCAGTACACATAATAATATGCTCTTTTCCTTGTGAAGGAGGATTAAAAGCTCCAAGAAAATCCAATCCCCATCTCTTAAATGGTTCAATCACTACTTGTGGTTGCAGAGGCATTTCATTGGTAATGGTTGGTTGTCCCATCCTTTGACAAGGATCACACCACCTGATATATCTCTTCACATCTTTGTACAGAGATGGCCAATAGTAACTAGTGTCAAGTATCTTGTGAGATATTCTTTTCACTGAATAGTGTCCTCCACTTGGTTCATCATGACATGCCTAGAGGATGTCAAAAATTTCATCTTCTTCTTGTTTGATTTTGAAAAATTCTTCCTTTTGATTTCTTCCTCTACAATAATCTTGATATTTGTCTAAGAAGAAAGTTTCCATTTATTCCCTATTGGTAATAGAATTAGATGTTAATCCCATAAACCATCTCATTGCTACATCCTTCAGGGTAGATGGAAACAACTTCAATTGTTTATTATCTATCTTTTAATCATAAGTCTGACATAGTACTTTAAACTCAAATAGAAATTGGTCAGGATCCTTAGATGACATTCCTCTAAATGTGGGCAAGTGTGCAGGTGAAATGTTTTTCATAGTGGTTTCATCATACTCAATCTAAATGGGATAGGTAAAGGTTCTCTTAGGTTCTCTTCTAGCTTCTTGTTCCATCTCTCTAGTATTTTCTAATCCCTTCTCCCAATCAATGTGGTATGTGGTTTGTTTTGGGGATGGTGAAAATTTAGGACTAGGGGGTTGACTACTCAATTGAGAATCAAAACTTTCCCTCACTGGATCTTGAGAAATAATCCTCCTCTCTAAAGTTTTATTTGGTTCTAGTGACTAATCCAAAAATTCCAAAGATGGAAATTTTTCTTCTTGTCTTATAGGAGATAATGGTGCCTCCAATTCTTGTTCAACATCCCTTCTTAAACTAGAAGATGATGGAATTTTTTGTTCATATATTTTGGGGAGAAATCTACCCTTGGAATCTTGTGGTCTACTCATAAATTAGGGAAATTGTATTTAATTACTAAATGAATTATTGTTTCTCTTGTTGACACCTAATTAGAAAATTCCAACTAGTGTTCCCTGACAATGGTGCCAAAAATGATGGGTGTTATCATCCCCTTCATTTAATCAACTTTCTATTGATGTCATATTTAACCAGGGATATGTCTAAAGATATATGAAATAAGAGGAATCATAGAGATTTAGTAATTAAATGGAGGTATTTGTATTTTTTTATTTTGGGGGGGGGGGGGTTTTAATGTCTTAAGGATTTCTTGGTTAAAACCTTATTGGAATCAAACTATGCAATTCTGCCAGAAATAAACACATGTTGTAGAAATGAAATAGATTGATATAAATAAGCACACGTTGTAGAAATTAAATTGATTGCAAGAAATAAATACACGTTGTATAAATGAAATTGATTTCTAGAAAAAAACACATATTGCAAAAATGAAATAGATTGATAGAAACAAACACACGTTGTAGAAATGAAAATTTAATCTAAAACACCTGTAAGAACAAATTTACAACAAATCTTAACTTTAAGGATTTGGAAGCATTTAAAAACATAATAGAGTTACCTATTTACTTTTGTGAATAGAAATATAAATACTGACAAAAATGAAGATCCTAGTTCTTTGGAAGAGTGCGCCCTTGCTCTGCCTAGAATAGGATTTGAACAATTTAATTTGCTTTTAAAACATAAATGGCTATTTCATTAATAGCATGTTCTATATTAAAAATGTAATAATCTATCCTTTATCTCTCTATTCTTCAATGATTTTCTCTATATTCTATATCTATATCTTATTTTTCCTAAATTCCCAAGTCTATATATATATATATGCTTTGATGGCTATAACAATTTCATAGATACGATGGGACTGAATCATGCCCAGAATAAATGTTAAATCAAGATGTGGCTGGATGTCCAATTGTGTGATAAATGTCTTGATTCTACAAGTTTAGAATATTAGGAATCTATTCCTGATTTAATGAGATCATTGATCTGATAGATCACCGACCATTTGGAATAGATCCTCATCAGTTCCATATCTAGCCACAAAAGTTCTGGAGCTAATCTATAGGAGTATCAGAGCTAAATATAGATTTCTAGAGCTAAGTCCAAAAATGTGACAACTTGAAATAGTAT
Organism: Torreya grandis; assembly: GCA_037957365.1. Taxonomy (NCBI): domain Eukaryota; kingdom Viridiplantae; phylum Streptophyta; class Pinopsida; order Cupressales; family Taxaceae; genus Torreya; species Torreya grandis. The sequence continues at coordinate 243,684 of JARHVA010005962.1, read as the reverse complement.
GGTGGAGTTTTGGAACTAATTGTGATGGTTTTAGAACAGATTTTGTAGGTTTTAGAACTAACTGTGATGATTTTAGAATAGATTCTGCAGGTTTTGAAACTAATCTAAATTGAGTCTGATGCTTCCAAAAAGATGCAATCCACTTCATATTTTTTCTTTAGCCTGATGATGACCTATTTTATTACAAAACTAGAATTTTCCAACACACTTGTTAGGAATTATAGGTCTTTTAAAATGTTAGAATCACAATCAACAAAAGATGGATAATAACATCCTAACTCATCTCGCTTCAAAATAAAAGTTAAAAAATGTAATCAAACTTAATAGAAAGAGAGATTAAGATGAGGTCATTTATTATACATTTATTGGGCATATCCTAGCCTCATCAGTTGTAGGGGCATTTGAGATTTTTGAATTTAATGGATTCATCATGGCTTCTAGACCTTTTAGATTGATTGACAATAGAGGACTAAGGGAGGTTAGGCACCCTAAGTCTGGGAGATATTATGGAGATGTGCTGAGTACTATTAAGTGTTGATCTTATAGTCATGTTAGTAATAGTTTGGGAATGATCGACTAATACCTTCACATGGGTGATGAATGGGGATACCATCGAGGTGGGTATCACTCTAAAAGATGTCCATGCAATTATTGGACTCATGATAAGAGGTACATCAATGATCATGGGGGTATCAAACGGACAGGAAGAGATGAAATCCTTAACCATGTGGGAAATGGGCTTAGATAGGATATATATTAGGCTAAGAGTTAGCCTCTTTGAATTTTATAAAACTCAAATTCTAGATATCTAGAAGGTAGTGATAGGACTAGTGATAGCATGATTGTTATGTCACAAATCAAATGGAAAGGTACCATTGTATGCGATAGTATTTTGCCCATCTATTTTGGAGCACATGCCATTATATGATCTAGGATTTGTCATATGGGTCTAGCTCATGCATGATATATATGGGATGTTTTCTAGAGGGATGAAGACTATAGGGCCAATGATTTTTTGGATTTCATGGATATATGATAGGTTTTTAATGTACCAACCAACTAGGTTACCTCATGTGGTCGATTATCAATTACCTTAAGTGCGGAGGTGGTAAGATGATTAGGTAGTATGGGCCATGCCCCACATGCTAATGATATAAATAATTATGTGAGTAGACATCATGTGGTACCCATATGGGCACAATATAATAGTATGGCTAAGTTGGAGAATGGTGGTACTAGTATTGACGTGGGCACAAATTATAAACCACTACACCTAGTGGATAGAGCCACATCTAATAGTACACATACCAAGATAGTTAAGACTTCTTCATTTAGTGGCTTTGATAGTTGTGCCTACATTTTGGGCTAGACATGTGAGAGATCCAAGGGGGAGAGGATGATTGGGACCACTAGTTGTTAGATAATAGATCAGACTATGGTATGAGAGACCATGGATAGGTCGAGCATGATGGCTAGAAGAGAGGATATGGATGTGGATGCAGGAGTGCATAAGGTACCATAAATAATAACATAGTAGGAGGAGAAATGACCACCTTGGAGATGCTAGTGATGAGAGAGAGTATAGAGGGAAGCTATCTCATATGACCCATAAGGAAATTTAGGATAGAGTTGGGAAATATATGTACCACTGAGGCATAGCTTGAGATGGGCATAGATGGAAACCCCAAGATTTGCATTGATTGGGTGGTATCCCATGGATGAGGTACTTAAAGGATGATCTGATGGAGATACCATGATTTATGCTCTCACAGATGGAGAGACAGTGATAGGTGATACTTAGAGAGGTAATAAATGGTTTAAATTTGCTTAAATATTTTGAGATAAATTATAGATAGATATATTTTAAGATATATCTATGATCTAATATCTATTTGGTGTTAATATTTCAAATCTTGTGGAGGATACTATATGGGGATCCCTATTAAGGGGAGTAATCCATGAGATCTTTGATGAGGCATTGATATCATATGATCCTACTACACTAGATGATCTTATTATACTATCTACCCCAAATCAAATGAGTTGGTTTAGACTAGCAAGAGAGGCTACAAGGTGAGTATAGGTGCATAGGGATGAGTGATATCCACTAGTAGGGGTGAGATCATGAGAGGCTTAGGCATGATAGGATTTTCCTTATGAGAGAGCCATGTATATGACTACCATGACCTAGATAGCATAGGTACAGGCCTAGGTGGCCAACCTATAGGGATAGGTGACATGTTTGAGATCTTAGACAACCTCTTTATAGTTTTATCAACCATAAATTGGTCAAACAACCACACATATCATGTCATTTCATAGTCCTTTCGTAAGAGAATCCAACTGGAGAATATGATTTTTTTTCACATTTAACCATGCCTTTAATTTTACTCATCTTGGTCTTGTTTCATGCTTGAGTCACCTTTTTACCTATTACAAATCATCCTTAGCATTTCAAATGGTCATTCGACCTCAACTAGGTCATATTTCCCATGCTTATTCCATCCCCCAGGTCCCTAGCCTATAAGATAGGAGTGATAGGCTTAGACTATAATGCTAGACCCTAGGGTGTCCCATTTTTAATGCTCCTATATAAGGTCATTTTTATCTCTAAGGGTTAATTTACCTCACTTAATGAGTCCCATCCCCTTTCTTAGCTTCATGATTAAGTTTTACAATGTTAGCCAAATGTGACTAAAATATCCTAAATTCAAAATAAAGAGCCTCCTATATAAAGGACCACACAAGGAATTTTATATCTAGCACTTACTACTTTGGCACATTATATAATAAAAATTAGTTAATAGTATATCTCAACATTATGCATCACACATAAAATTTCATGATTGATCAAGGAAGGGCCTAGGTGAAAGTTCATTCTTACATCTGCCATGCACACTGATTATGCACATTCCATAAGGGAGAACTAAATTTGATATAAGACCCTAGCTTGAGGGTTAATATAGGCAATGATTAAGATAGTAGGGGTTATCTATCATGTAATCATTCTTCCCCTAACCTAGTTTTTCCCCTTTTAATTTTAACATATTTGTTGTTTCATGTGTATAGATAGACTTAGGGTTTGAATATTGAATTAGATATACAATGGGCTCTATCAATAGTCAAGATTTTAAATTTCACATGTGGACCAATACAAGGACAACAAATAAAACCCAAAAAGGTTAGACCTCTATGACTAGTTTGGATAATAGTAGTAGGAACTAGACTAAAACATTAGACACTAGGGTGTCCTATTCTTGTTGCTCCTATCCTTTTACCAAATAGAAGTCAGGTTTAGGTTTCAAACATCTTCCTAGACCTCCACCTTAGTTTTTAACTTCTTTAATAGTCGTATCAACATATTTTTTTGAATAAATTATTTTCTTTTCCTATGTAATAATTCTACAAAATTTGTATTTTATCATATTAAATCAGACTTTCCTACTTATTTTATACCCTTTATTATTTAGGAACTAAACACTAGTTTTTAAAAAAATAATAAAAATTTTTGGTGAACCCAACATGAAACATATGAGAAAATTAACACACTACATCAAAATTCTTCAGAGCCAATTAGTGAGTATATCTTATGATTTAAAACACACATGCTAAGACTAATATGCAAACTAGTAGATTTAGAGACTCAACATATCTTTATTAAGGGGCTTCACCAACCTCTTCTCGATCATCTATTATATCAAATAGAGTCTTCTTTTGAACACTTATTTTATACAGTTCTAGCTTTGGAAAAGAAACTGGGATTGATTGAGGTAGATTTAGTTGATTGGATTACTCTAGATTTCACAATAGTATCGACATCTACAACTCCTAGCATGTAACATCCACCATGTCCTAAACAAGATAGCAGACCACAACTAGAAAAGTAACCAGTTAAGAATAGAGAGCTAGTCTCTAGAGTACAACATATAATATGCACTATAAAGAACAACATCAAGGCACCATTATAATTTATTATAGATCAAGATAACCCATCTATCATATTATTAGCACTAATATATAGGAGGTTAATCACATTAGCTTATACTCATCAATGAGATCCACATCTCTTACATAGATAGCCACATTATCCCTTTTATAACTATCATCAGATCTATGGATACAAAGATAATGATTTTTATGGACTCAGAGATTGCATTACTATATGTGTTGATAATGGCATCATAGCATTCACATAGGGGGCATTGATATCTCCTCCATCATGGAACCATAGACCTCATTCATCCATGACTAAGTCATCCCAGGACATTCCTTTCCAAGAATCCTTGGTCACTCATCATGAGAGAAATGTGGGTTCTAAGATAGATCCTCATAGGAGATCTCCTATTCCACCTACTTAGAAGGTTTGGAAACTTGTTTAGTGAGAAAAACCTACATATAACACTATAGTCTAAGGAGTACATAACATAATTCCATATATGTATCCAGTAGAGTCATAGGCACTACAATAGAGTATTGCTCCAGAGAGATATTCACTATGGCTAGATTTTCATGGTCCTATGTCATGTAGCAATCCACTATCATTAAGATTAAATGAACCCACATCATGAAGTATTACTCCTAAGAGATATTTACTATAGATGGATTTTCAAGGACTTATTTCACATAGCAACACACTATGATTAAGATTTGATGAACCCTCATCATAGGTTTTAGTTCCATCTCTATCTATAGCTTAATCATATGAATCATAGTAGAGGCCATAGGGTATACAATTATGGATAGATGATCCTTCTTCATAGCACATAGTTTTATTTACATGACCAATAAAATTACATTTTTCAAAATCTCCATGTACAACTACAATTAGTACACAACATATAATATTAGATACAAAGCACATTCCTACATAACATGAGTAGTAAGGGCACTCGTTTAGTTATCCATTAGGGTCCAGATAGTGATATGACACACATTCATATGAGTATCAGCTCATAAATTCACTTATTAGGGCAATGATGGAGCCAAAGGACCATTCTTTGTATTCTTGATCCACTCTCCAAGAATTAATATGCACAGCATGTTATCTTACATCCCCATATATTAACAACTAACATTCCTAATTCCAAATAACTATCCATAGCCAAAATCATATTATCAAAATCTATATCTTACCAAATCCTATTTTACCAACATTAAACCAACTCAATTTATTTAAATAATTTACCAATTACAAAAACCAACAAATTTTCACTTACATATGATTACAAATCAATTCTAACATCACACCTAAAATTATCAACAAAAGTCAAATCACATATCCCAAGTACCATTTTACCAAATGTATACAAAAACCTCAACATAAATACTACATCAACTACTCCTAAATCAATAAATTACAAGAAGTATACCAACCTATTACAAAATCCATAACACAATACACATGAATCCAAAAATTAACCAACATCCATATATATAACCAATTTTTCAAATACATATACACTGTATCAAATACAATCAATCATAAATGGGCATCATGCCCTAAATCTTAATCTCACTCTCTCTTCCAATACTAGTCCCATATTCCACTCTAGTATTCAATGGCCTTGCACCTCCTTGAGCTCTTAAATGCCTCTTACAATGACTCTCCCATTGTAATAGCCAACCATGATCCTCACGTAAGTCCACATATCATCATTAAAGATCAGTGCACTCATCTATGATCCTTGTGATAATCTAACCATAAGTAGGTGGAGTCATCCTATGCCTATCTAGCTTAGCCCTCTTCTCATCTCTCTCTCCTATTGTCCTAACATATTTAGTTATAACTATTACATCTCTATCAAACAAATGAGAATAAACACTAGATTTAACTATCACATGATCTATCAAACCCTCCTCCATAACATCATTAGGAACATGTTGTGTAAGATCTCAAAGTGTCAACTCAATGATGGTCTCTTAGTACTCATCATCTCCACTCCTTACACTAGCCTATGATTCATCCTAGGCACCTCCCACTCCACCTTCATACAAACTACATCACTATGTTAGATATATAATTTTAAGTTAAACTAGAATAAGCACAAAATTTTACATAATTCAAATATAATTGATACTTACCTCTCATTATCTGGATTGGCATAAGATCCTAATACTCAATAACAACCACTCTAACAACAAGATACAATGGAGTCCATCTATTCCTCACTCACCATATGATATATGCCTATATTCATCTAACATCATCTACATTGGTAATATCTATAGTTGTATCCCACACATCTAAGGGAAATGGTGCTAACTCGGCCTTAATATGCCTCCCATGATCTCCTACCCTTGCTGGTGCTCATGCACTCCTCACCCACACCCATAATATTGGGGGTACATCTTATGGTACCTAAACTATCTAGTCATGTACTCATACTGAACGCACTCATACACTCTAGCCCAGTAGTCATATAACCAAAAATTGACCCTCATATACTGTAACTACACTTGATCCTTGAGCCACCCAGGAAATCCTCTATAAAGTAACCATATGATATCTTCAGCCACTAATCTATCTAAAACTCATCTATAGTGATCTATTATAGGAGACCAGATAGCCAATGAACTTCTCCACCATTCCCCATATGGCTATGGAGGTGCCCACCTCTTCCTCAACAATCCTATTGGCCACATAACCGTTATATGATCATAAGCCCAAGAATGTAATAAAGTAGCTAAACTCACACCACCATTGAATGCCTCTTGAATAAACTGGTAAAGATCTCTATATAAGTGGGAAAGCATAGTTCTACCCCATGAGAACATAGTGCCATACACCTCTATATTGTGCATGATCCTATGCATCATATATGTAATTGACACTCCACTCTCATCTATAACAATAAGTGAAGCTAATAACATGACCAACCACTTCCATAGATAAGGAACACACAATTGCATAATAAATGACAATAATACATTACTATCACTACCTCTTTAATGTATGTCTGAAGGCACACCAACAAAATATAAGGATGTATGATCAATAACATCATTACCCATGTCATCCTACAAAGTCACATACTATCTACTAACTGGAAAATGTAAAATATGGTACACATCTTGTAGATTAATATTAATCTCCCCTATATAAAACTAGAAATAATAAGTGTCTACATTCTACCTCTCACCTAAGGTAGTAATCAGATATATATCCCACTACATAGTGCTTAAGTCACACATATGACCTAACCCCACCCTATCCATCATACTCTATCATTACCTAACAAAGTTAACAATATTAGTGTCTCCATAACTTGGAATTTATAGAACTCCCTCATCTATACCTTACCTTAAAAATACTAACAAATAACATATATCAATCAACCATGCCAAATCAATAGCCAAGATATAAAATAAATAGGTTACAAATGAGAAACTTAGAAAACTAGCCCTAGTGAACAATAATGCTATAAAAAGGACACTACCATTGGAAAAGAGTGTTAGAACCTAGAAAGTAGTGTTGAACACTGGACAAGAGCACTAGAACTAGTGGAAATTGTCCTAGACTATGAAAAAAGGCCTAAAACATCCAAAATAGGTTTCCAAATAAGCAAAAATCATGTGTTTTAGCTAATTACCAGGGTAATGTTCCCACCAACCTCAACCTAGGCTGCCAAGTACTCTAATTGGGTCACAACAGGTGTTCATCTCCTTGGCCTATCTCCTATCCCAGAGCTCTAAATCTTAAACTAGTCAATGAGTAAATGAATCAAGAATCAATCCAATTTTCCTATATCAAATAACTTTTTCATCGAAATCAAAATACCATTTTACTTATAACTTCAACCCCATAACTCCATTTTGTAAATCATTTTGTTTCAAAAAATTATAACGATACCTTCAACATCATGCAAGCCTTTCTCTCTTACTACATCATTTTCCTACTATGAAACACACATATCTATACCTCTTTTATGTCTAGACATACAACTTGGTCCTAACCAATTAAAACTTGTTCCAATTTTAACAACTTAGTCTAATCAATCAAATAACTTCTCAATAAATTCAAAATATACTAACCTTATTTCTACTTACACCACTAGTCATCACTTTTGGCTCAACCTCCTCTATCATATATCTCATCCCTCTCCCCAAAATGGGGCATCATTCCTATTATTCCTATTCCCACACTTTCCCATCATACCCATCCACTCTCATAACAGGATACACCATGATTATTACACCTCCAGTATTTAGACTATTAGATTTAGCTCAAATTAGTCAAAATATATAGTGATTTATATTACATGGGTCAATCAACATTACTCAAGACATTCAAGGGGATATATCTTTAGTTTACAGATACATAGACTACCTAGATATTATGGTACAGATCATATAGATCTATAGTGATTTTATCTTATAGATATATAGACTAGTCAGATACAATGGTTTAAACTATATGGATTCATAGTGACTTTGATATAGATTTAGACTTAGATACTATATTTGGGGGCATATACAGCTTCATACAATAGGACACAATTACAAAACTAGATAGCAGATTATATACATAGTGTAGACCATAGTGTTTTGATCTCTAGTTTTGCTCATGGGGCATGGAACAATAGGTCATATCACATATGGTTATATAAATTACCAAATTATACATATACATCACTCACATACTAGATTTGGGGACATGTCATAGATGTTCATGTTCTTCACCATCCAAGATTATATAAATTAGAATGGTAAGACATGTTATTCTCTTCTTGTACATTTACTAGAATTTTAGATTACACTCAGTTGTACCTAGGTTATCACCAAGTTTGATCATATGATATTCTATAGCAGCTGGTCCATAGCATTACCTAGACCTAGACTATACAAGTTTATGTAGGATAGAGGGCATACATTGGTTTTTGGGCCTCTAAACACTTCCTAGTTATAATTCATATTATTCAAAGTGGGGGAATAATAGATTTTATTATTCACAACATACATATTCTATACACACATTCCAAATTACATAATTTTATGTGGGATAAAAGACAAACATTAGTTTTGGGCCTCCAAACATTTCTCATTTTTAGTTAGATTGAGCACAAGAGACAAGCACTTCCCTCCTTCTCCATGTTAAATGAATTCCACATTTAGACTCAGTATAAGGGACATCTGTTTTAGGGATTCCTTCTTTATCCATGCACTATTGAACTCTCCATCCACTTCCCTAGCCAAGAAGTGAGTTTGACTCTTTTTTAGCACACTTATCTCCATGTAGGTAGGTTTAGGTACATATTTTCTTTTCTTTCTTTTACTCTAGTACTCCATTTCATTACATTAATATATTAAAAATGGGGCAAATGTATACACCCTAAATTGGTCAAGAAACCACATATATCATGTCTTTTCACAATCCTTTCATAGGAGACTCTGACTTGAGAATATGAGCTTTGTTCACATTTAGCCATGTCTTTCATTTTACTCATCTTGGTTTTGTTTCCTGCTTGAGTCACATTTTTTCCTATTCCCAATCAACTGGAGTGTTTTAAATAATCATTCCACCTCAACCATGTCATATTTCTCATGCTTATTCCATCTCCTTAGGTTCCTAACCTATAGGATAGGAGCACTAGGATTAGACTATAACATTGGACCCTAGGCTATCTTATTTCTAGTGCTCCAATCCAATGTCATTTTGAGTTCTAATAGTTAGTTTCCCTCACTTAGTGAGTCCCAACCCCTTTCTTCGCTTTATCCTTAAGTTTTCCAATATCGGCCAAATTCTAGTAAAAGCTCCTAAATTCAAAATAAAGAGTCTCCTATATAAATGAATACACAAGGAATTTTATATCTAACACTTAATACTTTGGCACATTACATGGTAAAAATCAGTCAATAGTATAGCTCAACATTATTCATCACACATAGACTTGTATGCTTGATTAAGGAAGGACCTAGGAGAAATTTCATTATTGCATCTATTGTGCACGTTGATTATGCACATTCCCTAAGGAATAACTACATTTGATTTGAGACCCTATTTGAGGGTTAATGTAGGTAGTGATAGATCATGCGATCATTCTTCCCCTAACCTAGTTTTTCCCCTTTTTGATTTGAACATATTTATTTTTTCATGTGTCTAGATAGACTGAAGGTTTGAATATTGAATCAGTTCTATAAGGGGCTCCATTGATAGTATAGATCTGAAATTTCATAGGCAAACCAATATAAGGACAACAAACAAAACCTAGAAAACTCAGACCTCTATAACCAATTTGGACAACTGTAGGAGTTGGAAAATATCATTGGACACTAAGGTGTCATGCTTTTAGTGCTCCTATCCTTTCATCGAATGGAAGTTAGATTCAAGTTTTAGACATCTTAGCCTTGCACCTCAATTTTCAACTTTTGTAACAGTCGTATCAACCTATTTTTACAGATAAGTTATTTATTTCTCCTATGTAATTAATTCTAAAAAAAATATCTTATTATATTAAATCAAACTTTCCTACTTATTCTAGACCCTTTATTATTTAGGAATTAAATACTAGTTTCCAAAAAATAATAAAACAACAACGTACTATCTAGAGGGGACTATTTGAGGCATCTATGGGTAGCATGGATAGGCCATGAGATAGATAAGATAGAACCCACCCTTAGATCTAGAGTGATGTATATTTTTGGATTTTGTTAAAAAAACACATGAATATATATATATATATATATATATATATATATATATATATATATATATATATATATATATATATATATATATATATATCATTTTGATAGTTAGATTATTTATTTTTTGTGTTTGTATTGTGGTTATGGTTGTGTATGCATGAATATATTTCTTTATAGCACAAGTATTTTTTTTTTTAATATATGTTATAGTAAATATATGAGTTGTGGTTTCTTTTTTATCATTATGTAGGATATATGCATGGTTAAAAATAAATAGGCAAAATATACTTGGTAAAAGTATAGTCAATAAAAAATGTAATACACACTATTTCACATTAGGAAATGTGTAATAAAAAGAAAATGAATAAGTATAAGAAACCAAAGGGTGGTAAACAAGAGGGGAAAAAGTTTGTTTCTAAACCATGAAAAATATTTGGCACCAAATTAAAACAAGTAAAATCACCCTAAATCACATTGGGAAGTATGAAAGTAATGTAATAAAGTGGAAAACATGTAAAAGAATAAATGATATAAAAATATCAATTAATTCAATCAATCATATTAAATCATGTTGAGAAGAATAAAAGAAAAAAAAAATTGGCAAAAATTGGTCTTAAGTTAATCACACTAATTCAAGCTGGGAAGTATGAAAAACTCAAGAAATGGTTGGATTCTTGCATGTAATAAAAAAATAAGAAAAAAAAAGTGAAAGAATAATGAAGTAAACATAAAACACACTAAATCAAGATGGGAAGTATGTCAATAATGTGTAACTTCATGATCAATCACATCTTATCTCAAATTTGACACATATAATTTCATTATGGTTTGGATTATTGGATTTTTTTTTAGGAAGGCCTGGTCCTATAAGACCAAAGAGAGTATCAATGAGGTGGAAAAAATGTGAAAATATGGTAAAAGGTGTGTTGGTAATAAGAAGGTAATTTGTGAAATTATGGTAATTTATGAGGAAGGCCAAGTCCAATCTATGGTCTTACAATGTAGCTCACAAATGGAATCCCTAAGGGAGTGAGCCATGAACAAAACAATATTTCTGAAGGGGAAATATTAAGAGTGTAGAGAGTGAAAAATAGAATGGAAAAAGCATAATGTAGGCATATTATGAGAATATCTTAGGAGGCATGAGGCCTACTAAGGACATGGGAAGATAGTATGTGAATAGTTACCATTAATGTATAAAGGAAAATTGTTTGCTATAGACACAAATTTGTGTAGGAAAATAAGTGTGCTACTAAGATCAATTCATGTAGGTAGATTGATACAAGAAAAGTAGCATGGACCTACCTTCCCACAATATGTTCCTCATTCTTTAGGACCCCTTACAGAGCCATCAGTCTACTATGAAGATTGGATTCTTTCATGCAAAAATATGTAGCACTAAAATATTTTCTTAATCTCCTTTTTTAATATACTAGCCTACCACACCCCAATGGACCTTGGCTCTATTGTGAGGCCAAATGTGGATTTTCAGCTTTGAATAGAAGAAGGAGATATGTTTTTAATCACATCTTTTAGTGTGATTTGAATTTTTAAGAATTTTTAATGTTTTAACTTTTGGATCATTATATTTTATTAAATTATTTGGATTTTTAATGTTTTGATGGATTTATAAGATTCCTCTTCCATACAGACTTGGAATGACCAATCATGATAGATAGAGTGATACACATGAATGAGCTTTAGGTTTTGGATAAAGAAAGATATGTAATCAAATACAAAACTGACTAGAATACTTATGCTTAACAATGAACCAGCATGTTGTCTCAAGTCTCAACCATGTTTATGCTTTAGGTTGCAAAAGGGAATAAAGGGCATCCAAAGTGGACCAGTAAAAGTAGATTATAATGAGATAAAAAAAAATCTAACTGATCACTTGGTAAATAATAAATGACTAAAGGGAACAAGGTTTGTATAACCAAGTCATAATGATAATTATCTATGTCTATAGACATAAGATAGCAAACAATCAGGAAGCAAAAAAAAAAGAGTTTTAAGAAAGAAATTAAAGAAGAGAAAGAAGGAAATGATAAAGAATAAATACATAAACAAACATAAATGAGATTATAAGCAATGTAAAATGAAAAATTAAAATCACCTTGTAATATAAATAAGAATTTGACACAATGTCAAATGATATAACAAACAGATAAAGATTTTATTGGAGAACATGTCCAATCCAAATGCAAATGTAAGAACACCATGAATGCTATCATAATTATTGATATATTTTCCCACATACATTATCTAGAAAATTTGATAAGTCTCCATAAATTTGAATGCAAACTAGAGATAATGTCTCATCTATCTTTAGTGAAAACTAGGAAAATACTTCATGTATAATCTCCTCAAAAAAAAATAGGAATGCTTAATGGATCATGTTGAGGAGGACTATCAGGCAAGGGATGCTTAGGAGAATGTATGGGAATGTTTTCTATAGGAGATGAAGGGATCACCAATGGAGAAGGATTGATAGGTGAAGGAATAATAGGTGGAGAAGGATCTACAGGTGAGGGAAGGTCCAAAAGTGAGGGATTCATTGGTGGAGGAATAATAGGTGTAGAAGGTACCACAAGAGGAGATGGAACCATAGGAGGTAAAACCATGGGGGAAGAAGGGGGAGCCTTCTTATGGTAATGACCTATGGGAGGAATGGTAGATGGTACAAGAATAGCTAAGAGATGATATTTAAGATGCTACTAAAGTATGTAATAATGATAAGTGTGATGGGTACCATATTGGTGTCATAAGTAATATAACTCTCCATACTTAGGAATATACTTAGAAAGTACCTTTGGGGGGGGATATTTCCTTATCTAAGGACTGAGGGGTAGTAGGATACAAATTGTTAATATATTGTTGTAGCTTGTGATAATGCATGGAAGAATGATTATATATGTTGTGGAAGCAAAAAATACACTTATGAGTAGTCTTAGTAGGTGTAATCATATGAGGATGTGTAAAATAATTGGAAGGAACTTGGGAAGGCTCATTAGCCCATTTAGTAGGTACTGGAGCCATCTAAATTAAAGGAAGTAAACCATCACCAAGAGAAGATGGTATTGGTAGAGAGATAGGGAAAGGCTTGAAAATAAGAGTAATAAGATCTGAAGCAAGAATAGACTCAACTAATATAGGTGTAGGATGGGATTTGAACTGGGCTCCAATGAGGGATGAGTGAGGTCTATAAAAGGTTGAAGGAGAATTTGACACATTTTGGGGATAATCAAGCTATAGGGGTCATGGTACATAGAAAAACAATAGGACCCAGTCATAGCATGATACATAAGCATACTTATATGAGGTTATTTATAAATTAGAGGTGTCCACACCATCTCTAGCATATGATAAAGAGGAAAAATGCTAAAACTAGTAATGATATATGATGAAACATGGGAAGATTTACTAAAAGACTAAATCAAAGAGGAATGATAATAGATAATCTTAGCATCACAGGCCTGAACAAGACCTCTTTAGAATAGATCATCTAAGGTATAACCATCATCATAATCAGACATGTAAAGATCAATGATGTAGGTAGGGATGTCATTGTCATCTGATGAGGTGTGATGAATGGAATGCCATATCTTAGTTAAGATAATGAGGATGTCATCACAAGGTGGTTTGAGAGAATGAGGTTGTAAAGAGGTGAGAAGCATAGAGATGAGATGAGGTGAGAGATCAAAATTTTTAATCTTGAGATTAATCTCATTGTGATCATCATCATTAAAATCTAAGAGGTTAGGGGGATATTCCCAATGAGTTCAGTATGACCGTTATAACCTCAAGTGGAATTAATGGGAAAGTTGAATCATTGATACTCATGAAATGGAACACTTAGAAATGGTTCAAGGGTAAGAATATTGAATATAACCTGATCTTCAAATTGTTTGAAATTCTAAGGGTTGGTGTCAACCTGAATCCTATAGATGGATTCATTGTGAGAAAAGTTAATGCATTGGCAGGTGAAAGAATTAACTTCTCTCATAAAATGAGTCCTTGGCCTACCAAGCAATATGTTATAAGATAGAAGAAAGTTAAATATAATTACCTTCACATGAATGGTGATAGGTGGGATAGTAATGGGGAACCACATATAACCTAAGGGAGGCATTTGCATTCGATCATATCCTTGACATGTGTTGTGTGTGGATTTGAGATTGCATTTAGAATACTGAATATTTTTGATAAAATCAAGGGAAGCCACAAAAATTCCATAACCCTCATCAATTAAGGCATGCTTGACTTGGATATCGCTAATTTGGACACTAATGAAAAGAGAAATATCATCCACACTAAGCATAATCTCATCAGGGATCATGGAAGTAATGGGAAATTTAAGGGAAAGAGAAGTGTACATTATTTCATCAACATGTATAGACATCTCTTCTCACTATTGTAATATGTTATCTTCAGATCCATATAAGGTTACTTTACATCCTACTAGGGGAGGATGAGGGATGTTCATTTTGAATAAAAGTTACATATTATGGTTATGCTAATGCAAATAGGTCCTCATAAGCTCAAGGAAAGGAATTTGTGATGGGAGATTAGTGAGCTCCATGATAGGATCCTACTCATCATAACCCACAAGAATATTTTTAGAAATAGGTGTACAATGTTAAAAGAGGTCCTCAAAAAGAGGAACTAAAGTACATTGGAATTTATGTTGATAAGAGGTAGAAGGTTTAGTGAGAGGACAAGTTTTTAAATTATGTTGATAAGATGAAGTAGTTAATATAGTTTGGTTTTGAGAAGTTCTAGAAGAAGTGTTGATAGAAGCTTAACTGTCATTAGTGGTAGGTAAAGAAGATAGAGGGATGGTATAGATAGAATGAGAAGTGTTATCTAAAGGAGGATTTGGAATTGGTTTATCAAAATTTAGAAGGTCATCTTGCCCCAAATCATTTAAGTGAGTTGGAGAAGAATCATGCATAACATTAAAAGTATAACACAATAGAGGTGTGCAGATAGGTTGAGGACCAATGAAATAAACCACCCTTTGCATATTAGTCATATTGACAACATTCTCTTTAGGATTTGGGTCAATAATAATTTTTACCTCATTGGTATAAGGGATGTGCTTGTATTGGTTATCTTGGTTATTTGGAAGAGGATCTTTATAGATGGACAAATGAGCATTAGCTTGATTCAAAGCTTGAGATTTATTATTGGTTTCATGGGATTTTAAAGCAATGTCATAAGATTATTGGTGTTTCTAAATGATATCATCATGTTTAAAATTGGGAACAAGAAGAAAATACATAGCCAAATTATGAATCTACCTATAGGTCTCATAAGAATGACCTTGACAAACATGAAACCAACAATGTTTTTTAGGATCTTACCAATATTTTATGGGATGAGTTGGATCAGGTTAATGATAAAAAATCCTTGGTAGGCATTTTAATAATTTGGCTAAGGATAAATGTTTGTCAACATTAATGTTATTAGGTGAAGATAAATGAGGATTGGTGAAATTTTGAGAAGGGGGATTTTGTTCCAAATATTGGTTAGGAATAATAACTTGAATAGTGTAAATGGTGTCATAAAAATCTATAACACCATCATTAGTAGCATGTTGATTATTATTCTTGAGTAACAAATGTAGACCCACAAAAGGTTGGGGTGGCTCGAATTGATGCATAAGGAAATTTTGATGTTTATCTTGGTTAATAGCCTCCTCTAATGTACATGGAGAGAGGGTCTAGACCTAATATTATAATTTGGCAAAAAGAACATTGGTAAAGAGATGGAAAATTTTATCAACCATGTTATATTCAAATTGTTGGATAATGTCTTCTATCATTTAATGAAATCTTGGGAAGTTTTAGTTTTAAGTTGCTTACAATTGATAAAAAGGGCCAAGGTATTCTAAGGAAGATCACTAGTTTATAACTCTTAGACTAGAGAATTTACTAAATCTTACAAACTAGTAATATAATGAGTTTTAAGTTGGTTGTACCAATCTAAAACATCACTTATGAGAGCTTTATCTAATAGTTTGGTAGTGGAAAAGGTATTTAACTTGACCTAGTATTTATATAAATTTCTAAATGTTTTGAGATGAAGAGTAGGATCAGTTGACCCATTATAATAAATGGTAGGGGTGATACCTCCTATATCAATATTAACAATTTGAGATGTAAGAGGCTTATTTTGAAGATTCTTGATTGTATTGTTGACAAGAGGATTTTGAGGGATAAGATTACCATGGGAATATTGAAGAGGATGTGGGGGAACATTTTGATTATGCATGCCCCATAGAATTTCTTGAGGGTGGGTTTGAAGATGGATAAGGTGGTTTTGTATTTTCATCATTTGATTTGCATTATTAGCTTGAAAAACATTTATTTGATTAAGATTTTGTAATAGGAGTTGATGGTTTTGAGTTAATTTTTTGGTATTATTTGAAGCATTAGAATTTGAAGTAGTGGCTTGGGTACCCCTATGGGTTTTAGTAGGATCTTGAGAAGAGTAGTTAGAATATGAGGCACTAGTGGAAAAATTTGCTTGTGTAGAAAAAGATGGACTAGTAAAGGGATGAGAAGAGGAAACACTAGAGGCATGATTACCATGTGTAGGAAGTGATGCACTAGTGGAATAATTAAGGAGAGTGGGTCTTAGAATATGCCCACTAAATGTAGAACCTACCATGTTAGTAAAGATACTAGGCATGGAGGTAGAGGAGATCAAAGAAGAAGTCATGGTATGAGAAGGGTTTAAAATAAAGGGAAGAGGTTGAAAAGCAAAGATTACAGTATCCAAAAATCCATGTGAAAATATGGGAGAAGGTGAATGAGGTTCTTTGGCTTGACCACTAGTCATGAGATGGTAAATGGTAAAAGGAGCCTTTCCTCGATGTTAAGGAAATTCAAAGATAAAGAAGAGCATTTCAAGTGTATAATCTAATTTGGGATGATCTTCAAGTGAGAAGAGAGGATTAAAAATCAAAATTAAATGAGGAGGGGTCCAATAGTTTGTTGTGAAAGTGGTTATATGAACATTACTCCCATCCAAAATAGGATCCATAAGTTGCTTATGAGAGATCCTATGAGAGCTGGTAAAACTCATCATATATGTTGAATTAAACTCACGGTTGTCTTCAAATAATAAGTTAATGATGAAGGATATGGACTATATAATGAAAATGTGATGCAAAATCAAGGAAATAAAAAAGGATAAATAATAGTACATAGTTGATTGGGTCAACCTAGTATTGAAAATAGGGTCTTAAAACTGAGAAAATAGGAATACAAAGTTGAGAAGGTCAACCTAGTTATATAACTTGGGAAATAAATAGGCAAAAAAAGATACAGAGTCAATAGGGTCAACCTAATATTGTACCTTCAAGGATAGAAAATAATACTATGTCAATAGGTTTGACTCAGTATTGTAGATAGGGAAAACATATAGCCTATAAGAGATTTTATCAAACAAAATGATAGTGTAATAAAATAAGAAAAAAATTGTAATTATTTTTGAAAGCAAGAAGTGAAAGGAAACACACAATCAATTGGGTTAATGAGGATGATCCAATTAAAAAACACAACATAAAACCTTGCACCAACACTGGACAATGCAAGTTTTTTCAATACAACATACAATTAATAAAAGAACAAGAAGATAACTTGGAAAGTAAATGCTAAGTAAGTGG
This sequence comes from Torreya grandis, assembly GCA_037957365.1. Taxonomy (NCBI): domain Eukaryota; kingdom Viridiplantae; phylum Streptophyta; class Pinopsida; order Cupressales; family Taxaceae; genus Torreya; species Torreya grandis. Next base: position 225,365 of record JARHVA010005962.1, on the reverse strand, counting down.
TCATACTAAATGTTTTTAGATAATTAAAGTACAATTTTAAGTCTGATAAGAAGTTGGCTATAATTAAGGAACAAGAAATCAATCTATGGATGGTTTGAGAATGTTTAGGCTAAAAGTGGTTTATGTAGATAATGGTACTACCTTGGTATTGGGTCTTACCCCCTCACTTCACACACCATATTGATAAGGGTATCAGGTGATTTTCCAATAAATACCATTAACCATGTGTTTATACTTGGCTAGAAAACCAAGTTGGCTTCCCCCTTGGTGATGAAATCCAAGTAGGTAGGCCTTGGGTAGACAAATGTTTAAATGCATTTTAATATTATGTGATTTCCTAGTGTTTGAATAAAAGAGAAAAATCATGAAACTAGATGGTATATTGAAAAACCACTTATTTAGACTATGTGATCTATTATAAGCATGCAAGCAACTGAAAGTGAAAATGTAATCTAATTACAAACATATAAGTGTTAATTCTAAATTTGAAACATAGTACAGTCTTAGTTTAGATGATAATGTATGTAGATACTATAGAATAGAGTTGATAGTATCACTACTATACTACTAAATCAAGGGTATGTTAAAAACTACATCGATAATGTTAACCTAGTCTTTTAGATAGAAGATAGAATACAGAACTAGGTTGATAGAGTGGACCTAGTTTGTTGTATAAGGGTAGTTTTAAAGATTAAAAATTGTGAAAAATAGAACTGTAATGAATAAAAAAATTAAAGAGAAAGAGAGAAAGGAACCTTGGTGGGTTAGAAGATGTGGAGGAAAGTGAGATTGTTATTGAAGTGCCTTAATTTTTTACTTAAATTTTTTTTTACTATGCTAACTAGGTCGACCTAGTTCTGTAGTTCCCTATTTGTTGAAACCTATGAAGAATAGTATGTTGTTAGTGTTGACCTAGTATGTTTTCTAGAAGTCTCAAAGTGTACTATGTTTATAGAGTCAACTTAGTATCATATTTGGAAGTGAAAAAACTATACTATGCTAATAGAGTTGACCTAGTAGCCTGTATTTGATGAAGACCTGCACAAATAGAAAAATGTGATGTTGATGTGATTATGTGTTAAACCTGCACATAAAAGTTAGAAAATATATCAAAAATATTGACCCAGTATCATAAATATATAAAAACAATAAATATTTTGTTAAAATAATGAAAAACATGAGAAAAACCCTACAAAGGTTAGATTCACATCGGGTTCATCAGACTGTATGTAATCAAAAATGCATCATGTCTATATATCAATCCTAACTCAAAGAAGATAGACAATACTTACACTTCTGATTGGGGATACATTAAATAGTTAGGAACATGACCAATATGGGGATCTACTAGACCCAATCAAGGGATCTCTAATCACAATAAACCATACTAGGAAGGGTTCTTAAGCATCCAGTCAATCACAATCATTCAACAACCCTAACTAAGCCCTATGTTTTATATTCATTAAACTAATAATAAGTGAACTAAATTATAATCTATAATCTTGTGGAACAAAGTAGGGGTAAAAAATAATAAAATAAAACATGAATAAGATACATATAATCATGTTATTATATACAAAATCCTAATGTATGGAAGAGAGGTACAAATGCATATCTATCTACTCTTACAAAAGAGGATCAAAGTTAGGAATACTTACTTTTAAAGATGAACCTACTGAGCCCCAATATCTCCCTTGGCCTAGGTGGTTCACAAGATGTTGTTGTGGTGTGTAAGGATGACAAGGATAAATTGGCTCTAGGCTACACAACCTATCAATGCATCCAAAAGACTTCACAAGACAAGATCTATATCTCCAAAGAAAGTATGAAACCCTAAGCTTTATCCATAAGTAGAATGGTGGATAAGTAGATGTGTAATAGCTCTTACTTATTCTCTTCTCTAAATAATTATGAAATCATATTGTATATGTAGTTATATTTAACCTTAATCCTTTCTAAATGTTTTGGTTGACAAGGTCGACCTAGTATAGTTATGGACAAAAATTCACTAGGTCATGGGCTAGGTCAGATCTTACCTAGTACAGTTATGGAAAAATTTTCACTAGGTCATGGGATAGGTTAGCCAAGAGTCAACCTAGACCCTAAATGAATTCTACCCAAAATAGTACAAGGTTAACCAAATTGACCTAGTACACAAAATAATTAGAAGGGGATTAAGGCTAGGAAAAGGGAGATAAAAGGTGGGAAATGACTGAAGAGTGTGAAATAGAGAAGAACAAGATTAGGGGAATGGTTTTTAGGAGACAAGTGTGTAGATAACAAGTGTTAAAAGGGAAAAAAAATCCTAGGAAGCACTAACGGTATGATCACCCCTTTTCAAGTGTACCCCTTAAGGTGTGCACTTAGAGAGATTAAGACTTAATGGGTTATTGCAAGATAAATTGTGTTAGTAATTGATAAAAGTTTTAAAATATTGTGTGTACAAATAGTAAGTGTCATGAATTTCTTGGAGGATTAATCAAGTAAATGGGGCCAAAATAGTTGCATAGTAACCATGTGACCAGTTGCACATCATGATCCATGTTATTTAGGCAGGCTTGTTTTTAGGCATATTGTGTGTTTAGTGACACAAGTATTAAGGTATGTTCACATTATTAATATGTAATTTTGTAAATATTATTAGTTAAAATAATATTACATTAATATATTATGATTATGTCTTTAGTTAAAAATATATTATTACTATGTAAAAAGTATATATTGAGTGTTTGTTATACGTGATTTTGGAGTAAATCACCCAACTCACTATTATAGGAGATTGTGGGAGATCTTAGGAGATTTTGTAGTTAGTGAGATTCCTAGATAATAGGATATGTTATCCTATATATTTGTATTTTGTAGGATGTAATTCATAGTTTGAGAATATTATTGTGTTTAATTAATTATTCATTATTTTGTGATGTTATACTCTCTTATTGTTGAGTAAACTCTAATTTATACCTATATCTATTATTAGAGTAATGTTTTATTAGGGATAGGCTTGTGAGAATTTATGAGTGGTGTCCTATAAATAAAATACTATAGTTATTCAAGCATTATGTCTTGCCAGCATGAAGAAATAAAAAAGTGGGAAATGACCTATGTATTTTGTGATCTAACTCTTAAGTTGGATCCTTTGATTTTATTTTCTTCCATTAGATTATACATGCATCTGATCATAATATCATGAGATTATCTCTATTCTACTATTCACATTCCATCTCTACATCCTTTATCATTGAATAGTAATGTGACATATACCTGGAGAGTGGTGAAATGGACTACATGCTATGATTCATATGATTAAATCATGCACTTCAAACTTGTTTTGTGGTAAAAACTATTAGTATTCTATTATTTAATCAGATCTTGAGTTTGCTATTACACAATAACGCTATGTGTATGAGGCTTTTCAATCTAAGGATGCAAATCTACTAACCATCTAACATATCAACTATGTTGAATTCTTTTTGAGCTCTGTATTGGCTTTGACTCTTTGCATTGACATTCATGACCTTGTTTTCCATTGCATAATGGTGGTCTTGAGTTGGAGTGAAAGAAATGTAAATCATGACATTTGTACAAGTATGTAAAGTGTGATAGGTGCATGTTTTCCTTTTTATTATCATTGCTTTGGAGTTTATACAACATGGAATTAAGATTCAATACGTCAAAGTATGCATTATTATTATTATTATTATTATTATTATTATTATTATTATTATTATTATAAGATAATGAGTCTTTAGGTTATTTTTAGAGTTAGGTACTTTATTAAAGTTTGTTTTAGTAATGATGGTTTTTGTTGTTATTTAGGTTAATTTATGACTTCTGGTTCATTGTTTATCAAAATTTCAAAATAAAAATGATTCTTTTTGGTCAATATCAGGTTAATAGTCCTTAATGTTTTAGATTAGAGGTAAAAGTAGGTTTTGAAGGGGCCCTGAAACCCTTTAACAAAGAACAAAAAAAGAGCAAACCAAGTCCACAGGCATCACCTTAAAACACTACATAGAAGTAGTAAAAACAAAAAAAGAATGGTCCTGAAACCATAGAGATACAGCCAAACAGGACCCAAAAAACAAAAGTCTGAAAGAGCAACTAACTGAAAACTAGCAAAATAAAACCAGAGATCAATACCAGTTTCTTAACCAAAAAAAGACTGGATTATTCATCCAGTTCCAGGATCAACTTCATGGCTTCTTTTTCTTTCAAAGCAATTTCTCGGGTGGCAGCCTCCAGCAAGTCTCCTTTTTGTGTGTCTTTCTTTCTGGAACTTTGCCTTGTCCTCTTGCAGGGGCCCTCTATTACTTTCATCTCCTCATTGGCACATTTCCCAATACTGATAGCAGCTGCACAAAAGTTGGATGTTACTTCATCCATTTTCTTTCTATTTTCCTTTATAAGCTCCTGGAGGTTGTTTTCATAAACTTTAAGCTTCACAGGGATCTGGCTTAACTGATTCTCCATGTCATTTACTTTGTTCCAAGCAACTTTCATTGATTCTTCCAATGTTTCCACTTTTTTCTTTAGATCAATGATCTCCCTACACAGCCAGACATCTAATTGGGAAGAACACTCAGCTTTACTGTTAACCCAAATCAAAGGGGTGTGTTTTTCTTCATTCTATTTCTTCCCTTTCCAGTCCTCAGCCTTTTCGTTTGGGTTATTTCTAGCTTCTTCAAAGAAGTCTTCTTGGCTCTTTAATTCCCTCTCATTGAATCCTTCTTCAATTTCTATCTCCATGTTTTGGATATTTTCCTGGACTAGGATTTCCTTTTCGTTCTTTGACATTGGGTCCTCACCAGAATCTTCCTGGACAGTATCTTCCTCCTCATCTTTCTGGTCTTCCTCCTTCTCTTCTGTTCTGGAAATAGATTCCTCCTCAGTATTGACTTTATCTTTTTCCATATCCTCAAGTCCTTCTTCTTCATTACTAGAGTTGGTTTCCCAGCTCTCTGTTCCATCTTCTTCCACCCGTTTTTCCTCCACAGGTTCTCCAATTCTCTCCCAGCCCCTATCTCCTACTGCATTCTGTGTAATGGGATTAGGGGTCTTGATTTCTCCTCTTTTGCTTTCATTTTCATCCTTTTTATTCCCTGTCAACTTGTTTTTCCCCTATTTGGGGTTCTTTACCATTGCCCTATTCTTGCAAAAGCCTTCAATGAGCAGAATAAGGCCTTCGTGAAGAATAGGGCGCAAGTCTTTCTTCTTATGAGCATAAAGGCTTTGAATCAGGGAGTAGCGAAGGTAGAAAGGAAAAGATATTCTTACCTTATGCCTGAAGTGGTTGAGGAAGACGAAGTGGAGCTTATGCACTCATTTACTTCTACCATCCAGGATGAAATATTCCCTGATATAGCTTAGGACGTCCCTCCAAATCCCTTTTATCTGGTCCAAATCATAAAAATCCCCATTTTTTACTATTTTCTGCTCCTCGTCATCCGTTTTGAGGAATTTGCAGAATGCTTCATTTGATATGCTGGTTTGCTTTGAAAATTTGATTCCTTCCATAGACAACCCTGTAACCTCAGCAAGAAAATCCTCAGTTAAATTGACAGTTACGCCATGCAGGGTGACCCTGTCGTCAGACCAGTTTTTAAAGAAGGCCGTTGTGATGTGTGGCTTAGAACCATGAAGCCTTTCCATGTAGTTCGTGACATTTCCTTTCTACAAGATTCTCCATACTTGGTGTTTCTCTCTCCAATCTGCACAACTCTTGGGTTCCTATTTACGGGGTTCACCCTTTCTTTCACGCGCCATGCTCATTTTCTTATAATCCCGTTTGCTATTGATGTTACCCTGGTTCCTGTTTCTATCAAATTGATTTGGATGTCAAATTTGTTTATGGCATTCAGGGTCCGCTTCTCCCTTTTGAGGGCCTTGCTTTTTGATAATTGGGTTTCTTTCCCCATGCTGCCACTCCTCCTACTCATTAAGATTTTGATACGCTCCAATCCTTCCTTCATTCGCATGTGTGGCATCAAGAAGAATGATCACCTTGAAGTCCACGTTCCTTTCTAAGGTTTCATCCCACCTCACTTTCTGCCCCTCCCGGACGGCACAATTTGCTAGCCAATCTGCGACACCATTGGCTTCACGGTAGGTATGGGTGATTTTTACTTCTTTGAATTTATTCAAAAGAATTTTCATCTCCTTAACCTTGTCCTCTATGGTCCAAGACACTGAATTCTTGTTATTAAGGATATTAATAACATTCAATGAATCCCCTTCGAGCCACAATTTAGAATATCCCGAATCCATAGCTAATTTAAGGGTCTGAAGAGCAGCTGTAGCTTCAGCAATATGGCAGTTTGATATACCTATGGTAATTGCAATAACATCAATAACCATTCCCACATGGTTTCTCAGAACACCACCGCAACCAGCCTTACCCGGGTTCCCTTTTGCTACACCGTCAAAATTACCTTTAATCCATTCTTGAGGCGGACTAATCCAAGTCACATCTGATCTGGGGTTATCATGTTTGCCGAGAGTAATGTCCTTCCTCAGGGGATTATCCACATTTAGATTAGAGCTTGGATTTTTATGAGAAGAAAATTTTTCCTTTAGAACTCTAATGATGTTCTGGCCAACCACCCATCCAGGGAGCTCTTTGTTTCTGAATATTCGGTTATTTCTTTCCTTCCATATTCCCCACCAGATATGGGGAAGAGTAATTTTCCATAAAAAGATAACTTCAGGATTATTTGAAGGGCAATACCAGCTTTTAAGAGAAAGTTCAACATTTTTTTGATGAACCCAGGTAATACCCCACATATTGAGAACCTCCTTCCAAACAAGCTGAGTGAAGGAACAATTCACAAACAGATGATCTCTATCTTCAAGGTCTCTCTTACACAGAATACACCTATTAACAATATTGATTCCATGTTTCTGTAAATTATCTTAATATTCCTTAATGTTATTTATTTTATTTGTAAAATTCTTTATAAAATAAGTATAGGATTGGAAGTTATATAGTCTTTATTATTGTCATAAAATCTAAAAGTGTCATTAAGTCTAATTTTTTGTGTGTCTAAGTCAAGTTAGTCACATTTTGTAAAGAACATATTATTAGTGAAAATTGACATCCTATTTCAAGTATACGGTCATAATGTATAAAATGAAAAAAATAAGAGAAAAAGAAGAAGAAAGTAGAATAAAATGAAAATAACTACAAAATTTACATATTTAAAGTGATAAAATAGGTGCACCCAAATATTGATATTTCTAGCAAAGTTATGTTTATAATGAATTATTAATTAACAATATATCTGATAAATTGGCTCAAGATTCATCCATGCTTTCTCATGAAAATAAAAAGCCAACTATTACATCCAAGGAAATCTAGATAGTCATACATCATTTTTTACCATGAGATCTTACTATATATGTTATTTCTAAAGGTACCAAGGTTGTCATCGAGTTTTCCATATCTTAAGTAAATAGCTTCACCTATTGGAGGATGGAGGAAATAGAGGCTAGAGGTTTCATAGCCTATCAGTAGCCACTAGCGATGGGGCCACTTTTTATTTTAGTGGCATATTTGATTTTTAGTTGTGTATTTTCAATTATGTGTTATTTTCAGCATGGTGTTGTGTGAATAAGAACATATGATGTATACATGTTCATGTTTGTCATAAGTGAGTTAAATATTCCTTTGTAAACTTCTCTAAAATATGATAGTGCCAAGACCTAAAAACTATACTGCACATCATGATGTGGTTTATGGTAAGCCACTTGTAAAACCATTATTTTATGGTTTGTGGTTAGCCACTTGTAAAACTATTATTTTTTTGTTTATGTTAATCCACTTGTAAAACCATTGTTTTGGGTTTTTGGTAATCCACATGAAAACCATGCCATTTTGGTTGATGGTCAGCCATTTATAAAACCATCAGTAAGGTTTGTGATTGTCCTAGGAAAATCATTGAATCATGAGTATCAATGTAAATATGGTAGAGATGGTTTCCCCATTTTCACATTAAGGGGGTGTATATTAGGGGTTAATAATGTTGACAAGGGGGTGAATTTTAAGGTATGTTCACATTATTGATATGTAATAATGTAAATATTGTTAGTTACAACAATATTACATTAATAAATTATGATTATGTTGTTAGTTAATATATTATTATTTAACAATAATATATATTAAATGTTTGTTGTATGTGAGTTTGGAGTAAATAACCCAACTCAATATTATAGGAGATTATAATATATTCTAGGAGATTTCATAGTTAGTGGGATTCCTAGATAATAGGATATTTTATCCTATATATCTATATTGTGTTAATGTAATTCATAGTGTGAGAATATTATTGTGTTTAATTAATTATTCATTATTATATGATGTTTATCTCTCTTATTATTGAGTAAACTTTGATTTATACCTATAACATGTTGGTTATCAGTAGGTAATATAGATGTGAATATTGTGCATTATACATTATCAAAAAATATTGTCATGTTTTTCTATGGTTTTAATCTTGTGAACTTTTGTCCATGACACAAATTCTATATTCCCATCATCTCCACACCTAAAGCATTTACCCATGAATCCGTTACTTCTTCCTCTACCATTATATTTATTATTATATAAATATATCCTCTTACTCTTAGGGTATGAATATAATTTTAAGAAGTTATAAATTCTCCCACATGAGTATGTTGTCCTCTTTCAGTATTTTCTTGATCTCTTCCTCTTAAAAACATTCTTCTTCCTCTTGTTATATTTTATTGTCTCCTTGAAAAAATATCTCCAATATTTAATGCAAATTGATACGATTATATCACTCTAAACATATCTTGTAAATAAATAAAATTATCATTCACTTATCTTGAGATATTATATTCATCATCTTCAAAATTTTATAGACTAAATTGTGATCTTGTAAAACTCCTACGTATAGCCTTTTACACTAATCTCTTGTTTTCTCAAGTTTTGTAACTTTTTGAATAAACTAAGATGATCATCAAAAGGTAAAAGCTTACCTCTCAATTTTTATACATTACTATCTAAAGTATTCATTTTGTCTTTGCCTCTTTTAACCCTTTCTATTTTCACATGATCACACCATATGCATGCATATCCATTCAACATTATTCATGTGTAATTAATTCTCTTAGGATCATCCATTTTATCATAGTAAAAATAATTTTCCATCTCTATGCTCCAAATAATGAGATACCTAGGGCACAAAACTACCTGAGTAGCTATTATAGCGTAAATTTTGAGCTTGTAAAAATATTAGTGTAGTTTTTTACACTCATCTCTATTTTTATCAATTTTTTTTTAAATTTTTAAACAAACTAAGATGATATTCAAAAGGTAAATTCATACCTTTCAATTTGTCAACATTATGATCTAAAGTATTATTTTCATCTTTGCCTCTTCTAACCATTTATATTTTCACATGATCACACTTTAAGTAAGGATATCAATTAAAATTAGTGCATGCAAACTTCACTCTCTTAGGATCCTCTATTTTCTCATATTTAAAATAATTTTCTTTCTCTATGATCCAAATAATGAGATACTCAAGGCATAGACTACTTGAGTAACTAGGGGTGTCCAACTTAGGGTTTCATCCCATGTTGAAAAATGAGTTTAAAAAATATATCCTATGGTTCATCAATCATCTCTTCAAGCTCAACATGTGGTTCTTCTTCTTATTTATCATCACTCACATTTGAAACAAATTTTTTTCTATATTGTGCAGTGTCTATAACATCTAATCCAACTTAGATTAATATCAAATTCTCTTAAAAATCTATAACTCTTGTTGTTATTCCTCCCATTCCAAGATGTATTAATATATGTTCCTTTTATATTACTCAAAATAATTAATAATGAAATACTCTTTCATAACCTATAACTCACTCAACTAGAACCTCCTACACTAAGATTAATAGGATAGGGACTATGGGTAGGGAAATGATAAGGGTAAATGTAGGAGGATACATATCTCATGTTGTTCATGTTAATCAAGTTATATTCATTGGTAGAAGAGATAGGGTTAACCATGGTTTAAATAACATTAGTGGTAGTGGGTTGATTAAAATTGTGTTATTGGTTTTAAGTATGTTTAGGAAGTGGATTTTTATAAATGGAAAGGTGAGCATTAGATTTATTGAGATATTCATGATTGAATTTAGAGTCATGGGCCTTAAATACCTTATAATATGTTTGCTAATGTTCTCAGATCATAGCTTCATGATAGAAGTTAGTACTAAGAAGATAGTCAAGATCAAGGTTATTAAATTGTCTATAGGTTTCATTGGAATGTCCTCAAGTTGCATGATACTAGAATAACTTTTGGGGATCATACCAATTATTGTTAGAGAGAGAGGGAAAAAATTATCTAGCTGAGATTTTATGTATGCATTTCTTAATTTCAATTAAGGAAAGAGGTTTTTGAGCTTATATACTTTTCACATATGTTGATGAGGATGGAGGAGGCTAAAATGGACTTCCTATAAGAGGTTTGGAAAGTATCACTTAATAATAACCATATGGAAGGATATCTCAGATGGTGTGTGTGAAGAAATAAGTATTTATGACACCATCATTGGTAGCATGTATATTTTTATATTTCATAAGCATGTGAGTAAAAAATGTAGGTTGGAAAGGCTCAAATTATCTTATGAGGAAGTCTTGTCATTTATATTTATCAATGGATTCTTCTAATTATTTTAGATAGAGATTCCTAACTTTGTATAGAATTTTGGGATGGATAACATTGGTAAACAAGTGGAATATATTGTGTCTTGGCATGTTGTGTTCGACCTTGTTTGATAATATTTTCCAACTCTTGATAAAGGCTTGGGAAATTCTAGATTATACCTTTTTATAATTAATGAAGTGGGATAATCTATTTTTAGGAAGATTTTAAAACTAAAATTACTAAACCAATCTATTAAAAAAGTATTCTAAACTATAGATAGTACTAAACTTGAATTGGACATACCAACCTAGGTTATCACCTAAAAAGGTTTTAGCTATAAGTATGGTAATTATAAAGGTGTTTATCGTAATCCAATATTTTTAAATATTAATTAAAAATAAAAAATTAAAGGTGTATACACAACATTTTTAAACTTTATCATTTAGTGATGCTTTCTCTCTTACAGGAACCTGTTGAGTTTTTGATCTCTCTAAGTGAAAGACTTAAAAGGTGCACCAAGAAAGGGGTGGGTAGACTATCGGTGATTTTAAAGATTTTTGGTCAACTATATCATAACCTACACCAGTTAAAAATCCTACTTATCTAACACCCTAAGCAATCGAAACCTCATTGATACATTTCCCTAAGAATTTCTCCTTTTAATTTCCCTTAATTAATAAATTACCCCTTTTTATACTAAGTCAACTAGACTAATATTTTTAGAAAGGATTAATCATATGTTACAATACTAAGTCATCCTTTCCAACTTAGTTCAAGGCCTAAAAATAAAATTTTCAAACTAATAGAATCAATCTAGTTAATCTTATCTAATAAAATTTTGTAAGGGTTAAGGCTTATTCATTGATATCAATGAAATCCTCATTTTAATCCAATGAATATGAACATTATTTTTTGCATCATTATAGTTCAGTATTCTACTAAATATACATTTGAAGGAGACATTGCTTAAGGTTTGGCCTTGGATATAAGATTGATTATCTTGTGAGAAGTATTAGATGAAAATTAGGAATACTTTATCCTAAATTTGATTTATATAGTGTGATCTTTACAAGCCACAATAATCCCTTGAAAAACACCATTGGCCAAGGGATAGACTGAGGATCGATAGGCTCTCCTAAGGTAAGGATTCCTAACTCTTGCTATTTCATTTGATAGATAAATATTGTCTAAATAATATATGTTGAATGTATAAATCCTTGATTAGATTACTCCATTCTTAAACTTAGTATAGATATAGGGTTTTCTTTGCTTTCCATATTCCATTTTGGGTGATCTAGGCCCCCTTTTACCTACCATAATCTCTTGATTATTTATTTATGTTTAATTATCCCCATTTATGCCACAAGATTTGGTGAGTACTAGATTAGTTTTATTTCATGTACTTATACTTAGCTAGGGTTATTGTGTAGTATCATTTTCATATAGGCTTTGGAACACTCTCCCTTGGTATTGTGTGGCAAAAGATACCTTGGGTAGGTTTAGGGGATCTAATTTGGTCATGATCCTGATGTAAACATGTATTGTAATGGATGTTAGTTTATTTCCTTATCCAATCATATATTTTAATAAGTTAAATAAACTATAAATCTATTTGTATACATTTTAATGAATCTGGCATGAATATAACCCTTACATTTTCAATTTACCAATTTTAATCAACTAGATTAGGATAGTTGATCCAGTCTTAAGTTTTGTTTGTAGATTTTATCTTTGTAGTTAACTTGATCAATCTAATTGATATAGTCTTTTTATCTATTTATGGGTATAGGACCTATAGTCAATTAGACCATGTTGGTCATTCTATTTTTGTTATTTTAATTACATGATTTCATATCAACAAACTAAATTGAGTTGTTTGACTAGGTTATTTTTACTATTTTCTAAATTTTCACTTTTAGTCATCTAGATTGATTTGGTCAACCTAGCTCACATTAATAGTTTTTAATTTTTCAATCTTTAATAAACTAGATTGAGTTGATCAATTTAGTCTTATTTTATCATTTTTCAATTTTTAGTTATCTATAGACTAAATTGATTTGGTTGATCCCATTTGTGTGTTTTTCAAAAATTTGCCTCTGTTGGGTTTAATCAGATCTGGATAACATATTTAGCAATCAAAATTTCAGCATTTTCAGTCAACCAACATAATCAACCTAGTCTATCTAGTCATATCTTCTAGGTTCACTCTAAAAAACTTCATATTTCAAAAAAATTAACTGTTTAATTTATCATTTATGTATTTCATTCAGATTGTTCTACATTTCAATTTTTACTCTATCCTTACCAAAATTTTAGTTCTAAAAAACTATATCATATAGACAACTAAATTGATGTGGTTGAATTAGTTTTGTGCCTATTTTACTTACTAAACAAACTAGATCAAGCTGATCGATCTTTTTTTGTTTTTGACATGTCTTACCCTGGCCAATTTTGTTCTCTATTCTTTATTTTTAGCATAAGGTAATTCACTTTTTTCAAAGTAATTAATCTCACATTTTCTATGAAAATAATTGAATACCTATTTATTTAATTTTTGAAATACAAAATTGGCTTTTACCAATTGATTTTTGCCTTTATTTTCATTTGTCTTGATTTCCTTATAAATTGTGTACTATTTTTTTAAAAACTACGTAGCTACTATTGTGAAGGAATAAGCAATACTCTATTTATAGTCCTTGTATATAATTTATAGATATCATGGTGTGAGGGGATTTCTCCAATATTCATAGCCATAATATAGACCTAAACATAGTATTTAGTTTCAACATAACTCATAGTATTTAAGAAATGCCCAAAATTTCCTTTTTGAATTAAACCTTAAGAATCCAACCATCCATCTAATTCTATGGTGCATCAATTAACAGTCAATGCTAAGAAATTAATTCCATATTATGCTTTAAACTAGTTTTATTGGTCTATGGTAACATCACTCCTCCATAGTTATTATTCTAAAAAATTGAGATGTCACTATATAATGGACAAGCAAGTATATTTGAAAGATTAAAAATCAATCAAAACCCTTTAGTCAAACTTCATGATTGTTTTTTCAAATAATTAGTTAGAATCAATAGTTTTTTTTTTGTTTTTAATTTTTTATTCTTTATTGTATTGTAGAGTGTATTAACCAATGTTATTATAATTTAATGCTATGTATTCGATAGTTTAATATTTTGTCTTCTTTTCTTCTACCTTAAAAATTACAAAGTTCAAATATTTATTAATTTTTTTCTAAAATAAACTAATTCAACTAGGATGATAGTATAATTATGTCTCTCCTTACCTATCAAACTAAGTTGACTAGATTTACTTAGTAGGCATTCAAAAAATTATGTGTTTTCAGCCTACCAAACTAAGTTGACTAGTTTGACTTAGTAGTTTTCTAACAAATTCTAGCTTTCCCTACCTATCAAACTAAGTTGAAAAAATGAACTTAGTAAATTTATAATAATTTTTTGTGTTTTTTAGCATGTCAAACTAAGTTGACAAAATCAACTCACTAGTTTTCTGACAAACTCTATTTTTCCTATCTATCAAACTAAGTCAACTAGCTTGATTTTTTAGATTTTCATAAAAACTCTATATTTAATCACTTACCAAACTAAGTCTACTAGCTCAACTTAGTAGGATTTTATAAAATTATAAAATTTTCCACATATAAAACTAAGTAGACTATCTTGACTTAGTTATCTATCCAAATTTTTTCTATTCGTACCTATAAAACTAAGACAACTAAATCAACTTAGTAGATTTTTAGAAATTTATGTATTTTCTTGCCTATAAAACTAAATCAACCAACTTGAATTAGTAGGTTCTCAATAATTATTTCATATTTATAAAAATTAAACTAGATAAACCAAGATTAACCAAATTATCCTTGATGAATTAGTTGAATTTATTATTATTTCTCCCATTTTTAACATTTTTAGCTTGTTGTTCTCTTTATCACTTTGATTAGCATCATGAAATCACCTATTAGTATCTTTATTGATAGCCTAAACTCATTTTAAGTGTACATGGGTTATTATTTCCTTTATACCTTAGCCACATAAGAGGATATCCCATTGTGGTGAACTTACTCACATCCCTCATCTAGGTTTATAGAATGCAACATGGTATATACCACTCAAAACAATGATCTAGATGATGCTAACCTAAACATTACCATATATAAATTAACTTAATTTAAAATTAAAGTAATTGATACTATTATCAACCAAATTTTCACCATGTGGAGGGATACTCTAGCCTCCTTAAATTTGGAATAACAATGAAACACCTCATATGTTGTGGGTGACAATTATTAGAGGTGAATCTCTAGGATAAAGGGCTAGCTCCCTTACACAACACTTACAACTAACCAATACTCTACTTATCTTGAAGGAATAGGGATAGAATGAGATTAAAAACTAATCTAATAGAGGTGATTCACCAATATGAATTCCAAAATCCTACTTGAACCTGCACTATGAAAGATAATTTTCAAAATTGATCTCAAAACCCAAGGTTTTTCTAACAAAAGTGTGTCAACATGAAGGTAGAATGCAATGTATTTATCAAGGTAGATGAATATTAGGTATTATAATAGACACTAACAATCCTATTCACATTTAAATACACAAAAATAACCATTTTCACATCATGACACCTGTTACAAGGTAGATTACTTACATAAAGCATGAAAGAGTGAGATGGATAGAAGGAGAGATAGCTATCACTTACCATCCAAAGTAGACTAGTTGACACACTTATGAAATAATTTAAGAAAACCAAAACATATTTAAATATTTATTCAAAGGAAAAATCATTAGTCAATTTAGTAAGGCTTTTCCATACCAAATGTGGATGTCATATAATGCCAAAAGTGGCAGCTTATATAGAGAAATGAGGAAGAGAGAGAGAATTGTAGAGGAGGAAGATTTACAAGTTTCAACATGAGTTAAAAAAATTAAATGAGTTATATAATAGTCTCAATATTTTTCTAAGGACATATTTATCTCCTCTAAATATGCTTCATCATCCAAGTGTTGTAGGAGTTTCAAATTTGGCTTGACACCTTGTACTTGCTCTTCAAAACTATCCTTATTTGTATGTGAGGACTGAAAAATGGAATTATTTATCATAAATTCACCATTGATACATTAAAAAATTATAATTTTACACCTTTCCTACTTTTATAAACTTCCTTGCTCTGACATTTTAGTGGCAATCATCATGCATCTCCTTAGGTGTTTTAAAACCCCTTCATCTTCCATGCCTAGCTTTGTCCAAATGGCTCAAAACTTGACTTAAAATTAATAAAGGAAATTTATGTCAATTAAAGGATATAAAATACATTATCATACATTAATAAACTCATTTAGTTTCCTAGAACAACTCCCAAGACTTCATCTTGCTCCTCAAGCTCTCATTATGCCTCTTTTCCTTGTAGCCCTAAAATTATGTAAACCTCATTATGAATGATAGTATATAGATGATAATTGGAAAATGAATACATATTTTATGATCCATTATGTATTTAAAACTCCATGACAAATTTCAATACTTGGGAGTGGGTGGATGTGTGCTTATTCTATTTTTATCTTCCCCAATTAACCTTCAATTAGGCCTCCTTATCTAGAAGACTAAATTTTTGCTTCAGATCTCTCCCACACATGTGAAACAACCAAAAATAATTTTATTAAATTGATATATCATGTCACCAACCTCCATGAAAAATTTAAGGTATTGATACTTTATGGAAGTGTGAGAACCATGAATGGTCTCAAAACCTAGTCTCTTTTTAATCTTGTTTTAAAATGCCTTGAAAAATCAAGTTTTTTTTATCATCTCCAGGGTGTCATGTATGTATTTTTTAGATTTTATAGGTGTAAAACATAAAAAATAACTTATTACATTTTTTTTCAAGTGCTCCATTGCTCAAAACCCTACAAAATACCTAAAATCCTTGTAAAATAGTGTATTAAATGTAGTCCATATAGTTGCAAGTATAAATAAAGTACATTATGAGTACATGGTAAGGACATAATTGGAGTTATAAAAAATTTAAATAGGTTTTATAATAAATTAAAATAATTTCATGTGCTTTAGAGACTAATCTCTTGCATCAGTTCTTTACTAGGGTTTTAGGAAGGTTTAAACCTATTTTGGTTCTTAACGATTGTTCATAAACCATAGGGTCGTAACTCCTAAGCTAATGAAAAAAAATTATATTATAAAACCCTCATAAAATTTATATAGGTTCTCAGGTTCCCATGAATATCATTTATACTATTCTAAGTGAAATTAGTTGGTCTTCAGGTCTCTACATTGCCACTTGAGAGGGGTCTAAGTTCTTAGGCTTTGTTCATTCATGTGATGGATCCAATCCAACAAAAAATACCACAATATTAAATAATTGGAACCTATTTATCATTATTGAAATAATATGTCTCATGTAGAATATTAATATCATACCAAGTGAGATAATCTTTGATTTAAAATGCAGTCATCCATTGGAGGAGCTCAAGATGGTCTCAAAGGCCTAAAAGTCACTTTCATTGTCTTCCCTTATCTATGAATGGTTTTTTAGGGTCTATGATATTTTTATGAACTTATAAAAGTATTAAAACCCTCACATTACCCCCAATTATCCACATTTATATTGATTTTTAATATGGGTCTATGCTCTTAGACTTAGGCTCTATAAGCCTAAACAGACTTGTAGGCTTGTTACTCTTTCTCAATAACTATGAGGAATATATAGAGGTTATATTGTAATTAATAAATCATTCCAATTTTATTTAATTCTTTCCATAGATCTCTATCTTTGAAAATAAGCAGTCTCTTACAATTGACTAGGTAGACCTGTGGGTACCTAGTTGATTATGTATGCAGGGGTTGAAGTAAACCTTATTTTGGTCATCTTTTCTTTGACCTATATTTAGGTTTAATTAACCTTAAATGAATTTTTTTAAGTTTTTTGATAATCTAATTTTAGATTAAAAAATACTCTACATTTTATTTTGATTTTCAGTTGCACGCTCCAAGTTTTGTCCCTGCGCATTTTGGTTTGAGACAGTGAAGTTTTTGAATCACAACATGGGTGCGAGTTTATTTTTGCCTAAAATTTGTCTAAGTATCAAAGTCACATGGAAGCTACCAAGTGTCATTGGCTGAGGCACATTTTATAATTTCTATAAGTTGCTCGAAATGTGCCATGTGTCCCGTGGTAACTCAGCAGAGTGTGACAAGTGTCAGCATCCACGTCTCATATTTCTTTTGAGTTTCGAAAGCTTCTTTCAATAATCTTTTCTTAGGGTTAAGCAGAAGGTGCCAAGTGGAAATTGTGGAAGTTTTCAATATGTTTTTCTAAAAGTAATGAAAGACTCAACATATCTCTAGCTGAAGAAAGTGGAAGCCGCCACGTGTCAACATCCAAAATATATTTACATTGTTTCATCGATAAGTAAAGAATGTGGTGGGACCTGAGTTTTTGTTTCTAAAGTCAGCAGAAGCTGCCAAGTGTCACCATTTGTATGAATCTAAAATGAGTCCTAAATGTTTCTACAATCTAGCTAAAGATCAATGGAAGCTACCACGTGTCCCTAGCTGAAGAAAATGGAAGTTGCCACATGTCGTTTGTTAAAATACATGGAAAGCAACACCTATCCCCATTCTCCTTTTAAAGATGTTCGAGCGAGAAGTGCTTTGGGTGCCATTCTCTATAAATTGTTAAAGTTTGAGGAAGCAGACTATGACAGATGTCAAATACGGAACACTCCTGAGCAAAGACATAGTAAAGAGTATAATTTACATGGAAAGTGACGTTCATCTTCGGTAAGTGCCTCAAAAGCTACCAAGTGTCATTTTTTGATGCCTTTTGAATAATGAGAAAGTTTTCAAATAAAGTAAGGGAAACACTCCAAGTGTCCTCATCGATTTCATAGTGGGAAGTGTTCTGTGTATCTATTTTAGCCAGTAAACTATAAGAAGATAGAACATTTCAAATCCAAGAAATATCTTTTGTTAGACACTTCTAGTTTAGTTAGAGTTTAGTTAGGCCATTAGATTGGGAATGTGCAAGCAATCTAGAGCTATTCTGATGCTATAAATAGGGGTGCAGAGATCACCAAGAAGATCATCATGAGAAGATATAGAGAGAATTTTTTGCAAGAGATTATTGTCAAGAAGTTTTAGACTTTTTAGCTATGACTAGTAATGCCATTTGCCTTTGTTTTGTTTTCTTGAGTTAGAAAGTTTGTATAGCTATGCATGTTTCTATGCCTTTATGTAACTGGAAAATTAATGAGAAGATGAAATCTTGTGCCTTTGTTGATATTTTCTATGTTATTTCAAAAATAGTCTAAGTTGTGAGCCTTTGATTCTATTGTTTTTCATCTTTTACATTGATCATGCCTAGTTTGCTCTTCAATGTAATTGAATCCTAAATATAGCTTCACTGTGCTTAGAATTAAGGGTCAAATTAAATTTAGGTGCATCGCCATAGTTAGATTTTCTTTCGTTGCTTGTGTGTTTCTATTTAATTCCTATCCCTTTCCTCATTATACACTTGAGATAAAGAAGAGCCAACTTCTTTAAAATTTGGAGGTCATTTCAGGTCACAAGTCCCACATTCCTAAAACTTCCCATTGTTGGTGTTGGAAATAGTGCAATTTTAATCATCAACACTAATCTAAACTCCAATACTCCTTTTTTTACTCTTACCTCTCTTTAGGATTAAAACAACCTTGTTCTTATTAAAAAACTTGTAAGTGGTCATTTTTTGGGTTTGACTGCATTTTTGGGTTTTAGGACTTAAATTTCAAATAATTGAACCTGTAAATAAACTTTTTATACTATTGAGAGTTTGGATCCTCCTAAAATTTCCTAAAACACTACACTTTCACAAACACACACTTATTCCTTGTACCTTCTCAAAATATGGTTGTAGGTGTCTATTTGGTGAATATGAGCTTTGAAATTGTTCCCTAAAAAATAGATCATCAACAATTTTTGCAATAGCCAAATTTTATTAGAAAATTTTTATCATTATTTTGTAAGGTTTATTTGCCTTTTATTACATTTTAGACCTTTTCCTTCTTATCTCCACACACAAACATGTGTATGAGTACTAAGCTTGCAGACCTAATCTTCTTAACCCTAATTTGACTCTCAAATAACTTAGGTTATTTCATTTCTCTATACCTTCTCTCTTATCAACATTGAGTCATGTTTCCTTTATACTCAATCATATTTGTATGAACAAATGTATTTTATCCAAAATGAGGACCTAAAGTTCTATCACCTATAAGTTTGCCTTTTCTTAAGTCCAACATATTCTTAAGTCCTTAAAACTTTGAGTTTATATCTAGTCATTATTAATTGTTATCATCTACCTCAATATATTTTAATTTCTTGCTAGCACTATATAACCTTAAATTTTCCCATTCACATATACAAGCCTACTTATAAAATTAGCTCATATGTAAGGTTTATGCATGGAAATTGGAGTATAGGTATTCAATAATTCATAATATTGATGATTCAAAGAGATCATTCAATGTAAAATGAGTTTTTAGGATGAAAAACTAGGTCTTCTTCAATGTTTGAATATACTTAACATGGAACTTATGACTTATGAATGTCTACCTATAGGTCTAAAATGTTGTAGGTGGATAATACTATCCAATTATTTGTTTAAGAGTGAATTTAAAGCTCATAATAATAAATTTGACCTCCTAAATTATTCAATAGTGTATTCCTTACATGCTATCATGGGTTTCTCACTACCATTTGATCTAAGTTTGGTAATCAGACTTGTAGAAGATTGCTCATGTAATGTACCTTGTTACCACTTAAAGATTGTATACAAGGATCACATTTTAAGAGAATATCACATTAATCCTCTGAAAGTGGGATATATTACATGGAATCTAAGGCACTTGGAATTTTTTTAAGAATGTAAACACTTCAAACCAACCAAAAAGACTTGTACATGGGGTCATATGTCTCACACACTTGATGTATTAGTTCTTTTGATGAATAAACCTCGTGAGTTTGAATTTATTAATGAAACCAACATTTAAAGGATTAATATTATCTCTTAAAACATCCCATAAAATTCATTCTCCTCCATCTAACTCTAAAGTGAATAAATAAGAGAAAAATAAGACCCTGCTTAAATGAACAAGACCTCCTATCACTCTTAATGATTGTTCATAAAGGGGATGAATATATAAAATAATGCATAAAAATGGAATATTTATAGGACCCATAAAATTGACCAAATTTTATCCTTCAACTTTATCTCTCCTAGCCATACCACATTTGAATTTTGCCTTTCTGAACTTGTGAAGGTAGCGATGGAGGATAAAGAGGGTTATTTACATTTATGAGAATTAAAACTTTATCCCAAGATTTAATATTACCTATAGAAGTTGAAGAGACTCTATGAAACCATTTTAAAATAAAATTGGATCTTTTAAGGCCATACAAGTGCCCATAAGTGCTTGTAAAAGAGTAAGTTCCTCAGTTTAGGTGTTAAACTGTAAGGTTTTTTAGGATCTATCCATCTTTGACTCTTCTCTAACATCAGGTATGTTATGGCATTTATTTAAACATTTATATTTGAGATTGATATGTATATTTCCTCTATATTATCCCACAAGTTGACTAAAATGATTTTATAGTGCATATCAACATAATTAAAAGGTTAATACATGAATATATGACTTTCAAGACATAAGGAAAACCTCTATAATGACTCATTCCAATGTCATGACCTTTACCACACTTGAAAACACTATGACTCCTAAATGAACTTGAGACAATACAATTTCATGAGATAAATAACCTTAAACAAAGTTATTTAAGGACCAATATGACCACTTAAAGACCATTTTGAATAAATTATAAGATCATTACAAGACCATATACAAGATTTAATAACCCTATGAAAAGTTGCAACTTATAAGGGTTGACCATTTTGACATGGGAGTCAAAATTGGTCAATAAATTGGTGATTTTTAGGGGTAACATGCCTGTAATGTTGACAGATTAGTATCATTATCCTCATATTGGTCAATGGAGTTACTCTTATGCTACAAAATGAAATTGGCATGCCTCTAGAAAACCTAAACTCACACCAAACCACACAACAAGAAGTAAACACTCTATGCCAAAGGAATTTAGGTAAAACCACACAACACCTAATCTATTATGTATAATACCTAAAAAAATATTTTGAGGTGGTGAAACAACTCCTCTTGATTCAACCAAGATATGAAACAATTTTTCTATTATCACAACTACTATATGAGAAAAACCATCATATGATGAATGTTTATCAATGAAAAATTGCTTGTGAAGGTGATCAAAAGAGTTACCCTTAATAAATCCTCTATTAGATGGAATTAAATCACTTAATACTCCTTTGAATGATCCCTTTATCTCTCCTTGAGGATTGCTTGACCTTGAAGCCTACTTGGTCTCTTTTAATCTCACTTGATACTTCTCAATTTACTCTTTAAGGATCATGAAACTTTTCCCAACTTCACCTTTATTTGAATTATGATGTGTTTTATGTATAAAAGCATTAAAATTACCTTTTTTATTTCCAAATACATCTAAAATTGAATCAATATCATATATATGTCTATACTACTCTTCACTCTCAGAAACTTCTACCTTGACTTGATCACATTGCTCCAAGGTTTCCTTCTACTTGATTTGGATTTCATATTCCTATTTGTGCTCATTTTTTCCATCATCAACCTCATAATCAATACCATGTTTCATTTGAGGAAGATTAGGTCCACTTAATGTTTCAAACTCCCAAATTATGGCATGGTACTACTTCCAAAAATCATAATGTCCTTCTTAGGTTTTAAACTCATGAATCTCTTCTTCTTTGGTAGGAAAAAATTTATCTTCCTTTTGAATATCATGCTTTAACACACTTGGAACATCATCATCATCATCATCATCATCCATATGTAAAAAATAATAAACCCATGTGAATTATTGAAGGGCATCTTCAGAACTTACCTCAAGAAACTCATCACCTTATTCATGTATGATATGTGTTCCCATACCTGTTTCTTCAATGAATTTGTATAGATGAAACCCATAATGTTTATCTCCATAATCATCAAGGTAGAAGTTAGCTATGCCAATAAGAGGTGTCAAATATTCTTATTCATTAAAATATTCTCCCTTCTCATTTATAGTGAAGTTCATGTTTGATGTGTTACGCATATAGGGATCTACATGAAATTTATCTAAAGGATTAGGCTTGATAGATATACTATCACCATACCTAGTCCTAAATGTCATATAGGACCAATCTAAATTCAAGTTTCCCCTAATATTATCAATAAAGTCCATTGAC
This sequence comes from Torreya grandis, assembly GCA_037957365.1. Taxonomy (NCBI): domain Eukaryota; kingdom Viridiplantae; phylum Streptophyta; class Pinopsida; order Cupressales; family Taxaceae; genus Torreya; species Torreya grandis. The sequence continues at coordinate 202,307 of JARHVA010005962.1, read as the reverse complement.
AAGCAAAGGGAAAAATGAGGTGTCACATCTACAACCAAAACATATTGAGAGATAGAGAATATATGACAATCATGGAGAGTGAGATGTAAACCTTTTATGATGCTAATTGTTTTGGTAGTTGATCCATATAGATGTAACATCCCTTTGGAGTGTGGCTTATATTTCAAATTCAACTTGTTTGTTACTTATTTGGGCATGATTGATGTGCTTTTTACACTATCAATCAAACAATTATGGATCAATGAGTCTCTAATGACTATAGATATATAAATTAAGGAGGTCTATCTCTTCTTTCAATTTTTATTGGTTTCCCATCCTTAATCTTTAATTCATTTGTCAAAATTGTCCCTCTTTCACTAGGATACCTAGATGTTACATTAGCTTGGAGAGATCATATTAGAGCATGTCTCTTTATGCAGGTATGGATAATTTATCCCCATTTGGGATTCTAACCTAAAAATTATTAATTTTCTCAATAATGTTCATAGTAGAGTTACTAACCTTGTCATGTCCTATAAGAGTCATAACACTACCACTAGCTTGTCACTTGTGGCATAGGAAGAGGCATATAAGTAACTTTAGCATTATGAAATTTGTTATTTACCTAATCCATAAGTATTGTATTTGAAACACAAAATAATTAAGGTTATTGATATTTCATGTTTGGACTTCCACTTTTCCTTTATGCCTCTTTAACCACTCTCTTTTTTGACCTTGCATTTACAACTATAGGATTTGATCCTATATTCAAGTCACCTTGATAGTTGACTACACATGAATCCTCTTAATAGTAGTTCATCAAGGTGGACTTATATTGAGAATATCCTCCATTTGTCTCTCTTCCACTAGGAATATCTTCTTGAGTCATAATAGGTAGTGTTCCCCATTGTGATGTATATGCTTAATTGAATGTCTCATTTGCATAAGTGGAAGACTAATGAGGTTATTACCATGAAGGATACTCTCCATTGTCATGTTAAAGATAATTTTTGATACATTCAAATGCTCTTGAATTAGAATGAACATTTTTATTTTGTCCATTATGTTGATTCACTTGAGTTAGTTTCCCTTGTCCTTGATAATGGCCTTGAAAAGGATGTCTATGAGTTTGATAAGATTAATAAGGCTAATAAGGGAATTAAAAATACCTCCATTTCTAATATTATTGTTACTTATTGAGTTTTTGATTATCTTATTTATAATTTTTAATATCCTTGATTAGATCTTCCACTCTTGGCTTGTTTGGTTGATTAGAGGAAACTTGCTTATGCTTGGGTGTGGGGATGGGAGTTTGCACATCAGGAAACAAAGCCATAGGGGTTCTAGGAGACATTTCCCAACCTATATAAGGTAATTATCAACCCCTATATGATTCTCATAGGTATTAGGCAAAGTATCTATTATAGCCTAAAATTTCACCCTAGAGAAATCAAGTAGACCTTCTCAATTTTAGGATAACATGGAACTATCTCCTTTCCTAGGCAAACTACTATAAGAGATATATCTATAGGTTTTAAGGGTGATATCCCTTGGTCTATCCTTAATGATTATAATAAACTAATATAATCACTATTGGGGAAGAAAAGGGAAGAAGGATACATAAAATAAACCTATTATAATGAGGTGATACACCAAGATAACTCCACACAAAACACTTTCATCTACACTTAAAAAATAATACTAATCAAACTGATTTCAACTCTATATCTTTATAGAATAAGTATTTTTCATATAGGTATATTGCTATACCTATCTAGACGTGGGTGAAAATAAGGTTTGATACAAGACACTACTAGTCCCTCTCACACTTCAATATACACTTAACAAATAATACATTGTATAAAACCTATTAGAAAATATATCACTCCCATAAACATGTAAGATCAGAAATGGAAGAAAGGAGAGCATGTTCATCACTTTTCAAACAAATAAACCACTTAACACACTTAGTAAATAGATTGAATAGAATTAATAAAATTTATTCAAAGGTAAATGAGGAGTCAAAACTAGCAGGGCTTTGCCATACCAATTGTGGATCAGTACAAAGACAAAAAGGCTTGAATATATAGAACATATGAGAAGAGAGAGAAGAAGTTAAGATCAAAGGTCACAAGTCCAAGTTTTAAACTATGAAAAATATTTAAAATTTCATGGAATAAAGTGTAAAATAAGTTATTAAGCTATCATGAACATGTGTCAATCTAAAATAGAGCACCTTCCTCATGTTGGCATAGAACTCTTCATTATCTTACTTTGAAACTACCTTCATGATGGTGAGGGGTTAAATTTATTGTATAATACTTCCATAAGAAGACTTGAACCATGTGATATAACACTATAAGGTTTAAATGAGGTCAATGTAGGTCATCTATGCATCCTTAATTTTGAACTCATCCTTGTCACTTGTCATTCATTGCCTATAGGCATTCATCACTAGTACCCTAGGTTTGTCCTCACACTTGTCACCTAAGTAGATTGTAGTTGATCATGGAGATACATTTTATAATATTTAGGAAACGTTTTTAGAGAATCCTTACCTTCCGCTCCATTAGGCTCAAAAGTGTCCAAGTTAGCTTGATCAATATCTCACTAGATAGTCACTTCTCCTTTTCACTATCTCATTTAGACTATATGTAATGAAAAGTGTAGTATAGAGGTTTTAATTCACAACCATGATGATAATTTAGTTTGAGAAGATGAAAAAATTCCATACACATCTATTATAATGATTCTCACTTGTTCATTCTTCTTTATACTTGCAACACACTTCAAATCCTATAAAAGACATAGAATTAAGCCTATCCATAAAAGTGATAATATGGAAAGAGTGAATTTCATGGAGATTTTGAGAGTGATATACATGTTACAAAAAATTTCATAGTCATTTTACCACATTTTAACTCATCACTTTATATATCTTATCTATTAGGTTCAAACTAGGGTTCTAGGAGGGTTTTTGGTCTCCTAAACCGTTAATGATTGTTAATAAAAACTAGATGTATAAATCCAAAACAAATTCCACTCAAGAAAATTTGGAAACCCCATTAAAATATACATAAATCTTTTAGGTCTCATTCATCTCATTCGTACAAGTGTGATCAAATGAGCATGGCCTCTCGAGTTCTTGACTATGTTTTGGGTAGGTTTGAGAGAGGTTTAGGTCAAAATGATAAATTTTAAATGTTTTTATGCAAACCAATAATTTAAAATAGTTTTCCACTTTCCCCTTAAGGTACTAAAAGTTTTTTTAATGTTATCATGTCATGTGAATCAATTTAGGCATCTGAGTGTTCATATCCAGTCTTAAGCCTAATAGACCTAACTGAGTCTAACTATGTATATAACCCACCTATGTGATCTAATGGATTATGGATTTACAAAATTTTTATAATATTCATTTAAAATTTAAAAAACATCCTATATTCATCCAAGATCTTTCATTCTTCTTTTCACTCTCTCATGAACCATGTTTCCAGACTGTGTCTTGACTATGAGTACCCTCCATTTAAGACAAAATAGAGAGCATCTACCTTATTTTCATAGCCAAAATAGAAGTATAGAGGGTTTATTTGAATCATTTTTATGTTATACAATTTTTTTTAAAACTTGATTATAACTTTAGAACCCTCAATCATCAAATTTCACAATACTAGCTTATTAGTTATTGTCACTGTGTATAGTGTTATTGGTGGACTGTAGGTTAGGGTTAAAAACCCATTTCTTGATCTATTTATCCTATCCTTGAAAGTCACATGGAAATGGAATCAACACCCTAAGGATTATTTTAATTGATTCATATCATTTTACACCTTTTCATACCTTCTCAAGCCTAAACTCTCCATTTGCTTGAACTAGTTTTTAGACTGTTGACTATAGGTACTCATTTGAAGAATCAAGAACTCCTATAGGTGGTCATATGTATGATAATTGTCTCTCATATTTATAATTATTTATGAGGTCACTAAGAATATTCCTCACCTATATTATCTCATGTCATACTTTTAAAATCATGTTATCATACTATTATCATCAACAAACCATAGATTTATAGTTAGACTATAGATATCACTTGAAAATTCTAGTTTTATTTAGCCTTAAATCATTATGCTTACTGAATGTTTCTAGTGAGAACTTTATTGGGTGAAACTCCACCCTACCATCACTTTATCCTAATTTATCAACCATATTTTTTTTAATACATTAAATTTAGGCCTAGGCTATTAGCATTAAACAACTAGACCTACTCAAACCTCATGAATCTTCACCAACATATGAAACATTGTGAGATAGGATCTCTTTCTCAGAGAAATTAAGGTAATCAATCCCATTTCAACCCTATGAATATGGATTTAAGTTTGTCTATGTGTAATGGCCTCACCATTCATATAATAACCTCATTTTTATTCTTAGACTTGCCTAGTAGTCTCAATTAGATTTCAAACATATTAAAAAAAATTTCATCACTAATCAGGCCTTTATGATGTTGGTTTTAAACCACTATAGTATTTATGTAGGCTTAGTGACTGTATATGCAAGTTCAAACTTGGATGCTCTCTCTTATAATTTTCATGATGTCCAACCATTTCAAACCTATATCAAATAGGTCTCTTATACTACATCATCAAGCTTTAACCTCTCTCAAGATCTTCTATCCTTCTACCTCCATGATTGCATAGTTACAATCTTGATCATTTTCTTTGGGTATGTGAGTTCTACATTCAACCTTACTTGGTTATAATCTTGGGATGTCCATTAGTCAATTGTATCTTGCTTAAACCATCACCATGGTCTAGGATAAGGTAGAATAAGTGCATTACCTTTGATATAAAGACATTATGAGAGGATAATACTCTACACCTAAAAATAACTATCTAAAAATCATTGGTAGTTATGCATATCTATTATAATGGAATGATATTTTATATAGATCCAAATTCACACATGAAAAAATGGATGAAAAAAAACGTATAAATGGAGATAAATATCTATAAATACACCTAAAACACTTGGAAGCATAAAAAAACTATAAACAAATAAGAAAATCAAAGGCCATGGGGAGGTGTAGGTAGTTTATAATCATCAACAATCCTAGTGATTGTTTATAGAGCACACTCACCAATCTAGAAAATATTTCCAAGAAAGTAAAGGCCATAAAATATACTAACTTATCCTAAAATCATTTAACTCAACTCTCCTCCTACCATCCATACTACAAGTAAACCGATTGACCTATATGACTTCGTGTTGGAGGGAAATGAAGAAGATAGACCAATTTTTGCCAAATTAAATTTTTTTAAAGCCTTTTATTCCTATAAAATACCTATGGGGGCCTTTAGATATCCCCCTAAATCTTTGCATGTCCCATATGGTTGTCATTGACCATACAACTGTCTTTAAACTACATGAAAATGTTATTATCTTCTTGAATCCATGTTGTACCTACATTTATTTAGTTTCAAACTGACTCTTGACATTCTCTAACATATTAGACATTGGAAAACACTTTAACACATCTATCTTAAGTGTAAAACCATAAAATTTCATTAGAAAGGCAAAAAAGGTGACATAAAGGAATGTTAAGATAAATGTTTCAAAATACCAATGTTTAAAACACATTAAGTGATTGTATGACCATGTTATGACTTAACAAGACCTTATATAAAGTTTTAACATATAGGGAGGTTGACCTAATTTTACCTAGGTTCAAATTTGGTCAACATTTTGGTAATTTCCTAGGGGTATCATGCTTGTTATGCTAAGGATCAGTTGTCTTATCCTATCCTTGAGAAATGGAGTCACCTATACACTTTTATTGACACTCATAAGTCTTTGAAAATACATCAAATGCACCACACAAAAGAAGGAAACAAACAACAAGATAAGAAAAAGAACTCACACTTATGTTCTCATGAATACTTAGGGAAAACACAAACCAACTAAAAGAAAACACATCTATCTTAGTATGTACAATACCTCAAGACACTTGAGGTGAAGAATCTTCTTCATTAATTCAACTAGGTGTTAGGTTGTGGAGCTAAAATCTTCACTGATGCAGACATGGAGAAGGCCATTGGAGGAGTTGCAGAGTGTCACAAACACCGGTGTCGGTCAGACCAACTGATGATGGTAGGTAGGAGACAGGAAGCAACGGACGTCGGTCAGAAATTGGCCGGTGTCGGCACCCCCAGGAGGATAGGGACCGATGTCGGTCACCTGTGTGGTTTGACTGTGAGTATATTACGGGCAGTTAGTTGACAAACCAAGTGTTTGCATGATGAGAGCTAATTTTAGACTGAGAGTTGTGGATCTAATTATTGTAATTAGATGTCTAATTATTGTTTGGATGAGATCTATATAATAGACTCATGGTTGTATTGTAAACGATTGCTAGAGAGTAAGAGAGAAATTTTATAAGCTCCTTCTTTGTGTGAGGTGAGCAATGGTGTGTTCCTCCTAGTGCCACAGTACCATGGTGGGTGCTGGTTTTGGAGTGTCAACAGGAATCTTTAGGGGTGTATGATCTTAGTCAGCTGGTGTGCATGGCTTCTATAGGAGATCTACATGGTAAGTAAGATCATTGATATGTAGGTGTATGTGTGTGCAAGGTCAAGGTTCACAGGTGTGCAGAACCAGGTTGATTTGCAGGTGTGCAAGATCAGATAGGATAGCAACACAACAGGGAGCAAAATCAGGTAGGATCTACTTGGAGTACAGGTGTGTACTCAGATAGAGCAAGAGAGGAAGGCAAGGGAGTTCCTTCCATAAGTAAGGTCTATTGAGGTGCAAGTTGTTGCAGGTTCAGGGGAGATCTACTCAGAGTACATTTGTGTACTTGTGGAGTGCATGGAGCACTTGTGGTGTGCGTGGAGCACAGGGATAAGGTGAAAACCAACTCTATGTTTGAGTTGGGTGTTGGGACCTAAGAGAGAGAGCTTTGAGGAGAGAATTACTGTTCACTTGAGGTGTGGGAAGCCTCTGAAGAGGTGGTGGAGAAGAAGTGGCATCTTATTTATTGTATTCTTTTTTGCAAGAGTTTTAATACAAGTTGTGTATTGTCTCTCATATCATGTGTTATTTCTGAATTCTAGTTACTTGTGTATTCTGGTTTATTTTTGCATATTAAATTTCTTGGTAATCAATTGTGTGCTTTCAGTTATTTATCCAAACACGTGGTATCAGAGCTAAGGTTGTAGGGAGCAGGTTTTGTGTTTGGTTACAGGTCACTCTCAGGGGTTTTTGATTGAGTGGGAGTAGAGCAATGGCAGATCAAAGTAAGCTAAGAATGGAGGAGTTGAAAAGCATAGATGGTCACCAACGGTCATATGGAAAGAAAGAGCAGGTAAAAGAATGTTGTTGGTTGGTAGCAGATCAGCAAGAAGGAACTAAAGATGTAGATGTTATAGGTGTTGTTGCATAGGATGCTTTGGGAGGTTTCTTGGATAAAGTTGTATCTTGGATAACAGATTCCATTGCCTCTTTCCATGTAGCCCCAGGGAGAGGAGCTGGTGAGCCTTGCCAAAGAATTGGCAAAGGGGAAGTAAAGCTGAAATCGCAGGCAGCCAACATATGGGTGTTGAACGAGGTCATGCAGGTCCCAAGTTTGGAGATATGGCTAATTTCTTCAGAAAGGTTGGGTGATGAGAGATGTACAAGAGCTCTCACAATAGATGCACTTGAATTAGCTGGTGGTAAGAAAATAGGTACTCTTTATCTACTTGTTTATATTACTGATTCTTCTTTTGTTGTGGAGACATGGCTTCATAGGCTTGGTCACATGAGTAGAAGGAGATGCATGTTCTTAAGCGGAAGATAGATATATTTGATAGGCTTAAGCACTAGAAAGCCTTGGTGTTCTTGGAGGAGATGGCGGACAGAGACCAGTGGATGGGGCTGGATACTTCTGGGCAGGGCAGTTTGGACATGGGGATTGATTCAAAAGAGCTCGCGGGTAAAAAGTCATCACTCACAGGAAACATAGGTACCAACGTCGGTAGAAAAACTAACGTCGATAGTAGGTAAGACCGACGTTGGTCATGAGCACCGACATCGGTAGAAGGAGGATACCAATGTCGGCAGGGTTGGTAGTTAGGATAGGCATAGGAACCGACGTCGGCCGGATGCAGACTGTGAGGTGATCGAGGTCGATTACTGTAACAGATTTTGGGTGGATAGCTAGCTGTCAAGGAGTCTCAAACACCCATATGGAGGACTAAAGATGGTAAGTAAGCCTCAAATTTATTGTTCCTCTTCTTTATACTTGTTAATGACTGTAGAGCATGAAGGATCCAGGAAACAGTGGGAGCATGGCATGGAGAGTTTGCAGAACCAAGCAGAGATTTGGTAGGGTTGCCAGCTAGATGAAAGCATAGAGATGAATGGATACCTTAGTTGAAGAATAGAGAGAATGGAAACATGAGATGGAAGACCAGGTCATACGGTCTTGAGGAGCTGCAGGATAGTGGTACAGGTTTTGATAGGTGGAGGACAAAGCATGGCTTCAGTCAATGTTAGGTAACTACTATGGTTTGCCTTACTAGGTGGATGATGAGTCATGACATCATTTTGTTGCTATATGTAGATGGTATGTTTACTAGCAAGTTTGTACATACAAGGTTTTGCTGAGCTAAGGGGTAAGATTAGTTCAGTGGTTTGCTATGAAGAATTTGGAGCAATAAAATTCTTTGGCATGGGGGACATGGGAGATCATAGATTGATTTCATTTTCAGTGGGAGCTGATGTGAATCAGGTGTTAGCAAGGTTCATTACACAGGATGCAGAATCAGAGCGCACCAAGGGCTGGATAGTTATGTGTCTGAAATCACATGAGGTCTGGTATAGGCCTGAGTTTGCCCAAGCGTTGGGTGTTGTTAGAGAGTTAGGAGCCAATTTTGAGAAGTGGGTTCTCAAGTATTTGAGAGAGACCAGCAGTAGGGATTCATGCTATTTAGGGTCAGGACATCACTACATAGGATTGTAGATGCGGATGTAGTAGGGTACTCGAATGTCAGGAGGTACATCACAGGTTGTGTGGTGGGTTGTCTTCAGGATTGAGCTTGAAGAGGGATACAAACTAGGAAACAGATTAGACAGGGTATAGGTACAGGTAAAATGTAGCTATTTATCTCCAAGTGGGAGATTGCTAGGTTATGGAGCTAAAAGCTTCACTGACGCAGACATGGAGAAGGCCATTGGAGGAGTTGCAGAGTGTCACAGACACTGGCGTCGGTCAGGCCAACTGACGACGACAGGTAGGAGACAAGAAGCAACCGATGTTAGTCAGAATTTGGTCAGCGTCGGCACCCCCAGGAGGACAGGGACCAATGTTGGTCACCTATGTGGTTCGACTGTGAGTATATTACGGGCAGTTAGTTGACGAACCAAGTGTTTGCATGATGACAGTAATTTTAGACTGAGAGCTACGGATCTAATTATTGTAATTAGATGTCTAATTATTGTTTGGATGAGATCTATATAATAGACTCATGGTTGTATTGTAAATGAGTACTAGAGAGTAAGAGAGCAATTTTATAAGCTCCTTCTGTGTGTGAGGTGAGCAATGGTGTGTTTCTTCTAGTGCCACAGTACCATGGTGGGTATTAGTTTTGGAGAGTCAACAGGATTCTTCAGGGGTGTATGATCTTAGTCAGCTGGTGTGCATGGCTTCTATAAGAGATCTACATGGTAAGTAAGATCATTGATATGTAGGTGTATGTGTGTGTAAGGTCAAGGTTCACAGGTGTGTAGAACCAGGTGGATTTGTAGGTGTGCAAGATCAGATAGGACAACAACACAACAGGGAGCAAAATTAGGTAGGATCTACTTGGAGTACAGGTGTGTACTCAGATAGAGGAAGAGAGGAAGGAAAGGGAGTTCCTTCCATAAGTAAGGTCTATTGAGGTGCAGGTTGTTTCAGGTTCAGGGGAGATCTACTTGGAGTATGTTTGTGTACTTGTGGAGTGCGTGGAGCACTTGTGGTGTGCATAGAGCATAGGGATAAGGTGAACACCAACTCTATGTTTGAGTTGGGTGTTGGGACCTAAGAGAGAGAGCTCTAAGGAGAGAATTGCTATTCACTTGAGGTGTGGGAAGCCTCTGAAGAGGTAGTGGAGAAGAAGTGGCATCTTCTTTATTGTATTCTTTTCTGCAAGAGTTTTAATACAAGTTGTGTATTGTCTCTCATATCATGTGTTATTTCTGAATTCTAGTTACTTGTGTATTCTGGTTTATTTCTGCATATTAAGTTGCTTGGTAATCAATTGTGTGCTTTCGGTTATTTATCCCAACATGTGGTATCAAAGCTAAGGTTGCAGGGAGCAGGTTTTGTGTTTGGTTACAGGTCACTCTCAGGGGTTTTTGATCGAGTGGGAGTAGAGCAATGGTAGATCAAAGTAAGCTAAGAATGGAGGAGTTGAAAAGCACATATGGTCACCAACGGTCATATGGAAAGAAAGAGCAGGTAAAAGAATATTGTTGGTTGGTAGCAGATCAGCAAGAAAGAACTGAAGATGTAGATGTTGCAGGTGTTGTTGCACAGGATGCTTTGGGAGGTTTCTTGGATAAAGTTGAATCTTGGATAACAGATTCGGTTGCCTCTTTCCATGCAGCCCCAGGGAGAGGAGCTGGTGAGCCTTGCCAAAGAATTGGCAAAGGGGAAGTGAAGCTGAAATCCCAGGCGGCCAACATATGGGTGTTGAACGAGGTCATGCAGGTCTCAGGTTTGGAGATATGGCTAATTTCTTCAGAAAGGTTGGGTGATGAGAGATGTACAAGAGCTCTCATATCAGATGCACTTGAATTAGCTAGTGGTAAGAAAATAAGTACTCTTTATCTACTTGTTTATATTATTGATTCTTCTTTTATTACAGAAACGTGGCTTCATAGGCTTGGTCACATGAGTAGGAAGGAGATGCATGTTCTTAAGTGGAAGACAAATATATTTGATAGGCTTAAGCACTAGAAAGCCTTGGTGTTCTTGTAGGAGATGGCGGACAGAGACCAGTGGATGGGGCTGGATACTTCTGGGCAGAGCAGTTTGGACATGGGGATTGATTCAAAGGAGCTTGTGGGTAAAAAGTCATCACTCACAGGAAACACAGGTACCAGCGTCAGTAGGAAAACTGACATCGATAGTAGGTAAGACTGACGTTGGTCATGAGGACCGACATCGGCAGAAGGAGGATACCAACGTCGGTAGGGTTGGTAGTCAGGCAGGCGCAGGAACCGACGTCGGTCTGATGTAGACTATGAGGTGACCAAGGTCGGTTACTGTAATGGATTTTGGGTGGATAGCTAGCTGTCAAGGAGTCTCAAACACCCATATGGAGGACTGAAGATTGTAAATAAGCCTCAAATTCGTTGTTCCTCTTCTTTATACTTGTTGCTGACTGCAGAGTAGGAAGGATCCAGGAAATAGTGGGAACATGGCATGGAGAGTTTACAGAACCAAGTGGAAATTTGGTAGGGTTGCCAGTCGAATGAAAGCATAGAGATGAATGGATACCTTAGTTGAAGAATAGAGAGAACAGACACATGAGATGGAAGACCAGGTCATATGGTCTTGAGGAGCTGTAGGACAGTGGTACAGGTTTTGATAGGTGGAGGACAAAGCATGGTTTCAGTCAATGTCAGGTAACTACTATGGTTTACCTTACCAGGTGGATGCTGAGTCATGACATCATTTTGTTGCTGTATGTGGATGGTATGTTTGCTAGCAGGTTTGTACATACAGGGTTTTGCTGAGCTAAGGGGTAAGATTAGTTCAGTGGTTTGCTATGAAGAATTTGGAGCAGCAAAATTCTTTGGCATGGGGGACATGGGAGATCATAGATTGATTTCATTTTCAGTGGGAGCTGATGTGAATCAGGTGTTGGCGAGGTTCATTACGCAGGATGCAGAATCGAAGCGTACCAAGGGTTGGATAGTTATGTGTTCAAAATCACATGAGGTCTGGTATAAGCCTGAGTTTGCCCAAGCGTTGGGTGTTGTCAGAGAGTTAGGAGCCAATTCTAAGAAGTGGATTCTCAGGTATTTGAGAGAGACCAGTAGCAGGGATTCATGCTATTTAGGGTCAGGACTTCACTACATAGGATTGTAGATGTGGATGCGGCAGAGTACTCGAATGACAGGAGGTACATCACAAGTTGTGTGGTGGGTTGTCTTCAGGATTGAGCTTGAAGAGGGATACAAACTAGGAAATAGATTAAACAGGGTACAGGTATAGGTATAGGTACAGTGCAGCTATTTATCTCCTAGTGGGAGATTGTTAGGTTGTGGAGCTAAAAACTTCACTGATGCAGACATGGAGAAGGCCATTGGAGGAGTTGCAGAGTGTCACAGACATCGGCATCAGTTAGGCCAACTGATGACGGCAGTTAGGAGACAGGAAGCAACTGACGTTGGTCAGAAGTCAACCAGCATCGGCACCCCCAGGTGGATAGGGACAGATGTTGGTCACCTGTGTGGTTTGAATGCGAGTATATTACGGGCAGTTAGTTGACGAACCAAGTGTTTGCATGATGAGAGCTAATTTTAGACTGAGAGCTACGGATCTAATTATTGTAATTAGATGTCTAATTATTGTTTAGATGATATCTATATAATAGACTCATGGCTGTATTGTAAATGAGTGCTAGAGAGTAAGAGAGCAATTTTATAAGCTCCTTCTGTGTGTGAGGTGAGCAATGGTGTGTTCCTCTTAGTGCCACAGTACCATGGTGGGTGCTGGTTTTGGAGAGTCAGTAGGATTCTTCAGGGGTGTATGATCTTAGTCAGATGGTGTGCATGGCTTCTATAGGAGATCTACATGGTAAGTAAGATCATTGATATGCAGGTGTATGTGTGTGCAAGGTCAAGGTTCACAGGTGTGCAGAACCAGGTTGATTTGCAGGTATGCAAGATCAAATACGACAGAAACACAATAGGGAGCAAAATCAGGCAGGATCTACTTGGAGTACAGGTGTGTACTCAGATAGAGCAAGAGAGGAAGGCAAGGGAGTTCCTTCCATAAGTAAGGTCTATTGAGGTGCATGTTGTTGCAGGTTTAGGGGAGATCTACTTGGAGTACATTTGTGTACTTGTGGAGTGTGTGGAGCACTTGTGGTGTGCGTGGAGCATAGGGATAAGGTGAACACCAACTCTATGTTTGAGTTGGGTGTTGGGACCTAAGAGAGAGAGATTTGAGGAGAGAATTACTATTCACTTGAGGTGTGGGAAGCCTCTAAAGAGGTGGTGGAGAAGAAGTGGCATCTTCTTTATTGTATTCTTTTCTGCAAGAGTTTTAATACAAGTTGTGTATTGTCTCTCATATCATGTGTTATTTCTGAATTCTAGTTACTTGTGTATTCTGGTTTATTTCCACATATTAAGTTGCTTGGTAATCAATTGTGTGCTTCTGATTATTTATCCCAACACTAGGGTCAAAGGCAATTCCTCTTTCATCACTTCTTCTCTAACAAAAAATATCATTGTATGGCACACACTTGTTAATGAGCATTTTTTTGTGTAGATAATTAAGTGACTTACCATGATTAGGTCTTATACTAACTATAATTTTATCATTTAGAGTACTTAAGAACACTCCATCTAGATCACTAAGGGACTTTTTTGAGTTGGCAGCTTGCTTAGACGTTGTCATACTCACTTAAAATTCTTCAATATGATCCTTGGGGATCATGAAAGACTTCCCAATTTTAGGTACATTTGGACTATGAAATATCTTCTATTGGAATTCATCAAGGTTATGTTTAGATCTACCAATAAATTCTTGGTTCACTATAGTTATTTCTAGCTTAGATAAGGTCTCAACCTCTTCTTCATGCTCATCAGACATATCTTGAACTACCAAGGTTGATTATTTCTTGATATAGATCTCAATCTCCTACTTTTAGAAACATGGTTAACCTCATCAAGTCTATACTTATTTTAAACAATTGAAGGCTTGCTCAACTCCTCAAATTCCTTCACAGTGTCATTAAATTACTACCACATATCATCAACTTCCTCTTGAGGTTTTTTTAATGATCATTATCTTCTTTGGTAGGTAGAAATGAGTGTTCACAAGGACTATCATGTTTTGATATAGATGGGATACTCACACCATCTATCATGTGTATAATATAGTTTCCCAATGTAACTTGTTTTAGGATGTTATCATGATTTACCAAAATGACTCCATCACAATCTTCAAGAAGAATATATGTACTAAGACTCATTTATTCAAAACCACTTTGCTTCACTCCCGACTCATCAAGATACAAATCAGATATGAAATCAAGGAGAGTTAGAGGATCTTGATCACTAGGGTTATAATATTATTTAATCACATTGTAATTCATGTTATAAGTGTAAGTCAAATAAGGTTCAACATGAAAACTAGAAAGAGGTTCAGACTTGATTGTCACTTTTGCACTTATATAGTTCTAAAACCCTTGTAGGACAAGTCTGAAGCCAAGTAACTTCCAGTTTTAGTAGTGAATTATCTTTAAAAACAAAGTGTGAAGTGAGGAGGTATATCTACCACTAAAACATCCTAAGAAATGGTGAAGGTAGGAAAAACATGGAGAATGATTTTCAAACTTATGATTATACCAATGGTATTAGTAGATGACCTATCCAATTGTAGCACTCCCTTAGCATGAGGTTCATACTTAAAGATTAATTTTGTAGGTACTTTTTTGGGCATGACATAAGTGTTAGCTCTACTATCAATGAGACAATTATGTACTAAATAATATATATAAAGGAGGAGGTTTGTCTACCTTTTCAACTTTGCTTGACTATCTTTCTCTTGACTCCAAGGTGTTTGTCAAGGCTGACTCTATTTAGTTAGGCTATTTGATTGTCAAACTAAAATTTGACAGCTCCTATTTAATTAGGTCTACTTTTAAAATAATTTCAAATGCATTCCACATGGATACATTCACATGAGACCTCTTTATTTTCTCTATAATGTTAGTGAAAGGACCCTTAACTTTTGCTTATCCACTAGGAGGAATAATTCTACCTATACCTTGATAGTTTTAGGGTATGAAGGTAGCTCTAACATTATAATCTCTTTGTCTTAATTGTCTATTTAGAATGACATTATACATGCCTATTAATTTACTCATTTGAAAATTCATTAGAGAACCATTAAAAACCCCTTAAACTTCTTCAACTACCTTACTTTTTCTACTTATGTTTACAACTATAGAATTTGCATCAATGTTTAACTACCCTTGATGATTGACTACACATAAGTCATATTTTTTTCAATTTCCCAATAAAAAATCAACTTTAATACCTTTCCCATCATTCACTCCTCCATTTGGTACCTTGTCTTGAGTCATAGTTGGTGTAGTTCATAAATTTTACATAAATGCTTGATTGAAAGACTCATTGACATAGGGAGATAAATCATAAGGTTGATATAATGAAGGTTAACTATTTGTTGGGTGAATATTTTGTCATCAAATAACTAACAGCAAAATGGTTATATCAACCAAAACATAAGGAGATTTATATGACAAAATGGATGTGGTGACCACAGCTAGAATGATACAAATCTCTCCTCTCAGCAAGGGGAGGTTCCCTATAACTATAGAATACTAATATAAGATAAAAATAGACATAGGGGTGAAATCATACCATCCATATATATTTTTTTAGAGATGATTTTCATAGAACAAATGATAATTATTTTGTAATTACTGAAAGCATTTCTCTTCTTTCAGAAATGATGTTCAGTAGACAGCAAGAATTCTACCTGGGTAGTAACTGTAACCACAAGAAAACCATGAAATCACAAATTATTTCATTGCTTCTCCCACTGATTTAGGACAAGGAAACTATAGAATGAAGTGTATCCCAAAGTCTCCACATAAAACTACAATAGAGTAAATGATTATGAAGGGTAAGGGGAGCTCAGAGTCTCTCTAGTATCCTTTACATAAAACATAGACTAAAGACAATTATGGCAACACAAAGTCTCCTACAGTCAGCTTCATGACATCTTCTAGCTTATTTCCACTTGTTCTACTTATTTTATTAAATGGACAAGACTGTATTTAGGAAAAAGACATAAGAAGAATTTCCTAGATAACACAAGCTATTTCAACACAAAGTCTGAAAGGTCACTTGCTTTCTCATTCACTTAACAAAATATGATTAACGGTCTAAGCTCAAAGTCTTAAGAATTCCATTCAATTTGGGTAGAGATTCCCTTCTTAATAATAGAGAGATCCCCCTTATACAAAATGAGAGATTACAATATATAACATCACAAGAAAGACTTGGGTGCTTGTTTTCATGAAAATGGCCCATACTAAATTGAATGCATTGAATATCTATGAAAGGGCCATGCTGGAATAGGTCATCAACCTTAACTTTGGCATTATAAATCATCTCAAATGTCTCCTCCTAATCATGGGTTATCTGGTCTTCTTTATGATGCTTACACAGCCATCTATTCAC
Organism: Torreya grandis; assembly: GCA_037957365.1. Classification (NCBI taxonomy): domain Eukaryota; kingdom Viridiplantae; phylum Streptophyta; class Pinopsida; order Cupressales; family Taxaceae; genus Torreya; species Torreya grandis. The sequence continues at coordinate 185,858 of JARHVA010005962.1, read as the reverse complement.
CTTTACTTAATGTAGAAAAATAGGCCACACCATTGAATGTTGGTGTTCTTTGATGTCCACCTAGTGGACTGTTCCACATACTGGAATAACTCTTCTATAGATATTTCTAAATTTCCTATAGTTATTCCCTCTTTCCTTGCCACATTTTGTCTCTTCCTAGTGATCTGAAGCTCTCGGGGCTATCTTCTAACTTTCTGTTGGCCCCTTCGGTGCCTTTCTGGGCTGGTCACTAAGTTTTTTCTCAGGTCTTTTGAAAATAAATAGTTATTCCATCACCCTAAAATTGATGTCTATGTGGATGTCATTGGTCATTTTAAACCTTAAACCTTTAACTCTTTTAGTTCAAAGGTTTAATGGTTCAAAGGTTCAGTGATTGAATGTTTTGTAAAGGGTCGTGTTCACTCTCTTTTTCTTCTTTGGTTGAACCATTTCTTTGAACCATTTGGTGGAACCTCTTTCTATAATCTTCCACTTCATCTATTTGATTGAATATTCCACTCAAACTTTGAACTCTTTGAACAATTTAAACCTTTAACTCTTTTGGTTCAAGGTTCAACAGTTCAACGGTTCAATCTTCTCTCTTCGAATCCTTCTTTTTTTTAAGTCCATCAAAGTTGTTGAACCTTTAAACCTTATGAATGTGGGGTTCAATGGTTCAATGGTTCAAAGTGGTTCATTCTAATTATTTGAAGCCTATTGTTAAGTATTTTGATTGAACCTTTGTGTTGAACCATCCTTAAAACACTAAAGAAATGCCTCAAGTGTTTTGAACTTCACTTTGAGAAAGCCTGCCTATTGAACCTGTGACTTCCTTAGCTAAAAAGGCTTGAATTTTTGAAAAAATTAACTACTCAAAACATTTTGAAAGAAAGAAAGAGACTAGTTTTGTCTATAGGACCAAAATTATTGGCATGTTTTACACAAAAATAAGTGACAGATTTTGAGAACAACAATTGGCTCCATTTGGGGAACTTCCATCGATTGAAATTTTGAAACAATTGAAGGCAGTATAAACTAGAATCTCAGTGCCTTCATTTATGACATTGGGCTACGGAGTCATGCTAACCAAAAATAAAGGTGCCAAAAAACAAATGGCACCAAAAACAAACAAAAAATAGAAAATAAAAAAAGATGTAGACATATACAAATGAACTTATCTAATAATTCAAAGATTGAAGTGCTTTAGATGCTTCCCACTATGAGGCAGAGTAAATGGCATTCCATCTTGATATCTTAGCAAGAAAATATTTTCACCATTTAAATGATGAATGGAAAATGGGCCTCTCCATAGGGAATCTAATTTTACATGCATTCCTTTTGGTTCTCTCCTCTTGTCCCACAATAAGACTTGATCTCCAACATAAAAATCATGGATCCTTGCTTTTTGGTTGAAGAGTCTCTTCACCAAACTTTGATGCATAGTAATTTGGTCCACCACCATAGTTCATTGCTCATTAAGTTTAGTCAGGCACATGATCCTCTTGTCAATGGAACTTTCATAAGTTGAATCTTCCACTGTCTTTTCTAACTTTAATGTTGGTAATTCCAGGGTGATTGGTATCTCTGCATTAAGACTATACACAAGTTGAAATGGGGACATACCTATCACCCTTTTGGGAGTAATCCTATTTGCCCATAAAGTGTCAAGCAATGTTTTATGCCAGGTTCTCTGATTGTCATCTAACAGCTTCTTGATAATGGTCACCAGGTTCTTATTGCTTGATTCTGCTTGACCATTTCCTTATATATAATAGTTAGAAGAATGGGAGAGAATAATCCCATAATAGTAATAGAACTAGGTAATCTCATGAGAAGAGAAACAGGCTACGTTGTCTATTACAATCTTGGTTGGGACTCCAAACTTGGAAATGATATTTTCTTTGAGGAAATTACACACTACTTCTGAAGTAGCATGCTTGATTGGGATGGCTTCCACCCACTTGGTAAAGTAGTCTATGGCTTTAAGGACATAATCATGTCTAGCACTCGAGGATAGATGTACAGCACCAATGAAATCAATTCTTCATTTCTGAAATGGCTCTTCTATCACCATAGGCTTGAGAGGTAATGCAACCAACTTGGGTTTGCCAATAAACTATTGACACAACTCGCATCTATGCACCCAAGAGTACGAATCTCTAAATAGAGTAGGCCAATAGTACCTAGTTTGTAGAATCTTATCGGCAGTCACAAGCATAGAAAAATGTCCTCCACAAGCCAAATTGTGGAAGGACTCTAAAAGTTTGTTATACTACACTTTATCCATGCAACGAAGGAATACCCCATTAAGGTTCCTCTTAAATAGACCATTGTCACACAGGACAAAGTTGGAAGCTTTCAACTTAAAAGTCCTCTTTTCTTTACGAGATAGGTGAGTAGGACACTCACCATAGGTAAGGAAATGAGCAATATTTGAATACCACTCATTCGTAGTGGTGACAAAGAGAACCATTGGCATGTCTTCAACTTGTGTTTCTTCATGCTTTGCTTCTTCTGGTATGTTATCAACAATTAATTAGCGAAGACCTCTTCCCCACATGAGCTTCGTAGGTTTGATAACAAGATCAAACTCCTAGATTTTAGCAATCTAATTGCCCCTTTTAGTTCCAAGCTCTTGTTGAGTCAGGATAGACTTTACTATTATATCAAGAACCAAAAAAATAGTGTGTGATTTCAATATGTAAAAATGGAAGTGCTTTACCACCTTTACCACAGCATAGGCATGCTTCTCCATGATTAAATACTTTAGCTCATGAGCTTTGAGAGGACAACTCATGAAATATATGAGAGATTCCATACCTTCTTTGTTCTATTGAACCAAGATGGCTGAAAGTGTATGTTCATAAGCATAGCTATACATCATGAAGTCTTTGGTGTAGTCATGACAAACTAGAACTGGGGCATGGGTGATAGCTTCCTTAATGTCTTGAAATTCCGACTTGCCTTCTTTAGTCTAGCTAAAAGTGGCTTTACCCTTCATCATATTGACAATGTGGCAAGTCATCTTTGAAAATTTAGGAATGAAGCTTCATAGAAAATTCACCTTTCCAAAGAAAGAGTGAACTACAGTCTTACTGGTAGGAAGAGCAAGCTCTTGAATGGATTTGAATCTTTTTGGGTCGATCTTTATGCCTTCTCAAGACACAGTGTGGCCAAGAAGTTTACCTTTTGTAACCTCAAAAAATTACTTTTTGGGATTAAGAGAAATACCATTTTGTCGACATCTTTCCAGCACTTGGTGTAAATGATGCACATGATCAGGACAATGCTTAGAAAAGACTGTCAAGTCATCAAGGTATACAAAAATGAATTTCCCCATTTCATGTCCAAAAGCAAGATCCATCGCTCTTTAGAAGGTGGTGCCAGCATTGATCAAGCCAAAAGGCATTATGTGATATGCAAAGGTGCCCCAAGGTGTTGTGAAAGTGGTCTTATTTTGGTCTACTTCACCAACTTCCACTTGATTATATCCTGAAAAACTATCTAGCATTGATAACATCTCAATGCCAGTCACTGTCTGTAGTAGCTGATCCATGATGGCTAGGGGATAGTTGTCTTTTAAAGATGACTGATTTAGATTTCTAAAATCAACACACAGGTGAATTTCTCCATTCTTATTTCTCATAGGGACTATGTTCACAATCTAGGTGGAATGATGGATTGGGAAAATAATTATTGCATTCAACATTTTCTATATTTTAAAAAGGATAGTGCTTGATATCCTGGGGTTGTACTACCTTTGTTTCTACTTGTGAGGCAACGAACCAATCTTGAGAGGAATTTCATGCTATATTTCTTTAGGTCTAAGATATTTTAGATCACCATAAGAGTATGCCAAAACATCAGTGTAATGGTGAAGCAGTGTGATAAATTTGAGTTTTTCATCAGGGGTACACCAATTCCCAATGTTGACCATCTTGGGATTATCTTCTGTACTCAAATTTATTTGATCAAAATCCTTAGGGGATTTTGAATCCATTTGTTGTTCCTTGATAAACCTATCATGCTTGTTGAAAAGCTTCTCAAGAGAAACTAATCCTTTGGGAATTTTATACCTTTTGAGCTAAAGGAACTCTTCATCAGCTTTTGAATTTGTTTTTAGAGCTAATTCTTATAGTGGAGATTCACTGTCTTCAAAATGAAGATTTTCAAAGCTATCCATCTATTCCAAAAAAGTAGTGATTTGGTTATCACCATTAAATACCTGCTAATGGTCAGCATTATTAGGTACACTTGGTCAAAATACCAACTTGATAGTGTACCTATCTTCTTTGAAATCTTGGTGAGGGACCAAGAGAGTTGCAGTGATGGCCAATGAATCTGCTTAACTATTGAATTCCCTGGGCATGGTAGAAATACTAAAAGCATCAAATATTTCAATGCAGTCCCACACCAGATTATGATAATGTCTCAATCTCTCATTCTTAGTTTGATATTGGTTCCTCACCTGAAAAACCAATAGTTTAGTGTCTCCTTTGGCATGAAGAAGTTTAACACCTTTATCTTGAGCAGCCTTTAATCTGAGCAGTAGCAATTCATAGTCAACAGTGTTATTAGTGTTTCTAAATTGCAACTTATATGCATAGGGGAAAATATTTCCTTTAGTAGATATTAAAACAACTCCTGCTCCAGAACTAGTAGAATAATTGTTGCCATCAAATTCCAGAATCCAAACATCATTAGAATCTAATTTTCTTTCATATTTTTCTTCATCAGGAAGGAAAGATCCTTTTTCATGTGTATTACAACCTACCAATTCTTTTGATGTATTATTTGAATATTTTAGATTGTCACCTATGGAACTTTTGTCTGCTAAAACATGAACGTCTTCAGTAGTAAAAAATTAATTACCCAAGCCTAAAGACTCAAATAGAATTTGAGCTTCAGGGGATGATGTTTGGGTGACCATGTGCTTTACCTCCTTCTCAAGGAGTAGCCTTTACATGACACCCTTGACAGGGATCCTCACCTCAGACAAGTTCATGCTCAATTCTCCACCAACGTCCTTGTAAATTTTTTGCCCAAATAGAATGTCGTAGGAAGCTAAAATGTCAGCCACTAGGACTGTCATTTTAATTCTCTTATCTAGAAAGGACACAAATGTAAATTGGGCATCTTTGATTTGTCCCATTAGAATCACTTATTTGTTTTCCATAGAGAAACATCTCCCAAAGGCCTTAGTCAGTGTGAGTCCAAGAGAATCTGCCACCTTGGTGGGCATGACATTGTCAAAAAATCTTGAGTCTATAATGTAATTGTTTAGCTGATGACCATTTATCAGCAGGGAGACATAAAATAGTTCTATCTTTCTAGGGGCAGCTGGAGGAGTAATCACAAGATTATTTTAGGTAGGTGTGTTCTTTGGGGGAACATGAGTTACTTTTGAAATTTCTTGTCCTATAGGGATGATTTTATTCTTGATGCATTGAACTAACCTATCTAACTGTTTAGGGTTGGATTGCAATAATTCAAACTCAGGCATTTGAAGTTTGGACTTCTTAGTATGGTCAATTATATCAAATGACTGAAATTAATTCAAAATAGAGGAAGGCAATCTATCAATTTGGATTTTACTAGGTGTGGGACTGGTCTACGAATTCAAAGCAGAAGGTGAAGGAATATTTGAGGTACTTAATTTTTTGTTTCTCATCAAGTCCTTTGATTTGAAAGGCAGTGAAATTCCTCATTTAGCAATTGAAATTGTTGGTCGAGATTCTTCCCCTATTTTTTCTTTATTTGCTTGTTGAGCTGAATGGTTCTAAGACCTTGTAAATATAACGTATGATCCATCAAATGCTTCTCCTTTACTTCTGGGTTCATCTTGGTAATTTAGGAAACCAATGTTGGAGTCACCAGCTGATTCTTCTTGGTTTTATGCAAAGAGATCAGTGTCATCTTCTTGGTTCAACTCAGGTTGGAAAGAAAAATTAGATTAAATTTTAAGATAACTAACTACTAAGTTAGTTGGTGTTGCTTCAATGACAAGTTTCCTTGGTGGGGGAGGAAGGTGATTTGGTTGCCCTTGATTTCTGATAGCATTGTGCTAATATGACTGGTTGGGAAATTTCCTCCTTGGTATATCCCAATAAGAAGGAGGAGCAGACATCCCTTGTGCCATTTTTTTAGAGCTATAAATTCATTTGCTAGCTTTTGCACCATAAGATCAATGGTGCATGTAGAATAATAATCAAAAGATGAAGAAGATTTACTTCTGTTAGGATCTCTTCTTATCTTTTTTGCCAAGATAAGGTCATCTTCAACCTCAGTGGCCAAAATTTGAGCTACAACAAGATCTATGTGGCTAGCCCACCTCAATAGAAAACTCACTTTAAGAAGCTGAGAATTGATGAAGAAGCATTTGAGATTCTCAAGTGTCCGCTGAGCAATTATGGGAATCCTATTCCTCAGCTTGTCAAATTTAGCAATGAAGTCTCTCATGGGTTCATGAGACTCCTTCTTCATTTTTTTAATATGGGCTAACAGGGCATGTGCATCTTCTGCAAGTTTGATTCTAGCCTCAAATTTGGCCTTGAGAGTGTTCTAATCAGTCACTATTTGTGCTTGTAGATGATAAAACTAGTCTATAATAGTGCCTTGCAATGTTTTCACAATTAGTCTAACTAAAATATCTTCACATTCAATGCCAATCACACCATAGGCTATGGAAAAGGCTACAATATGTTCATTAGGATGAAACTTCCCATCACCATAGAACTTAAAAAATTCTTTCTTGACTACAAGGTAGTTCATGTAGAGGTGGGGTTAGATTTAGAGGACTAAAAGTATTACCCTAGGGGCCTTGAGCTATTATGATGTGGCTATTGAAGGGAGGGATAATAAATCTCTGTGGGATATGTATAGAAAAAGTTCTGCTAGCAAAGGAAAGAGAAGATTTGTCTGGTATTGGGGACTTGATGTTCATAGGAGGAAAACTCTGAGTTTGTTGAAGGTGAGTTTGTGGAGGGGAAAGATCAAAATTATTTTACTGCACAAGCTCAAATATAGTGTCAACAATACCTTGAGATCTCTATCTTTATGTATACCATGGATCTACCAGAATGTAAAATGGAAATGGAAAAAAACTGGAACTACTTCAATTTGAAGCTTGAGGCTTCAAGCTGCTTGTTCTTCCCCAGTGGAGTTACCAAAAACTATTGGGTGAATATTTTGTCATTAACTGGCTGAAAAAAAGATGGTTATATCAACCATAGCATAAAGATATTTATACGGTAAAATGGATGTGGTGACCACAGCCAGAATGAGACAAATCTCTCCTCTCAGTAAAGGGAGGTTTCCTATAACTATAGAATACTAATATAAGCTGAAAATATACACAGGGGTGAAATCATACCATCCATCTCTCTTTTTTTAGAGATGATGTTCATAGAACAAAGGATAATTCTGGTGTAATTAACTAAAAGCATTTCTCTTCTTTCAGAAATGATGTTTAGTAGGCAGGAGGAATTCTACCTGGGTAGTAACTGTAACCATAAGAAACCCATGAAAGCACAAAGTCTTTCATTGCTTCTCCCACTAATTTAGGACAAGGAAATCATAGAATGAAGTGTAGCCCAAAGTCTCCACCTAAAAATACAATAGAGTATAAGATTATGAAGGATAAGGGGAGCTCAAAGTCTCTCTAGTATCTTTTACACAAAACACAGACTGAAGACAATTATGGTAGCACAAAGTCTCCCACAACTAGCTTCAAGGCATCTTCCAACTTATTTCCACTTATTCTGCTTATTTGATTAAATGGACAAGACTGTATTTAGGAAAAAGACATAAGAATAATTTCCTAGATAACACAAGATATTTCAACACAAAGTCTGAAAGGTCACTTGCTTTCTTATTCACTTAACAAAATATGATTAACAGTCTAAGCTCAAAGTCTCAAGAATACCTTTCAATTTGGGTAGAGCTTCCCTTATTAATAACAGAGATATCCCCCTTATACAAAATGAGAGATTACAATATATAGCATCACAAGAAAGACTTGGGCACTTGTTTTCATGAAAATGGCCCATGTGGAATTGAATGCATTGAATATCTATGAAAGGGCCATGATGGAATAGGTCATCAGCCTTAACTTTGGCATTTTGAATCATCTCAAATGTCTCCTCTTAAGCATGGGTTGTCTGGTCTTCTTTATGATTCTTACATGGCTGTCTATTCACCTTTACTTAATGCAGAAAAATAGGCTGCACCATTAAATGTTGGTGTTCTCTGATGTCCACATGGTGGACTATTCCACCTATTGGAATAACTCTTCTACATATATTTATAAATTTCCTGTAGTCATTCCCTCTTTCCTTGCCACATTTTGTCTCTTCCTGGTGATCTAAATCTCTCGGGGTT